>OW121729.1:11145000-11745000 GCA_933228805.2 Hipparchia semele
CACAAAATGGCGAATTACATATTTTTTCACATCTCCCCCAATATGGGTATCAAATGAAAAGGCTTGACTAGTAAAATATTATGCACTATGATAAATTTCAAATCCAAGATGGCCACCACAAAATGGCGAATTACAGATATTTTTTTTAATTTCACGTGTGGAGGGTGTTTTAAACCAATTTACACTTGCAACACACTGTAGACAAGTATATACTTGTTCTACCTATATACTTGTTCTACCAACAGCAAGCTGTTTATCCCGTGTTATGACAGTCTCTAATGAGACCGCTATCTCTGTATCACACTGGTATCAATTCCTCAACCTCGGTGCGCCATATATTGATTCATCCTACAAAGGGATTAAATTCAGTTATATGTAGGTATTATTCTATAAGCTCCTGGCATATTGTAATTGATACTATGCGGTTTCTGGCACATTCCTGTATTGCGTTCGGGTGAAATCATCCCAGTCAGCTTTGATGTATATTTTATCTATTGAAAATGGCTCACAACTAATATATGACTTCGCTCTGAATCTATTTTCGGCCGAGTTAAGAGAGCGGTCGTAGAGTTTTTTGAAAATTAGGTGTTCGAAAAAACTATTGCTGTCGCTCTGCAGTTGTTCACAATTCTTGCGACTGTACGGTCGGGGACAGAAAATGTTTACCACTTTTCAAATTAGATTCTTCGTAACCCTGCGTTCAGTAAGGTCTATAATGCTATATCAAGGCATTTGTTACGTTATAAAAATTTCATGCATCGTTTTATCAAAAAAAAGTATTAATGACTTTTCTATACAAATATTAGTAATAAAACTCATTTCCTAAATTCAAGTTTGACACATTAGCAACATTGGATTTGTAAAAGTGACAATTAATTATCAAAAATATTATATTTGTTATTTGAAATTTAAATATACAAAATAAATGGCAAGCTTAATCATAATTCTAATGGTGAAGTTCATATTGTGCATTGAATCATAATGATGCTGCTAGCATCCACAGTCAAAAGGAGGTGGATGAGCTACGGTGATGCGTGGTGTTCCTGCAGCATTTTATATCGATGTTCTGCAGCAAAATTCTGACAACCTAAGTTCAAGATAATGCGCCGAGCTACTATTCCATGGTTCAATCTGCACCGTGGCAGTCATCTCGTTCAATAGCCCGCTCGATCTGCTAATTTTAAACTGAAAATTTATGGGGCTTAATGATTCAAAGGTGGGACTGTCAGAATCAAAGAAATCCTCAAACTCTTAGATCATATTGCACTGGGGTATGAGATGATACGAGTATCACAGATGATATGAACTGACTTATCGCCTTGTCGCGTTTATGCGAGAGAGTCTACGTGTTGTCATAGCAGCGAATGGAAGCTAATTAAGCTTATTATTTATTTATACTAATATTGTTTAGTTTCTCTATAATAAAATTAAGAAATAAAGATTCTTTGAAATTTCATTAGATTATTACTTCCGTTTTCATATTTTGGTAACTCGTGTCCTGTGCTCGTGTCTATATGAGATAATATCTATTTATTAAAATTTACTAGCTTTTGTCCGTGACTTCGTCCGTGTGAAGTTAGGATTCTAAAATTTCCATGGGAACCTTCTATTTTTCCGGGATAAATGTCGCTATCCAAATCCTAAACTATATCCATGCAAAAAATCATGTGGATCTATCGCTCCGTAGCTGTGTGATGGAAGGACAAACCAACAACGAACAAACAAACACTCACATTATTTTATAACATTAGTAAGGATTTTTTGTTCCAAAAAAGGTTTTCTACATCTAACCTATTTAGCAGTCACCTACTAAAGAGACAGCTAAAGGACTGTCTAAGCACCGCTACAAATGTTAAAAAGTCTATGATCTATGGCTAATCAAATCACATATCGACCCTCTGACACAGATGTGTGCATGCAATTATGAATCTTAAGGTGGTAAACATTTTTTGTCCGCGACTGTACATCCGACTGAATAGCCTAAGTAAAAAGTCATAATTTGAGGCTCTCTTAATTTCTTCCTCCAATATTGGACCAACTTAAAAGATATTTCAAAAACTGAATAAGGAAGATATATACTGTGTTTTTATTTTTTTAATTATAGTTGTCAAATTTTTATCTAGCTCTGTGCCCAGCCAAATCGGTTCAGTCGTTGCGGCGTGATTGAGTAACAAACATCCAAATTTTTCAGGATATTCTTGTTTATTGCTATTTTTTTAATCAATAGTAGTAACTAGTAATAGTAGATTGTTGATGTATAATAAGCTATTTCAATGATTACAAGCTTTGTAAAAGTAGGAGATACAACTGGTCTATTCGATATTCAAACCTGGAAAAATATCGACGGCGGACATTGAAGACGGAAAAGTCTTTATAAATAGCTGATACCAATAAAACTTTAACTTAAACTTGCAATATTCCCGCTCGCTCAGCGAGAAAGCGCATCGATTCCCAATCGCGGACCGAGCAAGAGTAATCCTAGTAAAGACCTGGAGAGATGAGGAGCGGTAGCGACGGGAGACAGCCGCAGACAATAGATAAATCATTTTATTACACTTAATGCACGCGAGACATTCGTTAAATAGAAAAGAACTAGCTAATTCCCGCGAGTTTGCTCACGTGGATTGAGGTTTTTAATTCCCATCGGAACTCATAGAATAGAATGCCGAGAAGAGCCAGCAATAAACTCGGTTGTTCTTTTAAAAAAAAAAAATTTTTACAATAGGTAACAAAACTATGCTATGTATATACTGTTTTCACAGTGAAGTTTCAAATTCAATATGAATGGCAATAGGACCCCATTGTCATCAGGTCAGGATTTGCTTATGGGATCCTGGAGAAAGCGAGAGAACTCTTCAAATTTTATAGGCACAAAAATTGATATACTTTCTAGTAGCGGTTTTGTAAAAATAATTTTTACGTTTATCTTGTGTAATGTCTTTATAACCTGACGTATAACGTTATCGTTCAACATTGAACGTATAACGTGTAACCTCTTCACAAAGTGTTCGATAGGATCAGGGTGTACCCTGTAAATAATAAAGTATGAATGGATTGATTTCTACTTTATATGGTAGTTGAGTCTTCATTTGTCAATAAAGTCTCAAGTTAGCCAACAGGAAATAAATAATTTTGAATTTGATTATTATTATTGGCACGATTTACTATTTGTATCCGCTCCCCGCGCCCGCTCCGCTTTCTGTTTAGCCGCAGCCGCGCCTTTAATCTCGAATACCGGGTTAGCCTATAATTCTCGTGGGCTTTTAAAAATTCATACAAAGCTTCCCGATTCGGGTATGGGATAAAAATGGCGGCAGAAGTCAAAGAGATTATAACCTACTATAGCACGGCATGAAAGGGTTCATATTTGATTCTGAACGCGCACCCGTGGCTCCCTCGGGCCATTGTCTAACTGAACTTTTATTTAAATCACGTCATGTTTCACAAGATTTTTTAAGGGATGTGAAAGATTTTCACAGAAGTTTTTTTTATTTTTTAAATGAATAGAGATATTTTTTTAGAATAGAAATATTTTTTATTCAAATAAACTTTTACAAGTGCTTTTGAATGGTCGATGAATCTACCACTGGTTTGGAATACCCTTCCTGCCGAGAAGAGTCAGCAATAAACTCGACGGTTGCTCTTTTCAAAAAAAATTTTTTTTACAATAGGCAACAAAACTATGCTATGTATACAGTGTTTCCACAATGAAGTTTCAAAAATGCATATTCGATGACAAGATAGTCCTTGTCTAATCTGTTTCTAAATGCCATCAACGTACCGGAACACTAAATCGCTTGGCGGCACGTCTGACGGTAGGCTGGTAACTAGCCACGGCCAAAGCCTCCCATCAGACCAGACTAGATTTCAGAAATTATACATTCCCAAATTGCCCCCGCCAAGAGACCTCCCAGTTATAAGAATCTAGCGCCCCAGGGAGGTCGTCAAAAAACAAAACAAACAACACAGCTGTAATAAATTTTATTTATAACTAGCTTTAACCCGCGGCTTCGCTCATGTTAGGTTCGATTTTTTAAACCCCTATTTAACCCTCTTGGGGTTGAAATTTTTAAAAATTCTTTCTTAGCGGATGCCTACGTCCTAACAGCTACCTGTATGCCAAATTTCAGCTCGATCGGTCCAGTGGTTAGAGCTGTGCGTTGATAGATCAGTCAGTCAGTCAGTCAGTCAGTCAGTCAGTCAGTCAGTCACCTTTGCCTTTTATATATTTAGAAAATAGATTAAGAAGACTTCCCACTGTAAGAGGTTATCGGTTATCGGAATAGAGGGACGTTTACATTTTTATCGCAGTTTTTCTAGTTTTATAAATAGCGTATCCACGTAAAAAGACAGAAGGCTGTCGATCCGCCCTCGCTGTATTCCAAGAATAAAACTATTCTATTTATTCTATTTTAAAACTCAGCCCTGTATGGAATATTTTTTATATTCTCGCACTTTTTGTTATTTAAGAAAATAACAAAAAGTGCGAGAATATAAAAAATATGGTATTCTCGTAAAGATCTCCTAACATATCTTGCGCATTATAAACAAAGCGACTGTTCCGTAGAATAAAGTCTCACCTGCGAGCCTTAGAAGTTTTAGTAAACTATAAACATTTTATATGTAGTTTAAAAAACTTTTAAGGCTCAAATTTCAAGTTGTGAATTTAGCAAATGTGACTTTTTTCTAAGGAACAGTCGAAAGTACGTTTGGAAAGTCCGCTATAAAGATATAAGATTTAAACTAAAACAATGACAAAATAACATCTACATGGAAAAAATAGTCATTAAAGGCAAAGATGGCGATATTGATTTTTTTACCGATTTTTTTTTTGCTGTTTTTGCAAATGTTATTCTTATGTTACATTTTCTATTGTAATTAATGAATATGTGGATATTTTGACAACAGAGAAATACCCAATTAATTGATTTTAGCATTGGTTCTTTAACTACGGTATATGACTTAAAATTAATTAATCAATAAATAACACCTTATAATTTTTCGAATAAGTAACGTAACAGCTTGTAATTTTTGGAAGTGGCCAAAATGTACCGTAATAATAAAGGAGGTAGGTATACCTAAAGGTGTAGGTAACAATGTATGACCTCGATTTAACTGTCAGTTGCAATGGAAGACGTTAACTGAGACCTGGGTCTTAGTTTCGTTGTTAGCACTGATATATTGCCTAGCTGAGCCGAGATTGGAAAATAGATTGGATTATTTTGCTTGGATCGAAACAAATAGCCATTATTATTGCAAAGAACTTAATTACTTTGCCACAATTCCCATAAAATCGTTAACAAGGACTGAAGAACAAGCCAACAGACAAACATTTTTGTGTTATAAAAAGAAACTAGCTTTTGGGGTTTGGCTAGCTTGGGGTTGAAATTTTCAAAAATTCTTTCTTAGCTGATGCCTACATCATAATATAATAGTTATCTGTATGCCACAGCCCGATCCATCCAGTAAAGCTGTGCGTTAATAGATCAGTCAGTCAGTCAGTCAATCAATCAGTCAGTCACTTTTACTTTTCATATATCTAGATAACGCGGGTTCAATCCCGGGTACAAAACTCTGACATTTCTGAACGTTTAAGCTATTAAATATCACATGCTTCAACGGTGAAGGAACAAAAGCTTTTGATGCGAGAGAACAGACAAACACACAGATGCACCCCTCTTTTTCCGTCGGAGGTTAAAAATATTGTGACTCTAGCTTTACAATTATAATTCTGTTAATTTTTGCTACTCTGATGAAAATAACGTTATTAAAGTACCACTCAGAAAATTAACGTTAATTAACGTTATTTGTCTTATTACTTGTTAACGTTTAAATCTTGGCTCTTTTCACATTGCCTGCTCTGGTATTCAGGTAAGCTCAAGGTATAAGTTACGGAAAATAGATAAACTACAAGTCGTAATGATAAAACCCCAGGTATGTGGGCGAGGGATCTCCAAATCGGCTTAATAACACAACGGTAGATAAAATCGATTTCGCAGTCGAAGAAATACCATTCAAATAAATATCTAAAGGGCCGTTTTATTAGCAATTTTCGTGTATCAAAGGTGGCCCTTTTCTGCGGTGGATAGTTTCCCAATTTGTTAACGTTCGGAAAACCTTTATTGGACCAGTGTTTGTGCTTTAACAGCGCGCAGAATGCCAGAAAAAAATCCCCGCGATAGACGAAATAAAACATACGCGAAACCTCGTGTGAAACGCGACGGATGTTAGCGTTTAGGAGTGTAGTAAGCCCAAAATACATCATGTATTCTAATAACTTGTAAGAAATTTATTAAAAAAAACAACATACAGCATGTTATAATTCATTGCTTAAACGCACATAAACTCCTAAAAGACCGGGAGGTCTTGCGCCAGGGATGACGCAGTGGTGAGTACTGTGGTCTTATAATTTGGGAGGTCTCGGGTTCGTTTCTGGGCGGGGGCAATTTGGGAATTTATAATTTCTGAATTATCTCTGTGCTGGTCTGGAGGGAGGCTTTGGCCGTGGCTAGTTACCACCCTACCGTCAAAGATTCTGGTACGATGGCGTGTAGATACAGATTAGAGGTATGGGTAGAATTTACACTGCCATACCCTGCCCAAGTTAGCCCGCTACCATCTTAAACTGCATCGTCACTTACCATCAGGTGAGATCGCAGTCAAGGGCTATCTTGTCATCGAATAATAAAAATAAAAAAAATAGTGCCCTAATAAAATCAGACTTACGATTGGGGCTATACAGGTATAGCTTATGCTTAGCAGGTATGGATTGTGTACCTACGTATGCATTTTTGAAGCTTCATTGTGGAAGCACTGTATACATAGCATAGTTTTGTTATCTATGGTAAAAAAATTATTTTTTTTTTGAAAAGAGCAACTGCTGAGATTCTTGCCGGCTCTTCTCAGTAGAATCTGCTTTCCGAACCGGTGGTAGATTTATGACGTGTCATAAAAGCTACAAGTTGGCCTACATGAAATAAATAAATTTTGAATTAGCTCCAATAGTAAGTCTGAATTCCCAGATTGTCTCAGTAATAGTACCGATGAGCCAAATAAGCAACAAATTAATAAACTATTCATCAGAAAGCGGAAAGGTTCCGACCTCGAACAACGCGCTATATCTTATATACATACATACATACAAGACCCTTTTGACTTCAAAGGTTCTTTGCTCTTTTAATATAGCGATAACACGTTTGGGTGGGTTCTATACCGAATTAAAGTAGGGTTGACAGCTAGCTTGAAAATATACTTTTCATCTTTAGCGGCGGGCGATAATGGGCGGGGCACATAGTTCGAAGAGCTGATGGTCGATGGGGTCCCAAGGTGCTGGAGTGGCGACCCCGCACCGGGAAGCGCAGTGTTGGCAGACCCCCCCACTAGGTGGACCGACGACATCAAACGAGTCGCAGGGAGCCGCTGGATTCAGGCGGCGCAAGGCCGAGGCCTGTGGAGGTCCATGCAGGAGACTTATGTCCAGGTGTGGACGTCTATAAGTTGACAAAGAAGAAGAAGATAACGCTTAGAACTGAAGTTTTTAACAAAGTTCCACTCCAAAAGTAGGCTCAAAACAAGCAACGAATATGTGAGTGCCATATAATTACAGCCTCAATAGCCCAACGGTTAAAGGTGCGGACTGAAAACTGAAAGGTCGCAGGTTCGAGCCCCAGCCCTTGCACTTTTGTCGTACCCACTCCTAACACAAGCTTTTCGCTTATTTGGTGGGGAGAGGAGAATATAAGTCAAGACCAGCTTGGCCGATATTCTTTTTTAAAAAAAAAAAGACGTGTGGCACTCGGGGACTGCCGCGGTAAAGCTATTGCATAGAATTTTTTATCAACGCCATCTAGCGGTGAGAGGAGTCCCGTGTC
Organism: Hipparchia semele; assembly: GCA_933228805.2. Classification (NCBI taxonomy): domain Eukaryota; kingdom Metazoa; phylum Arthropoda; class Insecta; order Lepidoptera; family Nymphalidae; genus Hipparchia; species Hipparchia semele. The sequence continues at coordinate 11,152,872 of OW121729.1, forward strand.
AGGTTATTTTCGTTACGGAATTTCTGGATTCGGTCTCCACGCTCAAGACCCGCGATAGAAGTTATGCAATAGCTTAATAAATTTTCATAGGTACTGGAAATTTTGTGTTATAAGTTTGACGTATCTATGCGTGTGTGTGTGTTTGTCTGTCTGTAGTATCGTAGCAACCGAACGGATCAACCGATTTTGATTTCTCTCTCGCAAAGTTCTCAACTATGTGTATAAGTTTAAATGTAGCGTGTGCAGTTAAATTTTTAGTAACTTAGCATGTACACGTTTTGGTCTAACTGTAAGTGTATATTGCCCAAATTGAAATAAATAAATGTCCTTGCAAAATATCACGTCGATCCATTGTTGTGTGCGGTGCCTTATTAGTGAATTTTCCAGACTAAATTCCAAATAACTATATTTGTCGAAAGCTCCACCAACTTTTCAAACTGGGTCGAGTAATAAAAATTTTGGTAAACCACTCGAATTTCCTCTTCTGTGGAAATCGTTTAAGCGGTCTCAGTTAAAATGCTTAAACCCACTCAGGGCTTGAGAGTCAAAAATATTCGTATTTTCTTTGGCAGAACCAAAGGTGGGTAATAAACGTTTTCTACGAAAAGTGTACGCCTTTTTTGCCCAGACGAAACCGTTTACTTTTTTTAGCCGAACGGAAAAAACTTATTACTTACCACTAGCTGTTACCCGCGACTTCATCCATGTACCGTATAGTTTTTTTTAGATGGTTAAGTAGAGGGTGATAGTTTGTATGAAAGTTCATGATATTATTGCAATTTAAAAAGAACAAAAAAAAAAAATTCGTTATTTTTCAAGTTATATCCATGAAACTTGCTATTTGGGCTTTCGATTAAAAATTAAGAAGTACATGTTTCACGAAAGTTTGTTTTCTCGAAAGGCTTGTTTTCTTTGGTGTGAAAATTTGTACGATATACTTAGTCCTTCATTTTTCAAGTTATATTTCAAGTATATTGATATCGATATCGACATTGGTGTTTATATTCAATGCTAACGATACTAGATATCGATAGATTTGTCTTTTGTTAATAATATCGACTATTGGCTATCAATGCTATCGATAAGCCTGTCGATATTCTTACTATTTTTCAAGGTCAACAATAGTTTCATTATCGATAGTTATGCAACACCAGTGTAAATAATACCAACAGTTTATGTAAAGTTTATTTCGTAAAAATATATCGCTTCTGCTATTAATCAATGCTATCGCTCGGAGCGCTGCGATATATAATGTCCTGAACGACAGCGTAAAAATATATGTATATTTATGTTATGAGGTCACCGATACACTAAATCCAAGATATCCATTCTGTCGCGAAAAAGTGACAAATTTTTTTTTTTAATTGACAAGATATAGTTGACTGCGATCTCATCTGATGCTAAGTGGCGATGCAGTCTAAGATGGTAGAGGGCTAACTTGGAGTATGGCAGTTTAGTTTCAACCCGTACCCCTAATCTGTTTGTACACGCCTTCGTGAATCTTATAATTAATGTACATAAGTACGCAAAGGCGGCCTTATCGCTATAAGCGATCTCAAATTCAAATTCAAAATTTATTTATTTCATGTAGGCTACCTTGTAGCACTTAGGACACGTCATAAATCTACCACCGGTTCGGAATGCAGATTCTGCTGAGAAGAACCGGCAAGAAACTCAGCAGTTGCTCTTTTCAAAAAATAAAATAAACTAATTTTACAATAAGTAACAATCTCCTCTAGACAACCGATTTTGATGATTCTTTTTATAATGGATAGCGTCTACGTTAGTCCCATTTAAAAAAAAAGAAATTCCACCTCTAAGGGTAGCCGCACACGATTTTCCCCATTTTATCACGCGCAACCAAAAGGTATCTCGCAACCATGCTTAAAAATACAGCTCGTAAGTAGTTAAGCAATTTGCTATTTTTAAAATAATAAAACTATGCTTTTAAAAAGATTTATATTTCATTTTTCCCTATTTAGTTCCTTTTATCATCGGTTCAATTTAAAAAAAAAAAAAATATCTCGTATTAAGTCTTGAGTCTTAGCAGAGCGAAAGCGTGATCTAAAGATCTCAGCCTGAACTTATTATGTTGAGACCTCTCCTCCTCTAAGCAACTAGAAGGCTGGGAATCCTGTAGACGACGTGAAAATGCAGTCTTTTTCCATTCATTGTATATCAGGGTGTAATACCTAGATATTGTAGTGTTTGCATAAATACAGCGTTGCCGATGACCTAGTTCCCCGTTCCGTTGATAAACGATTTGTATAGTTAATACAACGCTTTGGATATACAATTTTATTCAAGAGATTTCACGACAATTTTCTTGTAGCTTGTTTGCGATTGTGCATTGTAGAGTCATTTTCGTAAGAAGCTACTGTTGGCTGAATAGTGAAACAGGTGTAGTGCGTGTAGTGTGTCTTATAGTAGGTATGTACTAGTCGTTGCCCGCGACTTCCTCCGCGTCTTCAATTCACAATCGACAGTTCCTATAACTCTTACAGGCTATAACTCTTACTCTAATAGGTCCCGTTGGTTACCCTCCGGGTAGGGAACCCTAAAAAGTAACTGTGCTCATTACGAAAGGCAGGTACAGTCACGCAAAAGCACTCAATTGTTTTTATTCACCTCACAGATGTAACAAATGATGCCGAGTGTACTGAAGTCTCTATTTTGCCCGAAATAATAAAATTTCTAAGCAAAAAATAACAGCGCAGGTCATGAGGAAGAGCACATTAAGTATAAAATATATCCTCAAATTTAGCAGACGCTTTCTTTTTTCGACCCATCTAGATTGATGTGAGTTACGAGCGACAAGCGATTTGATTATTCGCTGGCCGATTAAACAAATTTTTAAGATTCAGGTCCATAGACATTACGTCATAAGATGTATAGAAGTAGTGATAGCTTAGTGGTTAAGATGTCAGCCTACTATTCGGGGTATCACATCACACTATCACACTTATTAATATTATAAATTAATATTATAAATCCGAATGTGTGTGTGTGTGTGTGTGTGTGTGTGTGTGTGTATGTTTGTTACTCTTTCACGCAAAAACTACTGGACCGATTTGGCTGAAATTTAAAATGGGGATAGATTATAACTTGGATTAAAACATAGGCTACTTTTTATCCCGGAAAATCAAAGAGTTCCCGCGGGATTTTAAAAACTAAATTCACGCGGACGAAGTCGCGGGCATCAGCTAGTTATTATTATTCTTAAGTGGAGACCGAATCCAGAAATTCCGTAACGAAAATAACCTGATACGGGACTCCTCTAGCGGTGAGCCGCTAGATGGCATTGATTAAAAATGCTATGCAATAGCTTTACCGCGGCAGTCTCCGAGTGCCACACGTCTTTTTTAATATGTAGACTAGCGCTTGACTGTGATCTCAACTGATAGTAAGTGAAGATGATTCATTTACCAGGATAAAATCTCTCCGCTCCAAATTTCATCTAAACCGGTTCATTTGTTGCGGTGTGAAAGAGTAACAAACATACGTGCATACACACACACCCACACATACAAACTTTCGTCTTTATAGTATAAGGCTATGTTCAGATGGCTGAATTGCAACGCGCGTTTTCAAATCGCGCGCTTAGACATCCTAATATATACCTAGCAACCGTTCACATGCGCGCGCGTTAACGCGCGTCAGCGAGCGTCAACGCGGCGCTCAGAGAAAAAGTTTCTAGACGCAGACAATCGCGCGTTGACTCGCGCTTTGATATTAATGTAATGTCCGTTTGCTGTTCAGTTGAGCGCGCGCTTTCATCACGATCGCATGTAATTTTGTTAATTTTCGTAATTATATTTTGTTTTCGCATTTAAAATGAGTGAAATTGAAGATATTGACATCGAGTTACTAATCGATGAAGTAGAAAAAAGGCCAGCAATTTGGAATATAGGTTCGGAATTTTCAAAATTGGATGAACCCAATGTGTACGTTTTCTTTTTCTATATTTTTCTTTGTAATATTACCACAAAATAATAGCCTCTTCCACGTCCATTTTCTACGTTCTACTGAACTGGACTGACGAGTACTCTCGCAACGCGCATTAGCGCTCATCATCTGAACTCTCTTCAAATTTGATCGCGCGTTGACGCGCGTTAACGCGCGTTACATGTGAACATAGCCTAAAGTGTGATAGTGTAATTACAAGTAAACCGCTTCAGCGCATGTATCGCGCGCTTCTCCCGGAATAAATAATTGGCGTCGGGATCCCGGCCCACAGTTATCTTTATGTGCGCGATACGTGTCAGTTCACCGTTATGTTACGATTGTTCGCTTTAATCTCAGAAACCGTCGCGTGGCTCCTCATCATAAACTGCGCGGAGGTCACGCTCAGGTCACCCGAACCTTCAGTGGTGGTTCAAACTTATTTCTGTTTGTACCATAAATTAAATTATTATAAAGCATAGAGTAATTGTTGAGAACTCTGCACTCGAAATTGTAGACGAGTATATATATCTGGGACAAACAGTCCAGTTAGGTAGGTAAAATTTCGAGAAAGAGATCAACCGTCGAATCCAACTCGGCTGGGCAGCGTTCGAGATGTCTTCTCGTTCAAAATTCCTCAGTGTCTTCGAACAGTGCGTTTTGCCAGTTATGACTTATGGATCCGAAATATGGTGGCTAACTATGGGTCTCATAAGAAAGCTCAGGATCACTCATCTGGCGATGGAGAGAACTATGCTTGGAGTATCCCTGCGAGATAAAATCAGAAATGAGAAGATCCGTAGGAGAACCAAAGACATCGACATAGCTCAGCGAGTCACGAAATTGAATAGGAAATGGGCGGGACACATAATTCGACGAGCTGATGCTTGATAGGGACCTAAAATGCTGGAGTGGCGACCCCGCACCGGGAAGCGCAGTGTTGGCAGACCCCCACTAGCTGAGCCGGCAACATCAAACAGTTACAGGGAGCCGCTGGATTCAGGCGGCGCAAGACCAAAGCCTGTGAAAGTCCATGCGAGAGACCTTTTTCCAAGAAGAAGTAATTGCGATTGTCACACTGTAGCTTTATTTTTAGACAATCTCACAGCCGTTCTTTTCAGCTTCAATTAAAGCGATCATTTTACTTAGCCCCGGTACTTTTACACAAAAAAAAAGACTCAAACTATCCAGCAAAATGGTTCACAATTTCGCCTTCTAAACCTTTTATATAATGTCTGCTACAAAAAGGCCCGCTCTTTCAGCCCGAAAATCATTTCGGCCGACGTGGAACGGTATTGAAAAACAATCTGCATGCATGAAGGTTTTTAAGAACGATGTCGGAGGAAAAATCCGGGTTTTTGCCCCGCTAGCGATTTCCTTTGATTGTTGCGAGAGGTCAGTTTCTTAAAGTGTGTACCTACCCCTTATTTTTATTTATGAGCTTTTACGTAAATTGGGCTTATAATGTAGACGTACTTAGGTATCCCTACTTATATTATACTAGATGATGCCCGCGACTTCGTCCGCGTGGATTAAAATTGTTTAATTCCCGAGGGAACTCTTTGATTTTCCGGGATAAAATGGAGCCTATTTGTTAATCATTCTAAATTTCAGCCAAATCGGGTCATTCTTTGTGGCGTGAAGGAGTTACAAACACACACAAACACACATAAAAACTTTTGCCTTTATAATATTAGTGAGAAAAGCGAAGCTGTTTGTTGATTTATTAGTTTAGCCTTCAATCATGTAGAGATGTAGTCTATTGATCAAAGTCTCAGTGGTTCAGCGGTTAAAAGGGCGAATTTAAGACTGAAAGGTCGCAGGTTCGATCTTCTCCCGTTGCACTGTTGTCGTACCCACTCCTAACATAAGCTTTCCACTTATTAAAAGGGGAGGGGAGAATATTAAATAAGTTCTTTAAAAAAAAAATAGACGTAAGTTATCTGTACCCCAGTTATAGTTAATTGAAATTGGTGAATAAACATCTTCTAGGCAAGCGCGCTCCATCATAGGCTACATCTTCACTTACCATCAGGTGTGATCGCAGTTATACTCTAGTCTATATATTAAAAATAAATTTGACACGTTCGCCATAATTTCATCAGTAGATAGGTCCTCAGAGAGTTGAATAATTTATACATTACAATAATAATTTGCATTCGGAATAACTTAGAGCGGAATTGACTCGAATTCCGGATGATACTGTCACGTTCTAATTGCGAAAGTCATCTAATTTCCACTAATAGACTTTATCTAGTTAGGTATTGCTCAGCTTAAATTCAGTAAGTTTAATTAAATTATTTTAGCACGCTGCGGAGTTTGTTCACACGAGTTCGCCGCGCGGGAAACTTCGCGATATTTCGAATTGGGCTTTCGGATTTTAATAAAATCATTTTCATTATCACCTTATTAAATAAATTATATCCTAGTGATTCCTATTTTATTTATTAAATTAATGACAACGCAGATACCAGTAAAAAGCCACTGTAATAATAAATGATAATAGGTACATATCTTCTAAATATATAAAAGGCAAAGGTGACTGACTGACTGACTGACTGATCTATCAACGCACAGCTCTAACCACTGGACCGATCGAGCTGAAATTTGGTATACAGGTAGCTGTTAGGACGTAGACATCCGCTAAGAAAGGATTTTGGAAAATTTCAACTTCAAGAGGGTTAAATAGGGGGTTAAAAAATCGAACCTAACGTGAGCGAAGCCGCGGGTTAAAGCTAGTTGTAAATAAAAAAAAAAACTTAAAAAACATCATACGAGTAAGAGATAGGTTTTATGTTTTGGTGTAAAATAATAATTGATGTAACAATAAATTTTTTTTACCTATTGGATACTAGATGATGCCCGCGACTTCGTCCGCGTGGACGCGTGGTACGTACTCGGATTATTTTATAACAATTATATTATCATAGAAAGGGCGAGAAATAAACAAGAGTAACTCAACACCTTCAAGGTGTAATGTCGTAAAAGATTTAGGCGCCCGACCGGCGAGCGTGCGTCGAGCCCTAATAAAGGCGATAACTCAAATTTTTCTCATTTCTGATATAAAGGACAGACATTCCGCATTTGACACGGCCGTAAGTCTACGTTATGCGATATTTTATGGAGAGCCTTATATACGTACTTAGATAAACTGCGACTAACTTTTGGCTACGCACTTTTATATAATCAAATGTCATAGCTACGAGCACAGATTTAGAGAGTATACTAAATCTGTGGCTACGAGTATATATTTATTGTTCTTAGTAGTTATGCTCCCAATCTCCATGTTATAATAATACCTGTTAAGTTATCATTTTACTCACTCTCACAAAATGTATCTTTTTCTGAAGTTATTTTTCTTGGCCTATAAATATAAAATAATGTAATATGTAATTGGCCATATAATATGTTCCACGATGTCAGAATAGTCTTCAACTGCGATCTCATCTGATGGTAAGTGACGATGCAGTCTAAGATGGTAGCAGGCTGACTTGAAAGGGGTACAGCAGTGTATATTCAATCCATACCCCTAATCGGTTTCTACTAGCCATAGTGCTGGAACGCTAAATCGCTTGGCGGCACGTCTTTGACGGTCGGGTGGTACCCAGTCAGCCACGGCAAAAGCCTCCCACCAGATCAAAGACAATTCAGAAATTATAAATTCCAAAATTGCCCCCGCTGGGCAGCGAATCCGAGACCTCCCAGAATCCCTAATAAGATTACAGCACCTACAACTGCACCAGGGAGGTCGTGCGCGGTCATTTGTTGGTGAATTTACAGCATTCTTACTACAATGAGTTTTAACCAATAGCAAGCGCGTGTCGGTCAATCACAGGTGACTGCGATCGCTACATCTATACATATAATAAAATTGTAGAAAAGTGGTGTCTGTACAATGGAAATATATAAAAAAAAAGTAGCAGGGGTTGTTATTATATCGATGCCGAACCCGAAATTGTAATTTAATTTTTTTTGTCTGTTTGTCTGTTTTTCTGTTTGTCTGTTTGTCTGTGTGTTTGTGCACGCTAATATCAGAAACGGCTTATTCGATTTAGATACGGTTTTCACTAATATATTGTAGTAAGCTTCACTTAACATTTAGTGTTTATTTCATGTCAATCGGTTCATAAATAAAAAAGTTATGTCAATTTAAAAAATCACGGCGAACATTTTTAACGTACAGAGTACGTACTACACGCCTCGCGCCTGAGCGTCCGTGGCTATATAAAGCGCGCTGAGAGCCGCGCCCCGAACCTCACTATTCCACGCGAACGAAGTCGCGGGCATAGCTAGTCGTTAGTTATATCCTTCAAGCACCGTTGGGATCATTTTTAAACAAATCTACAGCTAGAAGTCAGTTGCGGAATTGTTTGAAAATGATCGTAGCAATATCCCGCTACGGCGTAGTAGCTACGTAGCACGCTACACCACTTTGAACACTTTATTAACTTTACCTATACTTATAAAAATATTTATCCTGACCATAAAGATACTATCTTTTTATGATCCTGACTGACTGATTGACTGACTGACTCACTGACTGATCTATCAACGCACAGCCTAAACCAAAGGAGTTAGAAACTTGAAATTTTGACAGTAATTTCCTTTTATGACGTAGGCACTCAGTAAGAAAGATTTTTTTGAAATTCCTCTCCTTAAGGAGTTAAATAGGGAATGAAAGTTTGGATGAAAGTCTGTCATGTTCCAAGATATATCCATGAAACTTGATATTTGAGTTTTCAATTAAAAATAAAGAAATGTGTTTATTTATTTATTTTGTACCAGTTCCGAGCCTCAGAGAGAATTAAAACCTTTGATCCTGCGTTTGGTCTCTTTCCGTATCAGAGTATTGTATGTGAGTGAGGGAATAGAATATGTACACTGTCTCCTAAGGCTATTCTTCGTTGGGAATGGCTGCAATTTGGTTAAGAGAACAATAACGCGAATAGATACATACTATTCTAAATTCATGAAATAGAAACGTAAAGTCCAACCGTAAAGTATCAACTGAAAGTTATCAAACACCCAATTACATTGCAACGTACAATCGCCCGTATTTCTCTGCAATTTATGGCATAAAATTGCTTGCATAAAATTCAATGTTCGGTACTTAGGCAGGCAGTTACCGGCCTTATCGCGTAGGGAATACGGGCGGAAGTCGCTCACGTGCCGACGTAAATGCAGTCGATTGGTATATGTTCCCGTTTCGATGCACAGGTCCCCGCGCTAGATGGATATAGAGCCACTGGAAGCGACTGCCAATATTCAATAAAAGCATTTTTTTTAATAAATTTTTTTTTCACTTGTTGCGCAATATTATGTTAATAAAAGAAAGTTTATTGCACACGGCAGTTTGTTGGCGAGTTTGTTTGCAGATGTTCATGCTACTAATATTATAAATGCGAGGATAGTTTGGATTTATGGATGGATGGATGGATGTTACTCAGTCACTCCGCAACGACTAAATCCATAAGTTGACGCTCCAGTTTTTAAAATCTCTTTCTTGTTGTATTGAAAATCTGTCAAAATTTCATATTTATTCGTCGGTTAAACGTTTAGGCGATGATGAAATTGGTCCTTGGGCAAAAGTCTTTTACTTATGCTCTAAGTACTCTTCGTCGTTCGGAACAATTTTGTCGCTTGTTTTGTGAATATTTAACTCATCCCTATCATAGGTATTAGCAGAGGCGGCTCGAGCCCATGTCACGCCCGTGTGCAATCAATACCTTGGCGCCCTCTAGGAGACGCACGGTCAAAATTAAATACGTAGGTACAATACAAGAATACCGTTTGACTTATATTTTCACCAGTGAAAGGAAATTCATGCTTTTTGGAGGTGTCGCGAGCGTGGTTCGGCGCGGCGCCCCCGAAAACCCTGCGCCCGTGTGCGTTGCACACCCTGCACCATAGGTAAAGCCGGTGCTGGGTATTAGACATGTAAAATCTTGCCGCGTCCAGCGAGCGGATATCGCGCAAAAGGAAATACAGCGCGGAACCAATGCCTAAACGCCAACGTTTCCGCCGATAGCACGTCGTTTAATGCCTCCCCGGGGAGAGCCACGGCGGGTAGTACACATTATTTCGCTATATTAGCAAAACTTTACAGGATCCAACTTATTTAACTTACTAGACGATGCCGGCGACTTCGTCTGCGTGGATTAAGGTTTTTTGATTCCTACGGGAAACTTTTAATTTTCTAGGAGAAAAAGTAGTCTATGTTAATTTTGGGTATGAGCTATCTTCATTCCAAATTATAGCCAAATCAGATCAATAGTTGTGGTGAAGGAGATACACACACACATACACACACACACACACACACACACACACACACACACACACACACACACACACACACACACACACACACACACACACACACACACACACACACACACATACACACACACATACACACACATACCTACATACTTTCGCCTTTATAATATTAGTGTGATGTGATGTGATGTAGTTAATTTATTGATGGAACATCGTGAGGAAACCTGCACGCCTGGAGTTCTCCATAATATTCTCAAAAACTGTCGATCCATAGACTTGTCTTTTAGTACCGGAAAACTGAACCGGTGGTAGAGTCTTGACGTGTCATAAGAGCTATAAGTTGGCCTACATGATATAAATGATTTTTGTTGGCTGAACTTAAAATGGATCGTTGCCTCGGCTCAACATAAAAGACAATTAAGGTAACTCCATGAGCCGCCGCCTGATGGCGCCTCTCTCGCTATCGAACCACTATCGAACCGCGCACGCATCGTCCATCTTTTTCTATGTCTTGTCAAAATTCCCATGTCAATTATTTTACTTACTTTTATAATAAATAGTACAAGTTATTTCGGGTTTATAATTCATTCCGAAATTTTGAATTTTTTGTCTGAAAAGCAAAACATTTCTGCGAGAACTGTCTCTAAGAACGTTTTTTCACGTAAATTCCGTTTGAAAAGGCAACATCACTGCGGATTTTCGCGCGGCGCCGCATTCGCGGGGCTTGTAGCAATAATTACTCATTACTGCATGAAATTCCAAGGAGTTACGACGTCGTAAACCCGCGGCGAATGCTGTAATACCTGCCTTCACCGCGCCCGCCGCCGCCCGCCGCCGCCGCCCGCCGCACCGCCCGCCGCAGCCCGGGCGGGCGGCGTTTTATTCGCAGTAAAACGGCCAAACGACTTACTGCATTCGGTTAAAACCTTACTACATAATAATTTTCATAATTGTGTATTTGACAATTTCTTTTATATGTTTACTTAAAATAAAGTTTTTTTTTGTTATTTTTCTTTTTTTAATATCTTAATTAAGTATTCTCAACAATATAATTATATTTTATTCGGAAGATTTTAACCGATATAGATTTTTAATGGGTCCTGACTGTTTACGTCAAGACGTCAATAGTATTTAACAGAATTCTAGATTACTGGACATTGACTTAAAAATACTTATGTCAATGTTTATGGACTTTTTCGTTTTTTAGTTTTATTTACGCAGTCGGGTATTCGTTTTTTTTTCAAAAAGCGTAAACGGTCATTCAAACCGAAAAATGATAAGAGAAACCTGACAACGATTTTGTCAGGTTTTGAGTTAGGTTACATATTTTTATTACATGATTATGTTTCATGGATATTCCTATCAATGTTATAATTAGATAACATTATGTCAAGCTGCTGGTCGGATAATCATAAATTAGATATTACAATATCTGCGGGATCGATTAATTAGGCTTACTCGTATACAAATGTGCTAACTATACACATAGGAGTATAGTTCATTAACATACATTCTATTGTAATATCTACCTACTTACTCTATAAGCAATGTTTGCCTGGCTAGTTTAGTACGTTTATCTCAGGAAGTTACGGGCGCTTAACTTGTGGTTACGTCGTGTACTTGCACATTGCGTAAGTGTGTGTGCCTGTCAGGAGCTTAGGTGGGAGCAGTCTGGCACGAGTAAGCTCTCGCTCCCACTTATATACGACACCCACACAACCATGAGCCGCGTACCCTCGTGAATTGAAAGAACTATACATGTATTTAAAACTTGATGTAAGGGATGTGTTGACGAAAACTTTGTGAATAGGTTACACTTAATGCATATAATGAAACTGCCAATGCCACTTATCTCAAAAATAATGGGTTACCAATGTTGTAATTTTTGAGCAAGCAATATATAGCGAACAACTAACGGCAATACTTATGCTGAGATCTATAGACCGTGCTCTGACTTAGCTTGAACTCAAGATGAGTTAAAACGAGACACAAGTATGCTCCGACAAAAATCTGTCTCTAGCATTTACTCGTGAATTTGTATGTGATTTCACGAGTAAATGGGTATAGAGATAGACCCTTTCCAAGTTAGCCTGCTGCCATCTTAGACTGCATCGTCACTTACCATCAAGTGAGATCGCAGTCAAGGAATATCTTGTCATCGCATAAAAAAGGTGAGGAGTCAATTCAATATACTCACTCTACATGGATAGAGTCGCGGACAAAAGCTGGTAAAGCAAATAAACTTCATGTATTCAAGCTACAAACGAACCGACAAATTGAATATGTCGTATTCCACGAACAAACAGACACTTATTATTAAGTTGAATTCCGATTTTATTTCAGACATCAATCGTTATGCATAAATTATTATTTTTGGCAACGTGATTTTCGCTGTTGAAAACATCACGAATCACGAATCAAATAAAATTTGTGGAAGTTTTTATAAATTCCGGGTTAATATTTTTGAAATCGCACCAGAATGCTATGGTCAGCTCACACCGAGACGCGTCGCGACGTGACAAAGCTCGTATTTTTGTCGATAGCGATATCAATATAGAACCTCTTTACTACACAAAAGGTACCAGTAAGAGCGCGAAAGCGACCTACAAGAAGTATCGTTTATTGATTTATTCATTTATTTAATATGAACATCCAACAGGTGACAATAAATTAAAATTAAAAACTAAAAAATACATGTTAAATAATATTGTAAATGCGAAAGTTTGGATGGATGTATGGATGTTTTTCACTCAATTACGCTGCAACGTCTGAGGTCGCAGGTTCAAACCCCACCCGTTGCACTATTGTCGTACCTACTCCTAGCACAAGCTTTCCGCTTATTTGGAGAGTATAGGAGGATATTTGTCAACTTCAGCTTGGCTAATATTCTTATTAAAAAAAAAAATATCCAAACTAGTTCCGGAAAATTCGTTATTTAGTGTGAAAAAGTCCGGTTAAACTGCCGATCCGGAAAATATGAGACTCTCGAGGATTCATTGGCGCTCGTCGATGAGTTATTATCATTGAACATTTGCTAACAACATGTGCTTATTAACAACTAGCTATTTTGACCCCGCGACTTCATCCGTGTGAAAGTTTTGGTATGGTTTCAAAAACTGTGAAACACATACTTCTTTGTTCTCAATCGAAAGGCAAACTAAAACTTTCATGGATAGAACATGAAAATTACGAACTTTCATAAAAACTTTCACCCCCCATTAAAGCCTCTTGGGGATGGAATTTTAACAAATTACGAAAAACTACGAAAAATTACGAATTTTCATACAAACTTTCACCCCCCATTGAAGCCTCTTGGGGATGGAATTTTAACAAATTACGAAAAACTACGAAAAATTACGAATTTTCAAACAAACTTTCACCCCCCATTAAAGCCTCTTGGGGATGGAATTTTAATAATTCCTTTATTAGTGGGCGCTTCCGTCATAAAAGGGGCCTACATTCAAATTTTAAGGTTATAACTTCAGTGATTTAAGCTGTATGTTGATAGATCAGTCAATGAGTTAGCCGGTTAGTTAGACACCTTTTTCTTTTATATATGGTTCGATAATAAGTTCCTTTTTATTCCGGCAAACAAAGCCTTATCACGGAATTTCCAAAAAACAAACTCCACGCGTGAGTTAGAATATATAATGTACGTATAAGTAGGTATATGTAGGTATAGTACTCGTATCTGCGCTTTTCAGTTAACCTGAACAAATTCACGTACTATTTGTGTTTGGAAGAAAAATACAATAGCTATGCTGTGCTGTATTTTTGTTGCGAACGCTGGATGTTCGATAACGTAGAGTATGTTTTAGAGATATAGGTAACCTTGTTAACCTAAAAATGTGTTATTACTTTAAAAGGAACATTCGATATATGATATAGGAAGGATTATAGTATACGTATAAAAAGAGGTGGATATGTTACAAGCGTGCGGTAAATGAAGCGCGTAATCTTCTATCTTCTATCTTCTTCTAAATATATAAAAGGCAAAGGTGACTGACTGACTGACTGACTGACTGACTGACTGACTGACTGATCTATCAACGCACAGCTCTAACCACTGGACCGATCGAGCTGAAATTTTGCATACAGGTAGCTGTTAGGACGTAGACATCCGCTAAGAAAGGATTTTGGAAAATTTCAACCCCAAGAGGGTTAAATAGGGGGTTAAAAAATCGAACCTAACGTGAGCGAAGCCGCGGGTTAAAGCTAGTGGCAGATATTTGTCGTAATTTGTTATATCGTTTAACAATAAAGTACTCTGTTATACTTTTCGTCGTTCGGAACAATTTTTTCGCTTGTTTTGTGAGCAATACATATACTCATTCCTAGTAGAATATCATAGTTTTAAACAGAATTTCTATGTTTATTATGGTTTTGCCAACAATGTGCTTGTGTTGCGGGGTAAAGTGGCCGGGTCAACTCAGAGGTAGTGGACTTTGTTCCAGTGTCGACGATGGACGTGCAGGCGGTGGTGGGGCGCAGCGCAGCGCTGCCGTGCGACATCGAGCCCGACTCGCACGAGGACCGCGTCTACATGGTGCTGTGGTTCCGGCACGCGGGCGGAAAACCTCTCTACAGGTAATGACTTACACACGGTGTTCATCATGGAACTATAACGCTTAGAAGTGCAAGACTCGAAGCAGTGATAAGCCGTTTTTAGTAAGCATTTAAAGGCCACCTACGCAGTGTCGTTGCGTGTAAGTACGACGAATTATGGCCGGATTATACACGGTGGAACTTTAATGGTTGTATTCCCGAAGCGAAATGATTTGATCATGGTATTACAATCGACTTTTAAATTTAAAAAATGATCAGAATCAAAAATGGCAATTTTACAATTGAGAAAAACAAAACTCGAAAATGCAACGAACTAATAGTAATAGGTACTTCGCATTACCGCGCGAGATCGCGTAGCGCGGCCGCGTGGTCGTCGACACTCGCGCGCGCTTAGTCTATGTTCAGCTGATTAACTACATCTAAAGTATGAAACACAATTACGTACGTACGTTATGTCCATTGCTATTGTTTCTCACACTTTCGAGTTGTTCATTATTTTTTTAATTATTTAAAAAAAAAAAAAAATTTTTTAACTCTATGTTTCGATAACAGTACTGAGGGCTAATCGTTTCGCTTCGGGAATACAACCATTAAAAATACACGGTGTGTACCTCGCTGGCTTAGTGACCCAAAGAGGATCTTGGCCTCCGACACTAGAAGCTGCCACTCATGCGTGTCCTGCGCCGCTTCACGCAAATCGGGTATTGAGGGCTTGCAGCCACCCTAGCCATATTACAAACGTGTCGTCTCTTTCTACAATCGCTCACACTAAAACTCACAAGCTCACTCACAGCTCACAAAGAAAGAATCGGGAGATTGAAGAACTAGTGACCGAACCCAATATCATTGGAGAGTATAAGTCGGCGAGACTCCACTGGCTTGGACATCTAGAAAGAGAGCATAATTGGCATAAATAATAAAAATAAAAAAACGACCCAAGTATCGCTGGTTGGACAAAACAATAAAAGACTTGCCGCTCTAGCCATATTAAAAACGTGTAGTCTATTTCTATGATTGCTCACGCTAAAACAGGGACTCCCAAATTTTTTTTATCAAATGTTTTATCCTTTCAGGAGTTCATCGAATCCATATTACAAAAAAAAAAGAAAAATTATGATTTTTTCATCATCAGTAAAAGGTGATTAAATTTTTTGTAGTAAACTAATAAGTACCTATGAGTCATAATGCAAAAATTATTGGAGGGACCATCATATCTGAAGAAAACTCCTACCTAAGATTTTACACTTGATTCGTTGTTTAATGACATAATTGCTTGGAAAATTGTTATAAAATAATACGAGTACTTATCACGATAATTATTTTAGTTGGGATTGCCAATAATTCGATCCAATTGCATGGAGCATGGTCACGACGAGACTCAACTATTGTGTGATTAATTCAAAAAGGTCACGACCTTCAACAATGAGTATGACAACGCAACGAAAGAGAGTGCCTACTAGAGTAGGCAGTGAAAGTTGCCTCTCTGACCTCTCAAAGTTACTCTAGTAATTTGGTTTGAGATAAAAGTCGAAGTTAATTAGGGCCTAAGGGATAAGGACAGCAAGTAATGAGATTACAAGAGATTACAACTGATTATGTGGATTACAAATTAGCCGGACGACGTAACCGGATAATGAACTTTCCTGTGTTTTCCATACAAAAATGGTTCTAGAATAGATTCCAAGTGACATCCCTACTACTATTGTATAGGTACTGTGCTGATGTACATTTAAATTTTGTATGTACCATCTTGGCTGTACCATATTCACAAATTAAAATGAATAGCAAATAAGAAATTATGAATTAACTAGCTTTTGCCCGCGGCTTCGCTCACATTAAGTTCGATTTTTCAAAACCTCATTTTACGGATGCGAAACCTCAAGCCGTTGGCTACGTCAAGTAATAATTAAAAAAAAAAGTAATTGCTATTTGTATGCCTTTCAGCCCGATCCGTCCAGTGTTTTGAGCTGTGCGTTGATAGATCAGTCAGTTAGTCAGTTTTACCTTTAACTTTTATATATTTAAGAAGAAGATATAAATGCGAAAGAATGTTCTTTTGTTGGTTAGTCCTTCAATCACGTTGTCACAGAGATACAGATCGACGTTATTTTGGCATAGCTATAGTTCAGGACCTGTAGAGTGACGTAAGCTACTTTGGCAAAAGTTCGCGTGGATTGAGGTTTTTCAATTCCCGCGGGAAGTTATTCCAGACTGTGATCTATCTCTGTGCCAAATTTCAGCTAAATCGGTTGAGTCGTTGCGCCGTGATTGAGTAACAAACATACATCCATCCATCCATACATCCATCCAAACTTTCGGATTTATATGAATAGGATTAATAGTTAGAGCCTCGTATATAACACGCTCAATTTGTTACATAAACCCCGATAACATATGTATCGGCAATATCGCGTGAGAGATAATAATTTATACGTACAGATGGATCGTTTTGCGAATGAATTCATATTTCATTTGAAGGAGGTAACCATTTTATTCATGCTTTTTTCTCTCGTTCTATCGTATTTTCTCTGATACGACTAAGCCCCCCTCTCCCCCGACGACCTCCCTGGCGCAGTAGTGAGCACTGTGTCTTATAACTGGGAGGTCTCGGGTTAATGGTGGGGGCAATTCGAGAATTCATAATTTCTGAATTGTCTATGGTCCAATCTGGTGGGAGGCTTTGGCCGTGGCTTGTTACCACCCTACCGACAGAGACGTGCCGCCAAGCGATTTAGCGTTCCGGCACGATTATGTGTAGAAACCGATTAGGGGTATGGGCTGAATCTATACTGCTTTACCCCTTCCAAGTTAGCCTGCTAACATCTTAGACTTATATCAAATGTGCCTATAAAATTTGAAGAGTTCCCTCGATTTCTCCAGGATCCCATCATCAGATCCTGACCTGATGACAATGGGACCACCTGGGAAGTATACCCTTTCAAACAAAACAATAATTTTCCAAACCAGTCCAGTCCATGTCTTCGAGTAACCGGGGAACTTATAAAAAAAATAAAAAAAGAAGATTCCGACGAATTGAGAACCTCCTGCTCTTTTGGAAGTCGGTTAAAAATGATTGTCATGAAATGATTAGGTAGATCTGAATATTAGCGACAAATACCTACCAAACTAGCGGAATAATTTATTTTACCTACTGAAAAATCATTTGTTGTTGTTAACTCATTATTTATTCATATAAGAATTGAATATTCTGCGTGTGGACGAAAAATCAATTGATTGATGTAATTCATTGAACTGTAGCGTTTAGAAGCCCAACTGTCGACTCGTTGATAAGCCAGTCCTAGTAAGCCTTTAAAGGCCGACTACGCAGTATCGTCGCGTTAATAAGACGAGCTTGCAAAATTTATTAAATAACCGGTCAAATGCGAGTCGGACTCGCATACGAAGGGTTCCGTGCCAAAAAATTACAAAAAAACACGTTTCTAGTATTTCGAGTCCCCTTTAATTTTTTATTAATTTTTATTTTTATTAATTGTTGTTTTAGTGGCTTCAGAAATACCTAAATATTCTCTAAAAATTTCAACTATCTACTATTACGGATCATGAGATACAGCCCTCTGACAGACGGACGGACGGACGGACAGCGGAGGCATTACGAACAGTCCGTTGGTTACCCTAAAAATGACGCACAGTGCTGTGAAAGGGTATCATAATTCATCACAATAACCATCAAAAACGTAATTATCGGTACCAGAAAATATTACACGGCACTCACACAACCAATGAGGTTGTTTTGAGCCTAGGCTACGTGAGAGCAGAACTTTATTAAAGATTTCTGTTCTAAGCATTATAGTTCGATGAAAGAATCGTTTTTTTTTTTACTAAGTAACCGACAATAAAACCTCGGAAATGACTTGTCAATAGCAAATAAGGTAAGCAAAAGCTGCTAGGTGTTACCCGGTGACTGGTTCCGATTTATTTATAGTGATGTTCGATTGAAAGGATTTCATTTAATCGACTTTATTTTTTTCTTCGTAAGTTTTTAAGTATTAGTTCATTAGTAAGCAGTAGCCTAGTAGTTAGGCGGTCCGGTCGCGGGTTCGATCCCGGGCACGCACTTCTGATTTTTCTGAGCAATTACATATCACATGCTTCAACGTTGAAGAAAAACATCGTCTGCACGCCTGAGAGATCTGAATAATGTTTTTTTTTTTTTAGAATATAAGCCAAGCTGAAGATGACTAATATCCACCTATCAACTGCAAATAAGCGTAAAGCTTGTGCTAGGACAGAGGACGACAATAGTGGAAAGAATGCGATAGAATAATTTTTTATTCAAATAAACTTTTATAAAGTGCTTTCGAATCGTCAAATGAATGTACCAAAGATGTGTGAAGTCCGCCAAATTTGGGCCAGCGTGGTGGACTATGGCCTAAAACCCTTTTCTGAGAAGAAGCCGGTGATGGCTTGCTGATGATGATGATGATGATGATTCATTAGTGAAATGCTTTTGATTAATTGCCCAGCGACCTTTTGGGAGAGCGAGATAGTAAGAGATCTTTGTCTATCTCTGTCGCTCTCGAAAAGGCAACAAAATGTTTCATTTTTTACGGATGTCAACACTTCACGCTTTATTAAGAGAACATACTTTTGAAAAAAAATTTACTATTCTAAGCCAAGAATATTTTCCTTAAAATAAAGCAAGAGATATTACTGTGCCAGAAATTTCGTCTTTTTGATTTCAATTCTTTTCACACTTTGAACTCGAGTGGGGAATCTCTAAGCTGTGACCTCGAGCCTCTTGAAAGACTCTTTCTATTCGACTTTAATCGATTCTCAAGTGATTCAGCACATCACTACTTCATAGTATTCAATAGGCCTCACTTCCATTTAGACGAAGAGAAGGTGGAGTGTTTGTTCCAAGTGTCTGTTAGTGCTAATGGGAATAAATTTTGGAAAAAAGTAGGAGTTACTTTGCGAAATTCCATGATACTTGAGGAATAATAAACTTTTTCTGCTATAAAACTGAACACCAGAAAAACTCTATGGGCACAATTGCGAATCTGAAAATTTTGCAGTAATTTATATCGTTAAGTTTTCAGCCCACACGAATAACCGTTGCAGCCGTTCTCTATTGAGAAAACCGAACTAACTAAAAACTAGTCTATATCCTTACTATATCCCCATCTCCACTAATCTATAATCCCCAACCCCACTAATATATAAATGCGAAAGTGTGTTTCTTTGTTGGTTTGTCCTTCAGTTACGGTGCAACCAAGTAACGAATCGACATGATATTCTGCACGAGTATGGTTGGGGATCGGGAGAGTGACAAAAGCTATTTTTTTATCCCGGAAAATCAATGAGTTCCAACGCGATTTTATAAACTAAATCCACGCGGACAAAGTCGCGGGCATCAGCTAGTATAGGTATAAAAGGTGACTGACTAATCCATCAACGCACAGCTCAAACCACTGGATGGATCAAGCTGTTTGGCATACAGGTAGCTATTATGACGAAGGCTTAAGCGGGTAAAAACAAGAGTTTGAAAATTGAACTTAATGTGAGCGAAGTCGGATAAAAGCTAGTGAAATATAAAAGTCAAAGTAAAATGAACCTTGAAAGTATTAATTTAAAGTCACAAATTCAGTACAACCGATTTTAGTTTGGAGCGTATCCGTATTCGTAAAAGTACAATAATGCATGCACGAAGTTGAGCTCTAGTCGGGAGTGTTCTTAGCTATGTTTGATGAAAATCAGTCCAAGATGGCCGCTGCCATAAAATGGCGGATTACATATTTTTTTAAAATTTCGCATGTCAGAAGTGTTTTAAATTGTCAATTTACACATGTTGTTATGGTGTCGCTGTATGTCCGCCAGCTCCTGGCGTGTAATAGTAGGTATTGAATAGGCTTTAAAGGCGATGGATTCTATGTGCTCGCGTATAATTAATGTGTGCCATTGTGTGTGGGTTTGATTAATTGATATTGTGTGCACTCGCCGACGACATTATGGGCCGCTGCGTTCCGAGCCTCATTTACACTACCCACTGATAGCTAACTATACGCATGACTCATTATCATAATGACGAAACTACAAGTTATCATCATCATAAACAATCCATCACCGGCTCATTATTGAGCCCACTGTTAGTCCCTAGGCTCTTCCTTGTGGTTACGTCTTAAGGTCGTAGCCGATTTACACGACTCCGCTGCCACCCAACCAAAGTATGAGCATTCAAATGTGGACTTAATATCGTGCTCCGGAGGTGCACTTTACAACACAAAATAGAAAACAGCGCGCGGTACCGTTACCGTACCGCGGTGTTGTTACTGTAAAGTGCACCTCCAGAGCACGATATTAAGTCCATATTTGAATGCTCATACTTTGGTTGGGTGGGAGCGGAGTCGTGTAAATCGGCTACGACCTTTATAAGAAAAACACAGGCGAGTACTGGAACTTAAGTTTATTTCGCACAGTTCACTGACAATCACGGTTATTACTTAAATCACTTAGCGAATTCGGACTACGCGACTCGCGGGACCTCAATAAGGTCTTACGGCGACTATTTCAGGGTCTTAGCTTTACTTACTGACCAGACCGGCAGGCAGAAACCAGGTCCGTAGCTGGGCAGCGATTTGGCTAATTAATTACCAGAACGACTAGTTTGATTTCTCCCAAACAAACGTTTTTATAGACATTTGTATTGCTGAATATCACTTTCCTAAATAACAGCATCTCAGCAATACATGCATCAGAGTATATCGCTGAATTACACTTTTTCCAATAAGTGAATTAGGGATATAACAGCACTTTTCCTCTCAGAGAAGGATTATAGGCCATAGTTCACCACGCTGACCCCACGCAAATTGGCAGACTTCTTTTTTTTGTCTGGTGGGAGGCTTTGTAGCTACTTACCGCCCTACCGTCAAAGACGGCACTAAGCGATTTAGCGTTCCGGTAAGATGGCGTGAAGTGGATAGGTCCACTTAGTGGAAGAGTCTTTTTTTTTTAAATTTTTATACAGGGTGTCCCCTATCGTAGACAGGGATTTTGTTTTTAAATTTTTTAAAGTTTTTTACCATCAATTAATATTTACTTTGAGCAATTTTACAATTTTAACATAATATATGTATAATAATAACAATAAAATCAATATAAGGTGTGGTTATTTCGGAAAATTAAAGATTCCACGGGAATTAAAAACCTAAATCCACGCGGATGAAGTCGCGGGCATCATCTAGTATATTATATGGTTAGATCTTTCTCTATAGACTCGAATATAATCACATGAATACGAAATCCAGATAAATTGCTCCCAATAACTATACGCGGGATCATCAAGATGTTGCCGGACCATTTGACGCGACCACGAGCGAATATATACAGAAAGAAAGAAAGAAAGAAAGAAAGAAAATAGATTTTATTTGATCAACACAATTCAAGAATTAAAATAAAGAAAAAAATAAAAATAAAATATTCGCATGATGTGATCAAATAGGGTCCCCACTCAGCATCATGCTGCAGCAAGCTGCAGCGCTGGTTTTCAGTGGGAACCTTATATGAGTGTGGTCACGGAAACATATGTACACAGATATATATATATATGGATAGAAATAGACTAAACTAGAAAGAAAACAAAAATAAAACAAAGTAAAATAAACCCAACGAACTACATAAAGAAAGTCGACACACAATAAACATAACAATAAACATATGGGACACAAGCCGGGGGGCATACAAAGTGCTGGAATGATTGGTAAGTATAGTTACTTAGTAAGTGTTGGTTATTTGTTAATTAATGAATTTCATTTAAATCGATAGTAATTTTTGTTGCGTTATAAGGTGTGTTTTTAATTTAGTTTTAAATGTTGCCAAAGATTTTAACGATCTTAACGGTGGTGGTAAGTCATTCCAGCACTTTGTTGCTGCAAACTTAAAGCTTCCCTTAAAAGCCGCTGTCCTATGCCTTGGCGTAGCCAATACAAACAGGCAATTATCTCGCTTAAGGCGTGCTGATTTATCAGTTAACCACATAAGTTTATCACGCAAGTATTTTGGCATTCCGTTTTTAAGCACCCCAAACAGTAGAGTGGCAAGATGTAATCTTCTGCGTGATTCCATTTTTAAGAAGTTTGCTTCGTTAATGTAAGGAGTGACATGTGATCGTGGAGGAATGTTGAAGCAAAATCTGGCACAGGCATTTTGAACGCGCTGAATAACCTTTGCAGTTCTGCTTAAAAGTCGAGGCCCATATACAGCGTCAGCATAATTAAGTCTTGATAAAACAAGCGATTCGCATAGACGTATTCTTAGCTTTACGCTAATATAGGGCCTTAACTTATAAAGCAACTTTAAGCGATAAAAGCTATTTCGGACGGAATTAAGGATGTGAGATTCGAAGCGCAGTGCAGTGTCAAAAATTACTCCCAAATTACGAGCCTCTTTCACCTGTTCGATAATATTATTATTAATTTTTATTTCAGGATTAATCAAGTTTATTTTATTAACAACAGTTTTAGAGCCCAATACCATGTACTGAGACTTAACGGGATTTAACACTAAGCAATTCCTTTTTGCCCATAAACTTATTTGCTCTAAGTCCGAATTAAGTTTTAGAGCCGCTGCCCCTGTGTCTGCAGGATCAAAAGAGATGTAAAGTTGCGTGTCATCAGCATAAAGATGATATGAGCAATGTTTGATGCAGCTCGTAATATCAGCTGTATAAATCGCAAACAGTAGGGGGCCAAGAATAGATCCCTGGGGAACGCCCCTAGTCACAGGAGAGAGATCGGAAACTGAAAGTGTGCTATCGTTGTTCCTGACTTCAACGAACTGCGATCTATTGCTTAGGTAGCTATCAAACCATTTCACAGTTGAGATATTGAACCCGTAAAATGACAGTTTAGAAAGAAGGTAAGTTGTATTTATGCAATCAAATGCTCTAGAGAAGTCTAGAAGAACCAGCAAGGTACCCTTACCCTGATCCTGTGCTGTCAGGATATCATCTACTACGGTTGAAATTGCAGTTGTTGTGCTATGTCCTTTCCTAAATCCTGACTGCAAAATTGGTAAAATCTTGTTTTCTTCAATATATTCAATATACAGCGAATTCTATCCACATAGGCCAGGAGCTAGGAGACATATCAGTACGTCCTTAAAGTAATGGTAAACGACGCTTAGCTCATAACTCTGTTAGTTATTAGACTGTCCAACTTACTACTAATCCTACTATCCTATTATCATATGTACTAAATAAATAAAATAAAATAAAATACTAATATTATAAATGCGAAAGTTTTGATGTATGAGTGGATGGATGGATGTTTTTACTCAATCAAGCTGCAACGACTGAACCGATTTGTCTGGGCACAGAGATAGATTATAGTCTGAAATAATATACAGGCTACTTTTTCCTGGAAAACAAGAGAGTCCCCACAGGAACTAAAATCTAAAATCGACGTGAACGAAGTCGCGGTCATCAACTAGTAATATTATAAATACGAAAGTTTTGGTGGATGTATGTTCGTAACTCAATCATGCCGCAACAACTGAACCGATTGGCTGAAAGGCACAGGGATACATTATAGTTTGGAATAACACATAGGCAAAGTTTGTACGTATGTGTATGTATGTATGTTTGTTACTCTTTAACGCAAAAACTACTGGACGGATTTGGCTGTAATTTGGAATGGAGATCGCTGATATCTTAGACTAACACATTGGCTACATTTTATCCCAAAAAATTAAAGAGTGTCTAGTTTTATAATATTTTTTAATGAGTTTTAGCTTTAACAATAAACCGTCTATCTCTTTGCCTACATTTGCTATAGTGAAAATGTTTCATATTTCCGAAGTGTGCTAAACTGGATCGCTCGTCATTTGCGGCGAGCGGCGAGTGCTGAGCGAATATCGCACCATTATATTATACTATACACTGTGTCACACGAATTGAGAGACATTCTGCGGCCCACAGCGGATTAGGGCTCGTACACACTTCGCGATTGTTGCAAACTAGCTATATCTATAGGCATCTTCTAGACAAGCGCGTACCATCTTACGCTGCATCTTCATTTACCATCAGGTGAGATCGCAGTCAAGCGCTAGTCTATAATATAACTAAAAAAAAAATATGCTAGCTATAGCTAAAATGTCGTTAACTACCAAGACCATGTTTCGAGCTATGATCCAAAAATCAACCACTGGTTCGGAATGCCATCTCGGTTGCAATGGCATTCCGAACTAGTAATAGATTCATTTGACGATTCAAAAGCACTTTGTAAAAGTTTATTTGAATAAAAAAATATTCTATTCTATTCTAAAAGCGGCAATTTATAAAGAAATGACGCCATTTGATAACTAACGGTGTTTTTTGTAGTGGCATGTCACTCTCCAGATCCTCAACTATAACTATAAAAAATCACGTCGATCTGTTGCTCTGTTGCTGCGTGAGTGACGGACAAACCGACAAAGAAACACACTTTTGCATATAATGGGCGCGTGCGCTTTACTTGTGGTTACGTCGTATACATGCATATTGCGTAAGTGTGCGTGCCTGTGCTGAGCCTAGGTGGGAGCGATCAGGCGTGAGCAAGCTCTCGCTCCCACTTATATAGATTCCACACACACACACAACCATGAACCACGCGCCTTCGTGAATTGCAAGAACTATATTGGAAAAAAACGGTAAAAACACCCCGTACGAGAGCACCCTTAGAAACATCCGTTAATGCATCGAGTGTCAATCATTTGTGGGAGATAATCCACTTTGTGACACACTTCGTTACACTCAGGGTTGCCACTTCTCTCAAGTAGATCACTTCATTTTCATAAATTTTATTTTTCTATAATTTTTCCTCATTAAATGGACAGGAAATGGAGAGACTATGCTTAAAGATTTCATGTAAAAATAAAATATGTAATGAAGAGATTGAAAAAAAAACTGTCACAGAACCCTGTGTTTTTGAAGATAAAGTGTCTCTATGGACTATTACCAAGAAAGTAGTAGTAGTATTGGAAAATCTCTTAGTAGGTAAATAAGATACTAATTTATAAGTTTAGGTTAAATTAAAATTATTAATTAGTCAATTAAGTCAACGAGTGATTACCTTATGGAAAAATTTTAATTATGAACTTTTGACATTTAATAAGAAATTTTATATTAGACATTTAAATAATACTGCAATGTAAACACAAAGCTTCTATAACTTAAATAAATTAATAATAATGTATTGTAATAAATTAATAGTAATATAATGAAATGTATAATGTATATGTAATAAATTAATAGTAATGTAATGAAATAGATTTTAAGCTAACTTTTAATGTTGCATGCTGTATTTAAGCAGAGTTTGGTTGCCCATTTAGTTTATTTGTAACACCTGTATATTACCCAAATTCGCAATAAAGAAATTGATTGATTGATTAAGTTATGCTTGGTATGTTATTGTCAAAAATTCTGTGCAAAGGAAGGTGACGATGACCTGGCACAGTGGTAAGCGCTGTGGTCTTATAACTGGGAGGTCTCGGGTTTGATTCCCGGAGGAGGCAATTTATAATTTCTGAATTGTTTTTGGTCTGGTCTGATGTGAGGCTTTGGCTGTGATGGTTACTTACCACCCTACCGTCAAAGACGTGCTGCCAAGCGATTTAGCGTTCGGCGTGTAGAAATCGATTAGGAGTATGCCCTTTCCAAGTTAGCCCACTACCATCTTAGACAGACATCGAATTAAAAAAAAAGGTGTTAAAACAGACTTTAACACAAAATGGTGTTAAAACTACGCAGTGCCAACCCTACAAAATGGCTAACGAGGTGTAGACACGGCGCGCCGGTTCAGCGCGCCCGCCTTGCGAATTCGTATGTTCGCCACATCAAAGAGCTTTTCTTTTTTTTTTTTCTTTTAACTGGCTGCTTGTTCATCGATTCCACACCTTCTGAGTATTTCTCCGCCATATTTTCACACATTATTAGGCGTGTCAATCTTAACTTTCGTCTTTTTTCTAGTTTAGTCTTTGTATGTAACTTTTTGAACTGTAATAAAAATTCTTTTCAAAAAACCGACTTCAAACGCCACTACAAAGTATAAAAATAATTTTATTTTGTACACGTTTGTTGAAGTCGGGCGGCTTAAATAGAAACGATGAAACCGATACGCGATGCTCGCCCGATTTCAATAAACGTGTCTCTTATATGTCAACATAAGATAAGCGTCGGCCGAATAACCTCCTCCTTTTTGGAAGTCGGTTAATAAAAGGGAAGAAACAACATTATTGGAAAGATTTGAACAGCTCTAGATTTTTTATAGGTCAAAATGAAAAATGATCAAAGAAACCTAACAATGAATAAAATACCTATTCAATGATACCCCACTCAATATAGTTCGTCGATTTTCATTTTTTCTTTTTCACAACATGGCGTCTGTTGGTCGCCATATTGAATTCTGATTACTGTCATGTCTATAGTGATATTCCCAAGATGAACACTAATCGATTTACGTAAGAATCATCAAAATCGGCCCACGCGTTTGGTCTCTAGAGCGCCACATACATACATACAAACATAGACTGATAAACACATTGCCTTCCTTTGCGTGCCGCAGTCGGATAAAAACTTAAAATAATAATATAAAAAAATATTTTCAAGAAACCGACTTCAAAGTCCACTTAAGGCGCTAAGAGGCGTGAAATGCGTAAATTCATGGATATTTAAATCAAATTGTGAAAACCATCTCTTGTGAAAAAAATCACCAAAGATTTTTGTCATAATTTGCAAATGTTCTCCAAAATGATCCAAGCTTTTTAATTAATTCTTGCACACAAAAAAAGGTCTTGAAAATAGTAATATTTTTACTTGAGAGTTTTATTTTTATTTCGTATTACATTCGAGTAAAGTAATTTTTTCCCCGAAATTCACCTAAATCTGCGCGAGCGTGCCTGCTCCGTCGCCCTGTAAATTTGCCGTCAAACTCATTCACGCTTCTTAACGCCTTAAATTTTATTTTGTACACGTATGTTGAAGTCGGGCCAGCGTCGCGCATCAGTTTCATCGTTTCTATTTAGGACCGCCCGTCTTCAACATACGTGTACGAACTAAAACTATCCTTTTTGAACGAGCGAAGCGAGTTCTCTGAGTCAACTAGGGCGCTTGCCTACTAGACAGAGAAGTGTGTCCATCTAAATGTCTGTCAGAGCCCTATAACTTCTGAATTACTGAATATTAGAACGTGAAACTTGGTTGAAAATTCAGTTATATCCTGTACTTGAACAACAAGTACTAAAATGAGATAAATGTTATAAAGAAACGAAATTATTTAATTTTAATGCGCCATCTATTAGCATTATTGTGAAGCTAATAGCTTCACTATAATGCTAATAGATGGCGCTGTGTCAGTAAAACAGTTTTATGTCAACTATTATTTTTTTTATTGCGTCTAATGTTAAAAGTTAATTATTACAATATATAATTAAAACTTTTGGGAATTATGGGATATCGCGAGGTCTCAGTTCGGGGCGAACCACTAGTATATATTTAAATTACTTACCAGCACCCTTGCTCGATTTTCCGTCCACATGAATAAATGTTTATCTGAAGAGAATACCTCGAACTGAGTTCGCCTTTGAACATTATTATTGTATTGCGCAATAGAGATTTAAAAAACAAACAAACGTTATCATAAAGGATAACATTTTCCAAGCAAATAAGATTAAAGTAACTGAGTTGACGGAGTAAAAATACAAATAAAAAAAAAACAACTGATAAAATAAAGAGAGATAATAATAGATAAGATGTGGAATTCTGGGCAAAAGTTGACGAAAGTAATTTTGCCATGGCCCCAAGGGGTGGATTACAGAAAACGTTGTTTTGCTCATTACTCCTTTGGGATGGAATCTGAAAGATTTTGAAGCATTATGTTTTCAGATATCCGTAGGTATTTCCGTGCTTATTCTTCAATTTTGAACTAAATTTAAAAATAGGAGATTTTTTTTAATATAATGGCGAGCAAACGTGCAACGTCACCTGATGTTAAGTGATTACCGCCGCCCATGAACACTTGTAGCACCTGAGGCACCACCAATGCATTGCTGGCTTTTCAGGAATTTGTTGGTTCGCCCCTTGAATAACCTCATATCGATATTGAGTGGGAATTGGTGGGAATAGTGAGTGAGTGAGTGAGAAAAAAGATCTGGCACAGCGGGCAGTCGTAGTGTTCCAGATGCAGATTTTCAATTGAAGAATAGAATAGAATATAAATATTTTTTATTCAAATAAACTTTTACAAGTACTTTTGAATCGTCAATGAATCTACCACTCGTTCGGAATGCCGTTCCTGCCGAGAAGAGCCAGCAATAAACTCGGCGGTTGCTCTTTTCAAAAAAATTTTTTTTACAATAGGTAACAAAACTATGCTATATATGTATATACAGTGTTTCCACAATAAAGTTTCAAAAATGCAAAACAATCCAATGCATGTTAAGACAGGCAGGCAAAATTATGTCAAACTAGAGGGCGCCCGCGACTTCGTCCGCGTGGAATTAGGTTTTGGGGTGGAATTTTCAAAAACTGTGACACGTCCTTCTTTATTTTTAATCGACAGGTAAAATACAAATTTTCATAGATAATATAACTTCTAAAATGACGGACTTTCATACAAACATTCATCCCCTATTTATTCCCTTTGGGAGTGGACTTTCCAAAATCTGTGGAATACGTGTTTCTTTATTTTTATTTGAAAGCCTAAATACAAAGTTTCATGGATATAACTTGAAAAATGACGGACTTTCATACAAACTTCCATCCCCTATTTTACCCCCTTAGGGGTTGAATTTTCAAAATCCTTTCTTAGTGTGCACCTACGTCATAAAAAGAACCAACTGTAAAAATTTCAAGTTTCTAACTTCAGTAGTTTAGGCTGTGCGTTGATATCTCAGTCAGTCAGTCAGGACTTTGAATTTTATATATTATATAGATGATGCATTACAAGAAACTCAATCTCTTTGTGTAGACAATAAATGTGGAATTGTGCCCTTTGCAAGGTAACTTGAGGCATTGTCTTGAATCACAGAGCGGAGGTGGCGTCAAGCGCGCGCGTGTCGGCGTGCGCCTCGCATTGTTCGCATATTGAAATGTCGTGAAGCAGAACGTCAAGTGAGTCGACTTATCGCTTCGTTACCTCGACGCGTGGCGCAAGCTACACACTTTACGCGTGTTTAAGGCGCTAAGAATTTTTAATTTTTATTGAAGTGTTAACCTACACTTAAAGGAAATAACCTAATAGATAGATTTATAAATACATATCAAAAATTCCGAGGCCGGCGGGATTCGAACCCACGTCTCTCTGGGAATCGCACCCAAGTGTGTTAACCGCTACACCACGGCCGAACCATACGTCAGCCTCGAAGTTAAGTTCAATAAAAATTAAAAATTGTAACAAGCAATGTGACATCTATAATTTCTTAAGAGCTCCATTGTAATATGGTGTCTTGGGAAAAAAGTAGATCGACAACTGTAATGTGTCGCTACTAGATGTCGCTAACAGTTGCTATAAAACTGATTGAAATAGTAGATACATATCACTAATTTCGAGGCTGACGTATGGTTCCCAGAGAGACGTAGGTTCGAATCCCGCCGGCCTCGGAATTTTTGATATGTATTTATAAATCTATAAGGCGCTAAGAGGTGTGAAATGCCTAAATTCATGCATATTTAAATCAAATTGTGATCAGAATGCTTGATTTGAGCCGTACAGAAAAAATACAAAATTAAAGATAAAGGTTCAATAAATGTTTTTATTGCAACAAAATTGTATTTTTAAAAACCATCTCTTGTGAAAAAAATCACCAAAGAGTAGCTATTTTTGTCATAATTTGCAAAAAAACGACACAAGGCTTTTAATTAATTCTTGCACACAAAAAAAGGTCTTGAAAATAGTAATATTTTTACTTGGAAGTTTTATTTTTATTCAGTATTACATTCGAGTAAAGTAATTTTTTTCCCGAAATTCACCTAAATCTGCGCGAGCGTGCCTGCTCCGTCGCCCTGAATTTGCCGTCAAACTCATTCAAGCTTCTTAACGCCTTAACTCTATACTAAAAGTAGTCAGCGTTTCTTCAAAGTGATCTACTTCGAATCTCTAAAACCAATCTAATATGCATTGGTAGTATGCATTATTTGGCTCAATTGAATCTCGTTCCTAATCGATACGATGCAAAACATGCGAAAGATGCTAAAGATCAGGAATTAACATCCGTTAAGAAAATTCTTTCTTAATTTATTAGGCATCCGCCTACGTCATGATAGCTATTTGTATGTGAAATTTCAGCTCGATCCGTCCAGCGGTTAGAGCTATGCGTTGATAGATCAGTCAGTCAGTCAATCAGTCAGTCAGTCAATCAGTCAGTCATCTTTGCCTTTTATATATTTAGATTTACCAACAATAATAATTAGTTTATTGCTATACTATTAACGTTAATAGAGTTAACTCCAAGAGGTCGTCACCTGCAGTCGAACATACCTAGCCAGAAATTCGTAGAACCACTAAGGCGTAGAATACCCTTCCAGCATCCATGTTTCCTGCCACCTTTAATTTCAAGGCAAGAATGGATCTATCTTCTAGGTAAGCGCACTCCAACCTAGACCTCATCAGTACCATCCAGTATCGATTATCCTCAAGCGCAAGCTTGTTTAGGATAAAAAAATATATTATTAGAGTAGCCAAGTAAAATAGAGCAGCACTTTAGCATAACGTGCTAAACATCTCTGCTTATCGACGCGTGACGTCACTGAGCGCTCAAAGGCGCCAACACGGGCAATCACGTCAATTCACGTCTGCTGCCGCGTGGCGCGTGCCAACTCCGCGTTCGAGACATATTGAAATTTTGGTGCAAAACTTACTTGCTGTACCGCTTCGTTACCTGTGAGACATGTGGAGGGTGGTGCAAGTCATAGACTGTTCATTTAATTTGTTACTTTTATTTTTAGGACTTATAGACTATTTAGTTCAACTGCTTTAAACCTTCCAAGTTAGCCATACCCATCTTAGACTACATAGTCAATAATAATTATCAGGTGAGATCGCAGTCAAGGTTCATCTTGTTATCAATAAAATAAAATAAAGGTTTTTGATTCCCGTGGGAACTCTTTAATATTCCGGAATAAAATGTAGCCTATGTGTTAAACCTGGGTACGAGCTATCTCCATTATAAACAGCGAAATCGGTTCATTCGTTGTAACGTGAAGGAGTAACAAACGTACATACACACACACACACAACACACACACACACACACACACACACACACACACACACACACACACACACATACACACACATACAAACAAACTTTTGCCTTCATAATATTAGTGTGCTTAGTAGAATTTTATTATAAAATACGTTCTACAAGGTTCTATACTACTCTTATTCAGCCATATTATTAAACATTACCGTGTCCTAAGTGACTGCTTATCGACGTGTGACGTCAATTAACGCTCAAAGGCGCCGACACGAGCAATCACGTCGCTCGGCGCCGCGTGCCAACTCCGCACTGAAGGTAAATTAAAATATTGGTGCAAAACTTCCCTGTCGCATCGCTTCGTAAGTTGGAGGATTGTCTAAAAATGATTGCTACAATGATTTTACAATTACAATCACCTATGATTGGTATATTTTATGGCGTTCTTGCTGTATCAATGGATTTTAATGGTAGTTACATCGGTGACTTTGGTTCTCCTACAGATCTCCTCATTTCTGATTTGACTACTCTGAGCATAGATCTCTCCATCAACCGCTGAGTGATCCTGAGCCTTCTTACGGAATCTTAAAAAAGTTAAAACCACGCGGACGAAGTTGCCGCTAAAAGCTAGTTGAGGTCGATAGCAAACGCATTCCTGCGCCAAGATCAATGAAATTCTCCAGTGTTTGTAGCTGGCTTCAGTAGCTATTTATTTGTGTACACGTTCGTGACATAAAAGCGGAGTGAAATGACGCTGTGCTGGCGTTCCGTAGACGAGTGTCTTAACGCTTCGCTTGATGCGTGTGGTCCAAGAATAAAGCAGATGAGTTGAAAAAAATAATTTTTTTTTGAAAAGAGCAACTGCTGAGTTTCTTACCAGCTCTTCTCAGCAGAGTCTGCATTCCGAACCGGTGGTAGATTTATGACGTGTCATAAGAGCTACAAGTTAGCCTACATGAAATAAATTAATTTTGAATTTGAATTTGAGTGTGTTTTTTTAGACGAGTGCGCTGATCTCTAATCTCTAAACTATGATTAACAATGGATTTGCTGTCTTTGGTTTGTGATTCCCTTCAGCAAAAGTTTTGATGAGGACTTTTTACACTTTGTAGTGGCGTTTGAAGTCGGTTTATTAAAAAGAATTTTTATTTATAACTAAATGATTCCCGCGACTTCGTTCACGTGGATATTAAGGCTTTTTATTCCCGCGGGAACTCTCTTATTTCCCTGGATAAAAAGTAGCCTATGTGTTATTCCAGACTATAATCTATCTCTGTGCCCTTAAATCAAATCGGTTCAGTCGTTGCGACGTGATTGAGTAACAAACATCCAAACTTTCGCATTTAATTTTAATAGGATGAACGAATGAATATAAGTAACCTATAAACATACATAGACTGATAAACACATTACCCTCCTTTGCGTCGCGCAATCGGGTAAAAATAGGTCTCAAGGTCTGAACGCTTCAATTAAATCTTCCTTAGCAGATATTCGAACTTAGGTGACATCAATTAGTGATCGTTTTTCCGTGATCGTTAACATAGGATGGCTTCTAGTGTTACCACTCCAAATTACGTCCCTTTTTAATGACGCATAATTAGAAAGACAAGAAGAATAAGAAATCGTAAAATTTTATCATTTCAAAGAATCATTTCGTTTCATTTATTCATTATCAAAGAATGTTTCATGATCATAACATTTTTTTTCCAAAGTGATTGTGTTCACAGCAAAACCAAAAGAAAGGTGTTGGGAACGCTAGATGTTGCGTTCCTAACGTACATTACAAGTAAAAATAAGTACTTAGTAAAGTAAGTATTTAAAGGGACGAATTCTGTACATTGAATATATTTTGAAAATTTTAATCGGAGGATGCTTTTTTATCGATACTAGAGTCGATATTGAGTCCAAAACATTTGTTTTGAAATTATTGTCTGTCTGTCTGTGCGCGCATCACGCGAAAAATACTGAATGGATTTGAATGAACTTTGGTATAGTGGTAGCGAGTAGATCGCAAGCCGTTTGATTGCGCGAATGCTTTGCAGTGACACGTGAGTTACTGGTAGAATCTCGATGCACATGCGAGAAGCTCATTTTTGCTCGAGACTGGCATGCTTTTGTGCGGGTAACACGCATGTGTATCATGGGCATACGGCGAAGTTGCGGGCAAAAGCTAGTGGAAAATAATTTCAATCGCCTTTCCAGTGAACCGGATGGAGATATGAATACAATAAACCGACGTTTTCCATCTCAAATATTTTGTAAACGAGCGCATTATGCCCGCAAGTAGTAAAGGTTTTTAGATTTTTCCTCACCACTAAGCACGTCTTTTATCACGTAACCCGGCAAACGTAGCCCCTAGAGGATATTATCGTGAAATATCTGACGTATTACCTCACGCTGAAAATACGAGGATGTCGATAAAACTGCAGGCAACGTGACGCGATAGTGGCACTATTTTATTTTGATTATTATCTAAGATACATATACACACGTACCTATATGTAATAATAAAATAAAAAATATTTTTAAAAAACCGACTGCAAACGCCACTTAAAAGTATAAAATAATAATTTTAGTTAGTACACGTATTTTGAAGTCGGGCGGGTCTAAATAGAAACGATGAATCCGAATTATTGAATTAAAATAATAAAAAATACAGTTGTCACACAGATTTTTTCTGGTTTGGCAGATTACAGCAAAATATTACATTTTCTGTTGGAAAATTCGACCCCTAAGGATTAAAATAGGGCTTTGAGATTTGTACGAAAATCGAACCTCGATCGAAGCTGCAGGCAAAAGCTAGTTATCTTTATACCTTTGTCCGCGAATACGTCACATCTTTTTGGACAAATAGGGTTCTTAAGAGGTTTTTAAAAACCATCTCCACACAGACGAGGTCAAAAGGCGGGCAAAAGTTAGTATCCTACTTTCCTATCCTACTTTTATTATAAATGCGAAAGTTTGTGAGGATGGA
Organism: Hipparchia semele; assembly: GCA_933228805.2. NCBI lineage: Eukaryota > Metazoa > Arthropoda > Insecta > Lepidoptera > Nymphalidae > Hipparchia > Hipparchia semele. The sequence goes on from OW121729.1 coordinate 11,187,820, forward strand.
TGTATGGATGGATGTTTGTTACTCCTTCACGTCGCAACGAATGAACTGATTTGGCTGTATGGAATGGAAATAGCTCATACCCAGAATTAACACATAGGCTACACTTTATCCCGCAAAATGAAAAAGTTTCCACGGGAATTAAATACTTTAATCCATGTGGACAAAGTCGCGGGTATCATCTAGTTGAATATAAAATAAAGTTCAAAGCGTATTTACCACCATTTATCAGGACAAACAGGAAAAATTCAACGTTCAAAAAAATCAACCCTGAAAGTGGATCAGCGAACAGCGGAATAATTTTCAAAGCTTATTTACTTAATTTTCAAAACTCGACGGCACACAAATCTGATTGAGCAAACAAAAACGTTCCAAACAAGATAAAATAAAAAATCATTTTGATTCACTTGTGTGCCAAATTATTGCCATAAAACTCGGCTAGGTATATTCTGATAAAGCCCCGCACAGATTATCTAATTTAAATCAAATCTTAATCTAAATATACAAAAGGAAAAGGTGACTGACTGACTGATCTATTAACGAACAGCTCAAAGCACTTGACGGACCAGGCTGAAATTTGGCATACAGCTAGCTGTTATGACTTAGACATCCGCTAAGAAAGGACTTTTGAAAATTCAACCCCTAAGGGGATAAAATAGAAGTTTGAAAAATTAAACTTAATGTGAGCGAGCAAAAGCTAGTTATACATAAAAGGAAAAGGTTACTGACTGACTGACTGATCTATCAATGCACAGCTCAAACCACTGGATGGATCGGCTGAAAGGTATACAGATTATAAGACGTAGGAAGATGCCTAAGAAAGGATTCTTGAAAATTCAAGTGGAGGGTAAAATATGGGGTTGAAAAATCGATTTTAATAAAAGATAGTTCTAATTATAGTCGCCTAAGGATGAAATCACATTTGTCAGCATCGATTCGGATTTGATTGTCTAGATTTGGACACATTTTGAGTTAAAGGTTGCAATGGTCTGTCATCTGTTTTCTCACATTACTTTCAAAAAAATTAAGCCAAGTTGAATTTGGCTAATATATAATCCTCTCCCCTCCAAATAAGCGGAAAGCGTGTGTGTTAGGAGCGGTTACAAAAATAGTATAACGGGTGGGGGTTGAATCGTTAACCTTTCAGTTTTTTTACTTAGCACCTTTGGGCTATTTAGTAAATTTAATTTAATTTGATTTAGTTTGTTCCGGATTTATGTTATAAGTTATAACGTATTATATTATAAGTAATATAAGTTGGTTATAACCTGCTAGTATAATCAACTTAAAGACACTAAAATTACTCTAACCTTACATTTCTTTCCTATAACTTACAAATATGTCCAACTTAAAGACACTAAAATTACTCCTTACATTTCCTTCCTACAACTGAGGACTAAATAAACAAGAAATATTTTTTAAGTAATGCTTTCGTAAGTTCAAAAAGAACGTCAAATAATACCTGGATGCTTGTTTGACGTTCTTTTTGAACTTACAAAAGCGTTACTTAACGTAAAAGTGTAAGTGAAAATAATTTTCTTTAGTAGCTCACGTCACTTCTTTTTCTCGCGTTTCGAATTATTCTATCGACGATAAAGCCCGAAATAAGTTCGCCGTAGCAAATTAAGCAACCAATTCTGGGTACCATTGTTATTGTAACATGCGCAATAAATATTCTTTGTGCCAAATACTAAATAATACACGTTGCTGCTCGTACATTAATCTCTACACGCCTTAATACCGCGCCAAGAATCGCGAATGCTACTCTATTTGCTCTTGCTTCATTACGCTATGCTTCGAAGCCATTAAGTCTACCGAAGCACAATTATACAGAAACGTATTATACAATATACATTATACAATGTTCCGCGAATACCAAAACCGGGGATTTAAGCGCCTCATATTAATTAAATCGCTTAGAGATATTTTGGCCTCGCGTTTAGGTTCCTATTTTCTTAAGCAGTTTAATTGCTTTAATATAAACCGCATGGAAGTAAATCCAGGAGCCGCGAAGAATAATACAGTGGCTTATACAAACTACTAGCCTTAATAAATTAAAATAAATAATGCCCTCCCGACCGAATTTCGACCTTACTTGCCAATCCCCACGAAGATACGAGCAGCGACTAATCAACTATGCATGGAATAGTACACTTTTATTTATTTATTTTTATTATTTATGTACATACAAAAAGTTACAAGATATTATTAGAAGAAGTAGACAAAGGTGAAGCTTATCCCTTTGAAAGGTTCTTCCAGCTTCCCTTGAAATCTCTCCCTCACTCTCATTCTTTATTCCTTCTTGGGAAACTTGTTCATGGCTATAAATGTCCTTGCACTGAATCTGCCATTTCTCCTTCAGCTTCGACGTCCGCGGCCGCAGCTTCAACAAGGCCCTCCACTGGTCAGACCCCCTCGCCTTCGGACGACGCGCATACTTCGTGACCATGTCCAGGCCCTCGTCCCTCACCGTGGACGCGGTGCAGCTGGACGACGAGGGCGTCTACCGCTGCAGGGTGGACTTCAAGAACTCGCCTACCAGGAACTTCCAGATACGGCTCAACGTTGTGGGTAAGTAACTTCAATCATCAGACTTCTTAGTGACCCTGCAAACTATGCAGGGTTTGTGTGCAACGACAGGTTGTGGCCGACAATACTTTTAGGTACATACATTTCGGTCATTTGCGACAAGGGTGACATAACTCAAAATTCACCAATTTTAGTGTCGAACATTTATATACTTCTTGCTGTAAAAACAACATTGCGCTAATCACAAAAAAATAAGAGCGAGAGAGATTGTGACTTAATGCTCTGTCGCTTTGTTGGCCGCTGTGTTGTTTCGAGACCGCAGCATTCACAAAACGTTACTTTCTAACGAGAGAATTCTCTCATCGTCGATTTTGAATTATGTCACTCTTGTCGCAAATGAGCGATTTGTTCAAAACTAAAGCGTACACTTGACGTTCAATTCGCAGAGTCGCAACGACATGCTACGGGGCGTCGCATGGTCGTATAAGAAGCCGGTAAAGAATACAACTCGGAGTCCGACTTCACATGTTTATTCGTCGAAGTTTCTGTACAGAATGACCGCCTCTAATTTCGTCTTCTCGCTTTTATAACATTGTTTTGAATGAAGTTCGCTATTAATGAAGTTTCTACCTACATCAAAAATCAACATCAGTAGAAACAATATCTTAATTATTATTCTAAGAAACAAAAATGTGTATCAAAACCCTAATAAATAATATTAGCAATTTTAATGCTTAATTATCATTAAATTAAAGCTACATACATTTTATGGATACATATTGTGCATTTGATTGAATGAATAAGTATTGATACCTTATAATTCATTCAATCAAATGTTTCCTCAATATTACAATACGTGAACTCAGTCAATTTTATCTGTATTAGTGTACAATCTCTAAGTCGCTCACAATTATTCACATAATTTCTAACATTCGTAACTACAAGTAGGTTGAATTACCAACCACGTAAGCCACCTCTCACAAAGATGAAGGGTCCCACTCACAGAGAATGAATGAATGAATAAATTAATTAATGAATATACTTTCAGTGTGCACCACACATTAAAACAGATAACAAAACAATGAACTTAACAAAGTAAGTATACAATGTGAAGATTCCCGCTACAATCTGCGGCATATATTGGTTTCTTGGAAACTTAAGGGTTCGCTCGGTATTTCGCGACTTATCCAAATTCCAAATGCCTTCACTATAAGGACTTTAGAACTAGCGAGATGTGTGTGAACCTACTCTGCTCAATTTGCTAGTCGATTAATCGTCAAACCACTCGATAAGTTAATTTCACATCGAGTTAATTTCAAATCAAACGTTCGCTATTCCGTTGGCCTTGAACTTAGATTAAGTTAACACTTCAATTCAAGGACTCCTCAGAACTTTGTGTTGATAAGGGGAAGTAATTTGCGTGAATAATACCTAAGTAAGTATAAATATTTAATATGCCTGAAAGTCAAGTCACGCTTCTATTGTGAGGAAATTTCACTTTTATTCAAGTTGACGTTGCACGCAACAAAGGGTTCAAGAGAAATAAAATAAATTCAAAAAAAAAAAATTATTATAGTTTGACGACCTCCATAAATTGCCCAGTGTAATGCTAAGATCTATAGAGCGTGCTCTGACTCAGCTCAGACTCAAGATAGAGGTTAAAACTAGACACAAAGAGAATGAGAGTCAAGTCATACTCGTGAAAGAGTGCCACTAACGGGAATGGGTCTACTTTATGGCCACCCGTCTTAACATGTATTGGATTGTATTCAGGTATACATTTTTGAAACTTCATTTTACCAATTGTAAAAAAATTTTTTGAAAAGAGCAACCGCCGAGTTTATTGCTGGCACTTCTCGGCAGGGAGGGCATTCCGAACCAGCGGTAGATTCATCGACGGTTCAAAAGCACTTGTAAAAGTTTATTTGAACAAAAAATATTTCTATTCTATTCTATTATATTCAGAATTCGCAGGAATACTCCGAGGGTAGTGTCTCCATTGCCCGCTGAGTGACCCTGTGCGTTCTTATGAGACCCATATCATTAGTATGTATTAAGCAAAACTTATATATAACTTCACGTGAAGCTTTTTAATATTCTGCGGTTAATTTCCGGCCATCACTGGGCCACGGTTTTATATTTTGAACGGTCATTTAGCGCCATGCGCTCACCTGGCTTTTTCTATGCAAATACAAATAAATAAAAATTGAAGTGGGTCCTGGCTGAAAATCAGCGCTGAATATCTTTGTTAAAGCTTTTGCTGAGCTCGGACCTTTTTTCGGGTTGTACCACACATGACATATGTTGACCCGGCGCTTCTATTGCTTGGGTTTTTTGGTAAAATGCCTGAGACGTGGAAGTGTCGGGATAATGTACCTTAGTGTATCGTGATGTGTGGCACAATTTCTTAAATAAATGCTTTTTTTTTCTTGCAAAGTGTCTGTTTGTAATATCAAAATAACAGCTTTTTACCTAATGCATATGTAAGTAAATACGGTACAAAAAATAACTTTTAAATTTTTTGTGTCTGACTGTTTGTTGCCGCTAATCTCGGGAACTGCTGGACCCATTTTGACGGGACTTTCACTTATAGTTGATATTATCGGTAGTAGCATAAAGCTACTTTTTTAACCGACTTTTGAAAAAGGAGGAGAAGCAGTTGTCGTGTGTGTACATCGATATCTCTGAGATTTCTTAAACGATTTGCGTGAAACTATTGTTTAATCGATAACTTCGGGTTCCAACTCCTCAATTCTGATGCTGCTGGGGTACTGCCCACCTAAACTATGGGGATTTAGGAACTGTCGATTCAATTCAAATTCACGGCTCGAGCTGAAAGCCGTGGCCCGAAAGCTTTATTTTCACGAGCTCGCTTTGGTTACATATTTTAAGTGGTAATTTAGGGTAATTTGAACCACCGCAAACCCCAGAATATTCATGTGGCGGTAACGGCGTATAGATGCCATCATCGCCGCGATAAATCGGAACAATATTATGCTGATAATATCGCGCCGCATCACACGGTACCCTAACACGAAGACTTGCCCGACTGCGCAAAGGTTTATGTGAGTTTATCCTCAGAAGATCGAGCTGTTTGTTTGCTTATAACAGCAGAGAGATCTATAACATTATTATTGTTCAAATATATATCACACTAATATTGTAAAGGCGAAAGTTTGTATGTATGTGTGGGTGTGTGTGTGTGTGTATGTATGCGTGTATGTGTGTGTGTGTGTGTGTGTACATGTTTGCTTGTTACTAAAGAGTATCAAAGTAAGAGTAAGAGGAAATACAGATAGAGTTCCTCCATTCTAAATTTCAGTTCAAGCTGTTCAGTAGTTTTTGCGTGAAAGAGTACCAAACACACAAACACAAACTTGCGTCTTTGGTGTTTTTTTTTTTAAAGAAATATTAGCCAAGCTGAACTTGACTTATATTCTCCTCTCCCCTTTCGCAGGTCGCAGGTTCGAACCTCACCCGTAGCACTTTTGTCGTACCCACTCCTAGTACAAGCTTTTCGCTTATTTGGAGGGGAGAGGTGAACATAAGTCAAGTTCAGCTTGGCTAATATTCTTTTGTAAAAAAAAAAAAATTTTAATTAATTTACTTTGAATAGTGTGATTATAATGTGATTTCCTCTGGTTCCGCAGTACCGCCCCACCAGCTGCTGCTGTACGACGAGGCGGGCCGCGACGTGGCGGGCGTGGTGGGGCCCCTGGAGGAGGGGGGGAACTTCACGCTGCTCTGCGAGCTGAGGGGGGGTAAGTGCTTAACACTGCGCAGAATACCAGAAAAGAAACCCCGCGATAGATGAAATAAAACAATATACTAATAGATTTATTTATAAATACACATATCAAAAATTCCGAGGCCCGGCCGGCGGGATTCGAACCCACATCTCTCCGGGAATCGCGCTCGAGGGTGTTAACCGTTACACTACGGTCAAATTGAACCACACGTCAGCCACGAAATTAGTGAAATGTATCTACTTTTTCAATCAGTTTTATAGCATCGTGCCGGAACGCTGAATCGCTTGGCGGCACGTCTTTGACGGTTGGGTGGTAACTAGCCACAGCCAAAGCCTCCCACCAGACATACAGTATCAAATACCTAAACACTAACTTTTTAATTTAATAATGTAATGTATTCTTACAATGTAAACTTTTACTTAAAGTGGCTTTTTGTGTATTGACCCTAAATATGAGAGTCTCACATCTTAGTTTTCCGGATAAAGTATTTCACAACAAGTTTCGTAGTTTTTGACGGTAGAAATATATTTGTGAGAGCGACGTATCAATCACGCAGACAGCCGCACTAAGGGTGCAAGTAGGGTTGACACTTTGACTTGTTCACCTTTGGTTTAGGGACAGAGTAACACAGGTAAATTGGGAAGCCAATAGTCAAGGATAAAACGGATAAAACAGAAAATGGTACACCACTATCATCGTCGAGTTTAACCGAGGAGTAAATTGGATGTTCTGACAGTTTTTGTATTGAAAATCTGCCAAATTATGGCTCGCACAAGACATTTTACGTCGGTGAAAACGGCTCTTAATATATCCTCTATTCAATTCTAAGGTATCCCAACCGCCAAATTTTAGAAATTCGGCAATCATAAATTAGAATAAGCATTTTTAAAAATATAAAAGAACTTAAAAGAATTCTGGAAGTATCAATTTTTATAAAAAAAAAAACTAGCTGATGCCCGCGACTTCGTCCGCGTGGATTTGGTTTTTAAAATCCCGCGGGAACTTTTTGATTTTCCGAGATAAAAGTAGCCTATGTCTCTCTCCAGGTCCTCAAGTAGGTATACCGTGTATCCATTCAAAAAATCACGTGAATTGGTTGCTTCGTTGCTGCATGATTGAAGAAAAAACCAACAAACCAATAAACGAACAAAACAAAGAAACACACTCTCATTTTTAATAATAGTAATGATTAGGAAAACTGCACCTAATTAAGTCTTAATTAAACTACACATTTTCTTATTTGGCGTTTGGGATACTTTAGAGTTGAATAGAGGATATTCACTTTTGGCAGCCCTATAGACATGCGTAAAGCAAAAATAGGTGGGATCGAAACTACACGAACTATTAACGTTACAAATAACGTTCCTCATGATAAATAACGTTCCGCGTACGAGTGGCGGGACTGGCGGGACTGGCGGGGCATTATTCATTTTGATGTAACTACCGCTGACGGGGTTTTATGGCTATAAACGCTTTTATGTAGACTTGTATGCAAAATAAGGCTGTATCGAAACTTTCAGCCTAACTTGGAAGGGGTAAAACAGTGGTAAAACTCACCCTTAATCGATTAATGCTTACTAGGAACCATCGTGCCGGTACGCTACATCGCTTGGTGACATCAAATTATTACACGTCGAATTCCGGGATAAGTAGCCTATCTCACTCTTCAGGTCCTACACTATACCTACGTACTCATGCAAAAAAAAATCACGTCGATCCACAGCTCTGTTGTAGCGTGATTGGAGGACAAACCAGCAAACAAACACACTTTCGCGTTTATAATATCAGTAAACAATATCCTTTCAGAGTCATCGCTTTAACAAACCGGAGCCAGCCTATTATATTAAATGTCGGGTACTGTACTTACTAGAGGTGGTTAATATAGCACTTAGCATCATATTACAGCATGCTATCTTTCCATAGCACACAGCAAGTGCTACATACGTAGGCGCAGTGGTGCTACGATGCTATAAATACCACGCGCTGTAGGCGATGTAGCACACTGCGCGTAGCAACGGCGCTGAGGCGGCCCGGGCAGTTAGTAGATGGATTTATCGCAACTCGCAATAAACATGCTATAATTGATTTAGCGTGTTGCAAGACATAGCGCGCGTGCCGTCTGCCCACAAGCTTCCTAATTAAAGTTGCTATAGCATAGCATATTTTATAGCATGCTAAAATTTTATAGTTTATAGTCAGTAGCATGATTTTGATTTATAGCATTTTTGAACAACTCTAGTACTTACCCTTTTCATACCTAACCCTTGGCTTACCAGGTTACCAAAAGGTGCGGCTTAGATTTCGTTCTGATTAAAATCGCTCCTCTAGATTAGAAGCTAAACTACAGGCTGGCTTATGTTTTACATCCATTTTATGTAAATACACACGTTAATATACGACGCGAGGCTTATAATATGGCTGCTACTATTATTACCTAACTGCCGCGTTGGTCTGGTGGTTAGCAAGTTCGACTACAGTTGACGAGGTCCCGGGTTCAATTCCTGGGTCGGGCTAAAAAATTTTTGTTAAGAAATTTTCAGTACTAGCCCGAAGTTAGGAAGTCGGTGGTGACACACCCCCGTGCCTCGGAGAGCGCGTAAAGCCATCGGTCCTGCGTCTGATCACTTTCCGGTCGTGTCGGATTTTCCGTCTATGAGAGTGAGGGAATAGAGAGTGCACCTGTGTTTGTGCACTGTAATATCTCCCGCGCAGATGGCTGATCTCTGTGGAGATTGGCCGCCGTGGCCGAATTCGGTCGGGAGGACATTATTATTATTATTACCTAACGAACTGCGGTCTGCGACATAATTCCGAAATGGCCGCTGTGGAGAAATCTCAATTTTATTCCGAACTCATTCCCTTGCTCTTTACTTAATCACGATTTCCAGTTTCTTGGGCTTTGACCTGAGATCGCTTGAAGCGCTTAATAATTAATGGGATTGGTAACAGTTAGGTATAATGTTATCGTAATTTGTGTAATATTCGCTAGAACACATTTTTACCCGACTATAGTTCTTGCAATTCACGAGGGCTCGTGGCTCATGGTTGTGTGTGTGTCGTACTGTATAAGCGTGAGCGAGAGCTTGCTCGCGCCTGACCGCTCCCACCTAGGCTCCTGACAGGCACACACACTTACACAATATGCATGTACACGTAACCACAAGTAAAACTCACGCGTCTTCGTGAATTGCAAGAACTACAGTAAAAGCTCTTTATTCGCGGGGGATACGTTCCGTAAATATGCCGCGAATACAGAAACCGTGAATATGGAATGATCATTTATATGGGATTATAGGGGATACGTTCCTAGGTGACAAAATAAAAACAAATATATATTTAAAAAAAAAACAATTTAATTTTTTGACCATATTTGATTAATTATTATTTTCAGGTTTAGGCAATGGTTTAAGGAATTTTGTAATTTTTTCTTGCTTGACGCTTTTTGAAAGCTCCTTCAATTCAGACTGATATTCAGCAGCATAAGACTTTGTTCTATAGACGGATCAGTTTTCATAAAAAAATCACAAAGCTCATTTGCCATTCTTAAACCTTCACTGAGATTTTTCAAATATTAGTCCATTTGACGACACGTTTACAAAGGATATTGGGCTTTATACCTATTGGAATCCTTCTTATGTATGTACAGATTAGAATTTAGATCCGCGAATAGAGAAATCTATCCGCGAATATAGGAATTGGGTCGCATTTTTTTAATCCGCGAATAGTGAAAACGCGAATGAAGGAAGCGCGAATAAGGAGATTTTACTGTATACTATGATTTACTATTATAAACACAAATTATATCATATGTACGGATAGATTTACTTGACAAATATGTCAGGTAAGCACTTGACCAGTATGGCAAGATTCTCTTCTGTGATCGAAGCAAGATTCAGACTCAGATTTACCCGCCGATGCTTGCCCGCTGCCCGTGCTCAAAACTTACAGATCCAGGCACGGGTAAGGCGAATCCGAGCATTAACTTTGCATGTGTGGGTTAAATCAGATATACCCGCCAGGTATCCAAAAGCTGGTTAATTAATTATGCATACTAACAAAATTAAACAACTCGACATTCAATTCTACGTTCATGGATTGATTAATTAATCTCTAAGCAGTATCGCGGCCGTTTTCCTGCTCCAACCTTGTACTTCTTTTTTCTTCAATCGGTAAAAAAAAGAAAAATAGAGGGTTCCCGAAGAATTTTCACAAATCCAACTACACGCGGACGAAGTCGCTGGAAAAAGCTAGTGAATAAAATATGAGACAAATGAAGAGACAATAAAAACTTTTTTCGCGCAGATTAACTTCATAAATTCCGAACGAGTTGCAGATGGCAGACCAATTCCAAAATGGCCGCCGCGAGAGATTTCAATTCAGAATTCATTCCTCTTCATTTATTCACAAGTTCGCGATGTCACTCCGGTCTTTGAGCCGTGGAGACAGTTGCACGATTCACGTCATTTTAATCCTATTTTCTGCGTTCCTGGTAACTTGGTTAATTTTGTCCGTGTTATTGAAGTTTATAATTAACACTGGACTGGCTCCCTATACAAATAACAACGTAAATTATGGGTCATTTTAAAGCGCCACATAGACATACGAGTGTCTCTGAAATTAGTTTCTAAAGGGATGCAGGAATTGTCATAAAGTTTTAAATATCTCTTGACAACTGTACCCTCACTAATTTTAGTACACAGGTCAGTGGTCCGCGTAGATCCTAGGCTGTAATCTATAGATCACAGCCTAGGATCAAGTCTAGGCTCAAATCTCTCATGAAAATATCAATGAAAAATTCTAACGCTGAACGTTGCCTGTTTTCACCAACGTTCCCTAACTTTCCCTAAGTTAGATGACGCTTTCGGTCAATGCTTTAGGGGGACACCTAAAAGTGAATATGACATTCAGAAAGGGATTGTATTTAGGGGATGTGTAAAGGGACTTCTACTTAGGGGATGATTTAAGTATGGTTAGTAAAAAAAGGGAATCAGAATCATGTACTGAACCTGGAATCAGTTTTTGCTAGAATATTGTATCTAACACCCTGTAACACCTATATTTAAAAAAAAAACCGGTGAGTGTAGGGTAATGGATATTCCCGCTTGTATCCTATATCATAACTATATCCTACAGTTAGTTGTGTCAAGCAATGTTTTCCTCTCGCCAAGTCATTTGTCCGGATTAGGGCGGTAATGTGCTTGTGCCCTAATGACTGAGAACGTTACTTTATACACTATTTATTTCCATTTCGACCCCGTTTAGTGTAATGACACATAGTGTATTTCAGGTTTACTGGGTACTTGATGATGCCCGCGAATTCGCCCGCGGGAACTTTTTAATTTTCCGGGATGAAATGTGGTCTGTTTGTTAATCCTGGGTATTTTTTTTAATTTTTTTTATTCAACTTATAAACGTCCACTGCTGGACATAAGTCTCTTGTATGGACCTCCACAGATCTCGGTCTTGCGCCGCCTGAATCCAGCGAATCCTGGGTATGAGGTAACTTAATTCCACAGCCAAATTGGTACGCTCGTTGTGGCATGAGTTAGAAACAAACACACGCACACACAAGTACGCTCGTGCGCACACACACACACGCACACGTACGCACACCCACGCTCACACACACACACACACACACACATACAAACAGGCTTAGAGCACACTCAGGACGCAATTCCCAAGAGATGTTGGTTTGATCGTCACTAGCCCGACTTTTTTTTTTCAAAAGGCTTTTTTGATAATAATACGTCATCATTTCAACCCATCGCAACACGCTTCTTGGCACAGGTCTCGTCTAGAATAAAACTAACCTTAGTTATAAAAGGGCACAACACTATACACGGTCCAGAAGTGGGAATCATCCGTCCTAAACCTAATCACGCCTTAAGAGATCTGATCTCTTAAAACGCTGAAACCCTACCTAAAGCCGTCTCCAACCGCCCCTTTATAACGGCCCCTGTCCTCACATCTAAACAATTCAACCACAACACGTCAGACAAAACCACCATCTGCACGCGTGGGTAATTATCAGAAATATAATTTAATCGATTACACTAATCATAACCTCCGGGTAATATTTATTCGATTAGGACGCGATTGCTATCGCAATTCCTTAATCAAACACAACGACCTAGACGCGGGAGCATCCAATAGCCGGATGAGTCTCTGGAAGAGACTGAATTCGCAACGTCAAACCCGCCTATTTATACCCGACGGCTGGCGCCAGTCCGGCGCGACAGACGAACACCTGCGCCGCACCTTCAATAGGTACATTATAGTTGTATATCCTTACTATTTTAATATTTCGTAATCAATTTTAAACATGAGGCTAACAGTTAAAACTATGATTTCAACTAACATTAGTTAAAATTACGAAAACACCCAACACTTACTTCATGGGATTTTTTTCTAAAACATCTGCATTTTACTTAGCCTACTTACCGGCGGCAGAGCGTTCCGCTAAGCGATTTATCATTCCGGTACGTGTCGCCCCGTACACACCGATTAGGGATATGGATTTATAAAACCGCCATGCCTCTTACGGGTTACCGAGTTTTCTATATCCTTGCATCATAAAAATATTTCTTTGATGTTAAAATCGGCTAGATGCTATTCAGGCCGGTTCCGTACACATATATATATTATGAAATTATTGTATTGCCTCATTGATCTAGATGTATAACATGTTCATATTTTGTGTGTGGTGTGGTGGTGTCTATTAAAATCCCCAACTGTTTTTAAGGAAATCAACTGAAAATTATATTGACATAGTTCGTAAATGGTCATTCAAAATGAAAAATGATTAAAGAAACCTAACAATTATTTTCATATACCTATTGAATGATACCCTACTTAACATTGTTCGTCGACTTTCATTTTTCTTTTTCACAATATGGCATCTGGTGGTCGCCATATTGAATTTTGATTACACAAACCGATTGACGTAAGAATCTTGATAATTCTTACGTCTACTATAGTGCGGTCGCGGAACAGAAAGAATTTCGTACATTAACCTGTTACTACCTGTCTCTGTCACTCCCGCTTTAAAATAATGCGTCACGCTCGCACAAATGCAATGACCGCCGTCCTCGGGGATTGTAAACCTTTTACTTGCAAACCTAAGGTTTGTTTTTGTTTGCTTGTGAATTGAATTTAGGGAGATCTAGATCATAATGTAGACAAAACTGTACATTATTTCGTTATAACTGTGACAGGCGAGACGTCGTCGGAAAGTAGTTACTCCGATACAGAGAAATCGGACTTTGATTTTTGAATTTTCATTTTTTTATTTCTATGTAATAAGTTAATATAACTCGATTATAATAACTGTTTAAAAATAAATAATTTATTTAATAAGCTACTAATTTTTTTTCTCCTTCAAATATTTTATATAAACCGCACTTAATAGAAAAATGTTTGTGACCACTGTCAGTAGGCAAAGAGGTCATTGTACGAAATTCTTTCTGTTCGGCGACCGTACTTTAGAAACTTATTTTATTCGGCGTTTTTTGGTACGGAACCCTTCGTATGCGAGTCCGATTCGCATTTGACTAGTTATTTAATAATCTTTAAATTGTATGTGTTACGTCTATTTTGCTCTCGTTCACGCCGCACCGCAGAACACCTAGGTATAGCCGGATATAAATTTTAACGAGCGGTCGTAAATATCCGGCTAATCCGGCAATAGGTGAGATTTGAGGCTTATTCGCGAATGAACACATCAACACCGTTATGTTTTTCTTGCCCTTTAGAATAGAATAGAAATATTTTTTATTCAAATAAACTTTTACAAGAGCTTTTGAATCGTCAATGAATCTACCACTGGTTCTTAATGCCTTTCCTGCCGAGAAGAGCCAGTAAGAATCTCGGCGGTTGCCCTTATCAAAAAAAAAAAAATTTATAATAGGTAACAAAACTATGCTATTATACAGTGTTTCCACAATGAAGTTTCAAAAATGCATATCTACACACAATCCAATACATGTTAAGATGGGCAGACAGAAAGCAGACCCATTCCCGTTGGTGGCACTGGCACCCGTTCACGAGCATGACGCTGAATCTACACTGTCATACGCTGTCATACCCGTTCCAAGTTAGCCCGCTACCATCTTAGACTGCATCGTCACTTACCATCAGGTCAGATCGCAGTCAAGGACTACCTTGTCAACGAATAAAATGTAAAAATTACAAGAGGTAAGCTATTCTGCGCTGACATGTAATTTTCACAACTTGAACCATCTTTAACAAAGCCTGCAAATGGGTAGCGATGTTATCAAAACGGAATAAGCCTCGAATTTCACGATTCCCGGATTAGCCGTATATTTACGAGGGCTCGTTAAAATTTATATGCGACTAGGAGTTTGCAGTTGCGATACAAAAGTCTGAGCGGGGCACATCGAACTTTCGGTCGGTTTGGAAAATTTCGATTAGTTTCCGAACTATTGATTAAAATATATTGACAAGGAACAACTCATGTAAGCATCCTAGTGGTACATGTATAGTGCGGCTTGTTTTGAAACTAAATTTTTATATATGTCGGATATTAAGATTAAAGTGGTTGTGCCTGCCCGCTTCGTTATAAAGTTAAAATAAAGGTTTTTAATATTATTTGTTATCAAACACTATAACACAAAGTCGTTTTTCTTTTTTTAATATCTTAACTAGTCTAGAGAATGAAAAAAATGAAAAATGAAAAAATATTTATTTGGCAAGAATGCAGAGCTTTTAAGTTTGCTGTTAGAAAAAGAGAGCGCTATTGCAACATGACGTCACGATTCAGTAGCTCCATACACTCTCCATACAAAATTCCGTTCTTTTTTCATTTAATAAAGTTGTATAAATAAGTAAGGTATATATCTAGGTACCAAATAGGTAGACTTCTAGAGTAACACATGAACTGATTTCGATACTATCAACTGCTGTGGAGATAGTTCGTAAACTTAAGTTAGGTATCATTTCAAATTTCCATGAAAATAAGTGCAGGATGCGGAAAATGTCAAACTTAGGAGGTAAAAGTTGGATTCCAATAAAAGTTACTTTTCCCAAAGTTTTCCACTTTTTCCAACTGAATTTCGACATTCTGTTCCGTGGTTTTCTCCGAACGCATATTGAACCGGGGACGGAATGGTTTATAGTCAGTTGGTACATAATTTATCGTTTTCACTATAATATATTATGTATTATGCTGAGTCACAGGCTTTTTCAATTTAAATAAATAATTTTATTTACATTTTCAATTTAAATAATAAAATAATTATGAATTTCACAAATTTTCGTTGCCTAAATGAATTTTTAAGTTTTGTGCAACGGAAATATTTATTTTTATTCGATGCCAAGATAGCCATTGACTGCGATCTCACCTGATGGTAAGTGACGACGCTGTCTGGGATGGTAGCGGGCTAACTTGGAAGAGGTATGGCAGTGTACATTCAACCCAGGCCCCTAGCCGGTTTCTACACGCCATCGTGCCGTAACGGTAAATCGCTTGGCGCCACCTCTTTGACGGTAGGGTGGTAACTAGCCACGGTCAAGACCTCCTACTAGAAAAAAAATAAGCATTTCAATTTTTTTCGGTCTTCGGTAAAACCGATAATCGGTAATGAACTAATGACATACATTGTTTTTCATTCAATTTTTTTCTTGACATATATGTACAGAGCAATACGCGAAGTTCGCCAGTATCAATTAACTTTTTTGTTTCCTTTAAGTAAGTACATCATGAAATTCATTTGATGTAACATCAGAAATAACGTAAAAATACCATCCGCTTCTATCAATCACGAGAATCAAAAACAACGCAGTAGAGGGGAAGTGAGAATTGATATAATTCTCACTCGCTCCCATCATCTGTCTGGATTAGAGCGACAGTAAGCGTCGGTCGTTAATGGTTTTAAATGTAACTCATCTTGGCTATTTATTTCCATTATTTTCATTTGAGCTCCTTTATCTGCGGCTGTATTAAACACTAGTTGATGCTCGCGACTTCGTTCGCGTGGATTGAGGTTTTTTTTAGATTCCCGCGGGAACTGTCTTATTTTAGAGAATAAAAAGTAACCGATGTGCTATTCCAGTCTAGAATCTATCTCTGTGCCAAATTTCAGCCAAATCGGTTGAGTCGTTGCAGCGTGATTGAGTAACAAACATCCATACATCCCTTCAAACTTTCGCATTTATTATATTAATAGGATAATAATAAATAATAGGACTAGCTGTTCCTCGCGACTTGTTTCGATAGATTTTTGTGGTTCTCGTTGGTACTGGTTTATTCTCAAAAGTTGGCAGTGTGTCACCCCCGTGCCTCGGAGAGCACGTAAAGCCGTCGGTCCAGCGTCTGATCTTTCTCCGGTTGTGTCGGATTTTCATCCCACCGGATTAATAAAGCGAGGGAATGGAGAGTGTACCTGTTTGCGCACACACTTCTGCACTATTATATCCCCCGCGCCGATGGCTAATGTCTGAGAAGGTTGGCTGCCATGACCGGCCGGCCGGATTATTCTCAAAAGAAATTTTTTTTTTTTAAATTGACATTTATATTGAACACAATACAAATTGTGACTATTGATACAAGTAAAAAGTATAAAAATTAAAAAAAAATATTATTAAAAAAATAATCTAGGGTCAAGATCGATTCGATTAATTAGGGTGGAAGACCCAATTATGGGCACTTTAAGAGTTTATCTTATTTCAAATATGTTTGTTAAGTATAAATTTAACCAAATTCTATAAATCACTGTGTTCATAAGGTTACTTGTTTAATAAAATATATAATTAAAGAAGATATTGAAATTTTTTTGTTTAGATCAACTAGAATTTTAAATAAGATTGAAAAATGACCCAGTCTCCAATTATTCGCACATTTGTTACCAGTTATGGGCACAAAATTATCCAATTATCAACACTCAGATTTTAATAGAGTTTAAGGGAAATATAACGCTAGGCTACCTACGGAAGTCTTTTAGAATATAGATTTTATTACGAAATAATATACGAAAATTCTTATAGTAACTGTAGGTGACTTAATTTTTTTATATTTATTATATTTAAAACAAACACCCTTACATATTTAATAAGAAAACGTAAACATAGTCTTTATCAAACGACAGACGTCCACAGCTGGACAAAGGTCTCTTATATGGACTTCCACAGGCCTCGATCTTACGCTACCTGAATCCAGCGGCTCTCTGCGACTCGTTTGATGTCGTCGGTCCACCTAGCTTACCGGTACAGGGTCGCTACTCCAACACCATGTGATCCCATCGACCATCAGCTCTTCGAACTATATGCCCGCCCATTTCCACTTCAGTTTCGCTTAGCTATGTCCGTGACTTTGATTCTCTTACAGATATCCTCATTTCTGATATGATCTCGCAGGGATACTCCGAGCATAGCTCTCTCCATCGTCCGCTGAATGATTTTTGTTTCGTGATAAATAACTGCCCATAAAACTTCTCAACCTCTCTCCATACCTCAGGTGGAGAAGAAACGTGAAAGCCTTCGTCAGTTTTCAGCCGAGTCAGCTGGCTCTGTCCGATAGATAGATCTCTTACGGACCCTTTGGAATGGAACTTCTGTTCCACTAGATGGTATTTTTAATACACTTGGTATTCAAGGCCCGCAGGTCGCGAGTTCTTTTCTTAGAGATCTGCCTATTAACCTACCAGTAGGCATCCGCGTCTGCTGACGACTGAAGTCTCATCTCTTGTCTGTCTTCCATCAGTTTGAGAGTAAGGTCAGAGAACTTCTTGGTCCTTTTCGCGTGATGGGTCTTAAAGAATTTAGACTCCAGAGTATGGACAGTTTACACACACTTGTTAAGATCGTCTACAGACTCCCAGTCTGCTAGAGAATCGAATCGCTTCGGAGTGTTAATAAACAGGAAAATTTCAAAATTTTGTAACCAGATACTGACACCCCTTGTTTTGCAATGAAATAACGGGAAAGTTTCATTTACTTTTTGAATTAGTAACTAATAATACTTAGAAAATCAATTGAAAACAATTATATTATTAAAACTCAAATAAAACCACAGTTAAATCATTATTAAGTAAGTACTGACCCTTAACGTCGATGAGTCAAAATGGCCGAAAAACTTCGGGAACTCCAGAACGATATCTTTCAACTACGATCCTGACGCCATTTTAAAACTTTCCAGATTAGAAAGGTTTCGATTGTGAAAAATATGAATTCCCCTAACTATTTTTTAATCTGAAAATTTAAAAACCACAATTAGAAACTTATATTTTAATCTTTTTTGCCAAAGTGCGAATAAACTGGTGCAGTGCTAGCTATTGGGTTGGTCACCCTATATAAAGGTAGGAACTTTCTCAGAATAATAAATCTGAAATAGGTATTAATATTGATGGCTCCCGAATAGGGATAAAATGGCAAAAACACATGAAACAAGAAAATAAAGTGAAGCTTAGGAAACTGTAATCTATAATTATATAAAAAGGCTTGTCCTGACTGACTGACTGACTGACTGACTGACTGACTGACTGACTGACGATCAACGCACAGCCTAAACCACTGAAGTTAGAAACTTGAAATTTTGACAGTAGGTTCCTTTTATGACGTAGGCGAGCACTAAGAAAGGATTTTTCGAAATTCGCCCCCCAAGGGGGTAAAAAGGGGGGTTAAAGTTTGTATGAAACTCCGTCATTTTTCGAGTTATACTCATGAAATTCGGTATTTAGGCTTTAAATTGAAAACAAAAAAGTACGTGTTTCACAGTTTTTAAAAATTCTACCCCCTAAGGGGTTAAATAGGGGTTGAATGTTTGTATAATAGTCCTTCGTTCTTCAAGTTATTTTTCAAGTTACGTTTATGAAACTTGATATTTTGGCTCTTGATTAAAAATAAAGAATTACGTATTTTACATTTTTTTTAAATTCTCCCCCCAAGGGGGTAAAAAGGGGGGTTAAAGTTTGTATGAAACTCCGTCATTTTTCAAGCTATACCCATAAAATTCGGTATTTAGGCTTTAAATTGAAAACAAAAAAGTAAGTGTTTCACACTTTTAAAAAATTCTACCCCCTAAGGGGTTAAATAGGGGTTGAATGTTTGTATGATAGTCCTTCGTTCTTCAAGTTATTTTTCAAGTTATGTTTATGAAACTTGATATTTTGGCTCTTGATCAAAAATAAAGAATTACGTATTTTACATTTTTCGAAAATTCTCCCCCAAAGGGAGTTAAATGGGGGGGGTTAAAGTTTGTATGAAAGTCCGTCATTTTTCAAGTTATACCCATGAAATTCGGTATTTGGGCTTTCAGTTAAAAATAAAAAAGGACGTGTTTCACGGTTTTCAAAAATTCTACTCCCAAAGGGGTTGAATGGGGGTTGAATGTTTGTATGAAAATCCATAATTTTTCAAGTTAATATCGAGCAACGGATCTACGTGATTCTTTGATGGGTATGGTTGCAGACAGTGTGTTATAGGTTACTTTTATTCGGACAAAATCAGGAGTCCGCACGGGATTTTCAAAGAACCTAATTCCACGCGGACGAAGTCGCGAGGGGACAGCTAGTGTTATATAAAATAGTGTTGATTATTGCTCGATTGTAAATATGGCCACGGTACCTTCAGCCATTAAAAGATGACAAACAAACCCCGCGTCTTTCACTCTATTTATAGTAAGGCTATCTTTGCGAAATGTTGGATAAGCTGCGAAATAATAGCACCCAATTATTTTATTCTCTCTCGTATTTAGGTGAGCGCTTTTGTTTTTGGAAAAGAGGGCGAAAAGTGTTACGGGCAATAAAGAACATTGTTTTAAAGTGCCATTTTTGTAATAAAATTCAATTTAGTGGAGTAATTCTACCTACTGGCTTTTCTTATTATTATTTACATAATACAATTATAAAATTTACTTAGTAACATGTTATAATTTAATTTGTCTTTTGTTTTTTTTTTCTCTTTGTTTTTGTATTTAAGATACACTCAGTAGGTTCTGCCCTAATGCTACTGCTCCATCTGAATTAATGTTAGTGTTAACGGCTGCGCTCAAATCGCCTTAATTAGGGCATTAAAAAATAACGTGTTAAGCAGGTGGCTACATTAACAGAAAAGATGCTGCCAAAAATAATTTTTCATGAATTAGTGCGTTAACTGGAGTAATCGTGTTCTGCTCTTCAAAATCACATTCAAAATGGAGATAGAAGTAGTCCCTACGTCCTCACAGCACATGCGCTGCACAGAATGAGACAGCGCTAATGTAGCCAACAAAGTTTGGTGCGTTATTCAACGGGTTAAAATCCTTTGACGTACAAAAAAACCGCCATCCGAGTTGTCGCTTAGTGTCTAACGTCATTAATAATACTACAACACATTTACACATTAAAATATTGGCCCCATCTGCTTTAGGCCTTTATTATCGTGTTAATTTACGCGCAGATGGAGCAGTAGCATAAAAGAGATCAAATGAATATTTTATAGTCGAGATGAGGAACATTCTACACCATTTTACTGCCAGACGCTTGCTGTCCCTGGGTCTCTGCTAATACAGATAAAGGGCTAAGGCGTGAGAATTAATTAGGGAGTTTATGATGAACTTGGACTAAATATGCTATGAATGATTTATTTTATCCTTTCCTTTCGAGAACTCGAAGTTAAATCTGTTGTAAATTAGTAGGCAATTTGGTGTTTTGGATATAAAGGTGTTTTTTATTACGAGATAGGCTTGCGCTTGACAATAAATAAAATCAATCACTATATCATAGTGGAAAGCAGATAGGCTTGCGCTTGTCGGCTTGACTAATGATGGAAAGCACTGATGAGGTCTAGGTTGGAGCGCGCTTGCCTAGAAAATACTGTTGCCGAAGGTACTTAATTCCGTACTTCCCGTCACGTAGGCATATTACGAATTGAGAACCTTCTTTTTTTTCGTCGGTTAAAAAGAGCAAAAAGGTAATTACATGCCTGATAACGTCTGTGGCTTTAAATACAACATTAAAGCAATTTTCATTTGATCTTTGACTTTGTCATTTAATTTATTTAGATTGTCTTTGCGAATGGTTAAATAACCTTCGAGTCTGAAGCGTTAAAATAATAGTCGAACTATTCGATTGTTAAACGTTTTTGATGTAACTGGTACCCTTGCGTTACCTTATCGGATCCAGAAGCCGTCTAACAAAATTGAGCTTTGACAGTACATCATAAAGTTTGTATTGTATTAACAAGTAAAAGCCAGCAACTAAACTAGAATGAAATTCTGAACTCCTTATTATCATTGCTTTTCGTTTTGATAATTGAAGAACACTACCATTATTTAACACAAGATTTACACAAGATATAAACGTAATTCGTTCATTTGTAATTTTTACAGTTATTAAACATACTTAAATTAATAATTATAAACGTAAAAATTCTTTTTACAAAACAGACTTCAAATGTCTTTACAAAATATAACTATTGTGGCTATAAAATTTGAAGCGTTCCCCCAATTTCTCCAGGATCCCATCATCAGATCCTGACCTGATGACAATGGGACCACCTGAGAAGTATACCCTTTCAAACAAAAAAAGAATTTTCCAAATCGGTCCAGGCATCTTCGAGTAAGCGGGGAACATAATATGTATAAAAAAAAGGTTCCGAAAAATTGAGTTTCATGACTTTCCTAACAAAAGATTCGGAAAGACTTTTTGTTCGTTCAAACTCAAACTCAAAATTATTTATTTCATGTAGGCCAACTTCTGGCTATTATGACAGGTCAAGAATCTACCACCGGTTCGGAATGCTGATTCTGCTGAGAAGAGCCGGCAAGAAACTCAGCAGTTGCTCTTTTCAAAACAAAAACAATGTTACAATATGTAGGGAACAGATTCCTTTTTTGAGTTGTCTGAATTTTTATCTAATTATCCAAATTATAATAATATGGTTTGGAAATTGGAAGTTTGGAAAATGTAAATACGAATACGTACGAATATATTATGTCGGCGAATTAAAATAAACCTGTGCAAAAAATATCATATCAATTTGGAATCGCAATCAAGTGTGCGTTTGAATAAATTCTTCCCCTTTCTGTATGATGTACAAAATCAGCCCGCCGCGAATCGGATATTAATCGACTCGGATATTGGCTGGTGACCCGATATGGGAAGCTACTGTTAAAAATTTATGCTCATCCGGTACAAATTGGAAATGAAAATGGATCGCACCGAATGGAAAAATTCACATTTCCGCATTTTTTAACGTACATACCACCCGTCCACGTAGAGTTGGCCGCTACTTCGTCCCGCGCTTCCCCGCACCGCACCTCAAGTTAGACCCGTCTAGTACAGATACTATGTTCAAGTGGTGGAGGCGCCGGGACAACCTAATCTAGGTATACCTATTGGGTGATGTGTGGCACAATGCATTAAATAAACGCTTCTTTCTTTCTTTCTTTCTTTCTTCAACGTAGCGCTCGCGATTGTCACTACTTACCAAACTTTTTCAAAGTTACGTTTTGAATTTTTTTTGTTAACTTTAAATTAGTTATCTATTTTGTGGACCCAAACAGGGAGGTCCTCAGAATGTCTAATTTAATAAATAGATTCTAGACGATGCCCGCGACTTCATCCGCGTGGAGTAAGTTCTTTTAATTCCCGTGGGAACTCTTTAATTTTCTGAGATAAAATGTAGCCTATGTGCTAATCCTGAATGAGAGCTATTTCCATTCCAAACTTCAGCCAAATCGATGCATCCGTTGTGGTGCGAAGGAGTAACAAACATACAAACTCATACACATGTACAAACTGCAAACTGCCTTTATTGCCTTTATAATATTGTTAGTGTGATTAGTAGGATTAGTGCGATATCTATACTTTACTAATATATAAAGCTGAAGAGTTTGTTTGTTTGAACGCGCTAATCTCAGGAAGTACTGGTTCGAATTGAAAAATTCTTTTTGTGTTGGATAGTCCATTTAACGAGGAAGGCTTTAGGCTATATTCCATCACGCTACGACCAATAGGAACGAAGCATCAGTGAAAAATGTTGCAAAAACGGGGAAAATTATCCGTATTTAAAATATATTCTTTTAAAAACTTCTTAATCGCGATCATAATGACAGAAATTGACCCGGACGAAGTCGCGCGCAACAACTAGTATTATATATTAGTGTGGTTATACAGTGTGAAGTGTGATATCAATCCAATCAAGTAGTGCAACTAGGCCCTAAAATCCTCACTGTTTTAATCAGTCGTAGTGGACTGCAAATGCTGCGCCATCCGGAAAATGGCCGCCCGGGAAGTTTAAATTCAACTTCATTCCTTCCTCTTTATTTATTCACGGTGTCAAGTTTTTTGATTCTCGGAGACAGTTTGACGGTTTTTGTGATCCGGTTTAATTTCTATTTGGATCCTTTGAATAATAGAGTGCAGTTTCATCATGGAACTATAACGCTAAGAAGCGCAGTAGTCGAAGCAGTGCAGTGATATGCGTTAGTAGGTATGACGAGTTATGGCCGGATTATACACGGTGAAATTTCATTGGTTGTACTCCCTGAAAGAGGTGAATGTGCTCATGAAACTGAACAACTTTCCCCAAGGAACATAGGTCGAAATATGAAAAAAAAAAAATTTGGACCTCCCATAGTAAATCAATCAGCTGATCGTCAAGTTTGTATGGAGGGTCCAATTTTTTTTTTCATATTTTGACCTATGTTCCCTGGGGAAAGTTGTATACACGGTAAAACCGGTATACACGGTGGAACTTTGGTGGTTGTATTCCCGAACCGAAATTATTTGATCAAGGTATTACAATCGTTTTTAAATTTAAAAAATGTTTAGAATAAAAAATGGCAATTTTACAATCGAGAAAAACAAAACTCGAAAAACCAACGAACCAATAGTAATAGGTACTTAGGGCAAGGGTTTCCTCTAAAATCAGAAAGATTTAGGTCATAGAGCATCACGAATGGAAATGAATAATAGATTATAATATTAGATGATGCCCGCAACTTCGTTCGCGTGGACTGAGGTTTCTTAATTCCCGCGGGAACTTCCTTATTTTCCGGGATAAAAAGTAGCCTATGTGTTATTCCAAACTATAATCTGTTTCTGTGTTTTTCAACCAAATCGGTTCGGTCGTTGCGGCGTGATTGAGTAACAAACATACGTCCAAACTTTCGCATTTATAATATTAATTTATTAATTTATAATATTAATACCATTAATAGGATTATACTGTTCGCATTGGTATCCACTGTCAGTGGGAAATGTGTGCATTTTTAATATTAGATATCTGCGGAGTGGCAATATCGACGCCTATTAAAATTCGGCCCGTTCCGGGCTACGGAGTTTTAATATTCCATCGCATCGCTCAATGCATCGCATCCAATGATGGACAAGCCAAACTTGGTCCGATGACCTGAATATGTGTCGTCTAATTTCAAACATAGCCACATCCATATAGATTGACTAGCTTTAACCCGCGGCTTCGCTCACGTTAGGTTCGATTTTTTAACCCCCTATTTAATCCTCTTGGGGTTGAAATTTTTCAAAATCCTTTCTTAGCGGATGTCTACTTCCTAACAGCTACCCGTATACCAAATTTCAGCTCGATCGGTCCAGTGGTTAGAGCTGTGCGTTGATAGATCAGTCAGTCAGTCAGTCAGTCAGTCAGTCAGTTACCTTTGCCTTTTATAATATATTTAGATTAGATTAGATAGATTTCGCAGCAAGACTAATTTTCTGTGTGTTTACAACATTAGACAAATATGGTTGAGCGAAGCAATGGCTGGATCATGCGTCATGCTCGTGAACGGGTGCCAGCAACGGGAATGGGTCTGCTTTGTCTGCCCATCTTGACATGCGTTGGATTGGTGTACCTACGTATGCATTTTTGCATTTTTGAAACTTTATTGTGGAAGCACTGTATACATAGCATAGCTTTGTAAAAAAAAAAAAATTTTTTTTTTTGAAAAGACCAACTGCTGAGTTTCTTACCGGCTCTTCTCAGCAGAATCTGCATTCCGAACCGGTGGTAGATTTATGACGTGTCATAAGAGCTACAAGTTAGCCTACATGAAATAAATTAATTTTGAATTTGAATTTGAAAAGTAGTATCAATATGCAAAAAGTTTTGAATTCATTACTTTTAGTAGTAAAACAAGCAAAACAGAGTCTCAAAAAATAGCACCGTTTTCCACCCCGAAGGGAAGAAAACGATTATTTCAGGTCTTGCCGAGGCTTGACCTATCGGAGATTACCTACCTTGCCTTAACAATACACACATGCCTACTAACTACGAACTTACGTCTCTGAATGTGTTGCGGGCGCGGTGATACGGCCCGCGCACGCGGCGCGGGGGGCGGCGGCAGGCGCGCGCGCGGAGCTCGTCTGCGCTCTCGTCAGTACCTATCTCCGATCGTCGGCAAGGCCTTGCTCAGGTCAAGCCTCGGCAAGACCTGAAATAATCGTTTTCTTCCCTTCGGGGTGGAAAACGGTGCTATTTCAGTTCTGTGCCTTCGGCTTGACCTATCGGAGAGATGTTTGTGGTCTGCCGGCGCCTTAAAGCGTACTGTGATGATCATGATTTATCGGTTTGCAAAAAGTATAAGCAAGCACTTACAGGTGTAAAACAATGAAACAACATCTAAGAGAGAGCATAATGTTACATAATATATTATTAATTATTACACTAACACTATGTTTAAATTAACTCTCTTAACCTTAATATCACATAAAACTTCAATGGTTATCAATGAGATCAATAAGTATGCCACCGCAATTTAATACTAGCTTAAGTAATAAATTCAACAGTAAACAAATAAGAACACAGAATCTTAATAAACCGCAGAAAACGAGTCATTTAAAACATTTCCATTTACAATTCGCGGTTGTTCTACAGGCTTGCAGTAATGTTTGAAAAAGTTTTCCGAACCCCTCCAATTTCCTCGTTTAAGAATGCAATCAAGAGGCACATTATGCTTAAAATCATTAGAGGCTACTGCCGATCTGATCGAGCCAGGACTGCAGTGGATGCCTAACTCCTCAAAGGGCCCTTTCAGCCAACCAGCAATGACCGTTCTCGATGCTGCTTTCACCTCGCCTCGCGTTGTAATAAATAAACTGTGTAGGCCAACTCGCGCTTTTCTCCTGTTTTCTGATAGATCAATTAAACACTTTATCCACTTTACTAGACTTAAATCCGGATCCCCTGAGCAGGTCAACTGCCAACCCGATTGGCGATTGCGAATATTGTCAGTCTTGGAACCAAATTTAGGCCAAAACGTAACCGAAGAATCCGTCTTTTCACAATGCTGATCATCTATACATAAAAGGGTAAGGTCATGCACTCGACGACCTGAAGCTAACAAAAGAAGTAAGGCCACATGCCGAGAAACCTGAAAAATGCTATCTGTAGCTGGAACGTGCGATCTCAACCATTGAATCAAGTCCTGGACATTCCATATGTGTGACTTTAACGATAACGACGAACATCTTTTAACGCCGAGTTTCTTACTGGCTCTTCTTACCGCCGAGTTTCTTACTGGCTCTTCTCGGCAGGAAAGGCATTCCGAACCAGTGGTAGATTCATTGACGATTCAAAAGTGCTTGTAAAAGTTTATTTGAATAAAAAAATATTTCTATTTCTATTTCTATTTCTATTTCTAATACTAATCGCCTTAACCATAGCGGTTATTAAAGGATGACTTGCTAGTCGTTTTTCTTGGGTGGGATCGGATAAAGTCACGATAACTGACTTATGAACTAAAATTGTTGGAGGGGCCAGCTTTTTAACACGGCAAAGATAACCTAGATAGGTGGCTATATGCTGGGGTCGAGGACTACTAGGTATTATCCCATTATGCTTGCACCACGAGCCCCATTGCTTCCATGCTGACTGGTAAGTACGCCAAGTTGAATCGCGCCAAGCTGATTGTACCAAATCTACGTCGCTGGGGTCCAAACCCTCAATCAAATCACTCCACCCTGTATCTTCCAAACCTCTAAACGTAGATTTTCCGCGTTCGGAGGCGGTCGATTGGTTGATAGATCGACCAAGTTCTCGCTTACATTGAATATCTGGAACGGAGCTTCCAGAGCTCTGCGTTTGAGATCGCTTCTCCAAAAAACTGCCTCCCAACGTGGTACCACTACCAGAAACGTCCCCAATGATTTGTTGAGATGTTGTAGTACCCTGGGTATCAGGGGTGGAGGAGGAAAGACCCAAGCTAGACGATAATTCCAAGGACGGCTGAAAGCGTTGATAAACAGGGCTTGAGGGTCGAATGCTTCTATCGACACATATTGAGGAACTACTTTCGACCGACTTGTGGCAAACAAATCTATTTGAGGTACACCCCACTTTTCGAAAATTCGTCTCCTGATCTCGCCGAGATGCCAATCCGGCAGACACTTCCCCCTCGACAGGCAATCTGCGATCGAATTGTATCGACCCGGTAGATAAAAGGTGTGAATGGTTACACAAAGACTCGCCGCAAGCAATAATATCTCTCTGGTGGCTTCTAGAAGCACCACTGACCTCGTGCCGCCCTGGTGTCGCAAATATGAAACTACCGTCTTGTTGTCGGACTGAATCATTATGGACTGACCTCGAATCACATGCCGAAACTCGCTTAGAGCTATATGAACAGCGAAAAGTTCTTTCTTGTTTATATGCCATTTTGTTTGTTCTTTCGTCCATACCCCTGAGAGATGATAGTCGCAAAGCTGAACACCCCAGCCTTTGTCGGAGGCATCTGTAGTTACAAATATCTCCGGCTCCGGCACAAAAATCATTCCTGGGACCGTCACGTTCTGGATCCACCAACGACAGTCGTCGAGAGCCTGCGAAGAAATCGCGACCCTTCGATTCGGCTGATCTTGTGAAAGCTTTCGACCAGCTCTCTGAAGATTTCTGGAATACAATCGACCCAGGGGGGTAACGAGAGCCGCAAAACCTATCCTGCCTATAAGAGCCGTCCCCGTCTGCCAAGACCATAACCCTTCTCTCAGAATCTTCTGTAAGTCCATGAGTAGTCGATTTACCTTCGCGGTCGGAAGTCTTTTTTGATTTATGGCTGTGTCCCAGATTATCCCTAGAAACTCTATTCGACTTGTTGCCTTTAAAATCGACTTTTCTAAGTTTACACACCAACCTAGTCTTTGGAGAAGATCTACAGCGAAGAGTAGCTGCCTCTCTAGTTCGTCTGGGTCTTGGTGAGCAAAGAGGAAGTCGTCTAAGTAGACTAGAACTCTGAGTCCCCTTTCTCGCAAGACGCTTGCCACCCATTTGCTGACTCGGGAAAATGCTAATGGAGCGCTGGACAGGCCGAAAGGAAGACACGTCATCTGAAACAGTTCTTTTTCGTACGAAAATATGCCTGACTTATATCTAGCTTCCCTAAGTAGTCGCCTTCCTGGAGAAAATTGGGAATTTGAGATTGATTTATTAGGCGAAACTTTGGCGGTTCGAGATAAAAATTCAGCCGACGAAGATCGAAGATTTGTCTTAAACTCCCGTTTGCCTTTGGGATAAGAAACAGACGTGACAAAAACCCGGTTGCAGTGTCGGACCTTTCTACTACTCCTGATGCAAGGAGATTGTTCAACTCTGTACTCATTAAATGCGAAGTTTTCGTCTCGAAATCCTTTAAATTTTTGTGGAGAGGGACGGATAGCGGTTTCATTACAAAGGGAATCGAGTACCCTGAAATTATTTTCAGTAAACTTTTTGGTGCTTCTAATTTTTTCCAATGTGGTATGAAAGCCTCCAAATGTCCTCCGCGGAAGCTGTCAATTTTTGTGATTCCTCTGGGACTTCTTGTCCTTTCCAGGCTGGCTCCGATGTTTGCCAGCAAACTTGCTGGAACTCCCTGTTGGTCGGCTGGAGGAGTGACGGCCCGTAGGGTTTCTGCGTGACGTTGAGGGACGTGAATGCCAGACTTGTTGCTTTCCTTTAGCAGATGGCAGGGATACTGTTGGTTTACGAAAAGTATCCTTTGCCCTATCTCTCTTGTCCACAAATTTATTCGTACGAAAAACTTGCACCAGCCCCCCATTATCCTTTATGAAAGTATTGAGTTGTTTTTCATCAAAAAGATGAGTTGACGAGGGATTAATATTGTGTAGGGCTCCATTTAGCACATCATTACGACCTCTAAAAGCTTTTCTCCTCATCTCAATTGTCTCTGCCCGATGGGCGCATACAAATTGCAGAAGATTATCTGAAATAATTTTAAATTGTGAATCTTGTGACAATAGTAATCGCAACTCCTCTCCAGCACTTGGGCATTTTTTAACGATGGCATTTAATCCCTCAGCAAGTGCTTTCCTCTGTAAAAGCAGCCCGTGGGAGATTGTACCTAACATCCCCTCTTGCTTGGTCAGCCACGGAGATGGTTGACTAAGAAGACTTCCTAGCTCCACGTTCACCTTTAGTGCACTAAAAACTGGAGATGCGTGAAGGTGTTTTTCAACTTCTTTGTAGCGGGTTCTACTCCAGCCGTCACTATTTAACCTTTGGCATTCAATACCCTCACGCTTGATATTCGGATTTGGTTCTGGGATAAGCGGATCCGCTTCTTTCACTTTAGGTGCAAACTCTAGTTCCCTAGTCAGGTCGTGACAAGCAATATCTAGACATGGATCTAAAGTCGGTGCCCTCCAAGATCTTTCATCTTCTGAATTCGAAGAATCTTCTGAACCTTCATAGTCATTCTCCTTGTCAGACTCTGGATCGGAATAAGGTCGAGCCTCGAGCTTTTCCAACAAGATCGAAAACATGTCATCCATCTTCCTTTCCAATGCCTCTATTCTATGATCTTGCGGAGAAACGGGCGACGGAGACGTCCTTCTCCTCTTGGGTTGCGATCCTTCCGTGGCTAACGAAGTACTTCTTCGTCTACGATTTGTCTGTTGTGACTCAGACAGATTTCCCGATAAGATCTTATCAGCCTCCGCGCGTGTATGTAGGAGGGGTCGAAGTACTTCAACAGATTATTTAAATAACTCAGTGTTTAGTGCTGATCCTCTGATTCGGTTAGCGATGGCCGGTGGTCCCAATATCAGTGCTCGAGTAAAGGCCTAGTCTAACAGCTTGCATCTTATCTCTCGATAACCTTTTTCGGAAAGGTGATCAGCCTCCGGGTTGAATGCCCGAACAAGGCCCACCGTAGGTAGGGCGAAAACAAGCTTGTTGAGTACATTTGGCTCAATCTTCTCTCCAAAAACTTGTTCTTTAGAAGCGCTTGAGACTTCCCATTGGGTCCATCCTTCCGGGAGATGTTCTTGAGCCAGGATCTTGATTCGCTCCAGGATCTCTTCATCTTGGTCGGTTTCCCCATGCTCGTCCAGGAAAGACCCGATGGTCATGAAATTTCTCTCTCGCGCCATCTGAAGCCAAAGCAGCAATGTCACGTTAAAATGCCAAGAAACGGAGACTTATAGTCTAGTTGGCTGAAGCCTCAGGTCTGAATAGCCCGACTAGGATTTAACTAGAAAACGACCCATAGCTCAAAAATTATGAACAGCGTCGTCCGATATTTGTGACACGTCACTTAAGGTAAGAGACGCGCTGCCCAACATTCGAGCCGCACCGCTCAAAATAGGGGCCGCGCTGCCCAACATTCCAGCCGCGCCACTCAAAATCTGAGCCGCGCCGCCCGACATTCGAGTCGCGCCGCCCAAACTTCGAGCCGCGCTGCCCGATAATTGAGCGGCGCGTCTCAATCGCGAGCGAAGAATTTTTTTAACACAAGTAGCATATGACTATTATCTGGCCCTTACGACCGTAGCTGAATGGCTGACGGCGCTTAGGAGTTTAAAATTGGGGCCAGATATCAAAGAGAGTTTGTGGATGGTATGTCCGACAAACAAGTGCCAATGCTATTGATGAATATGGATTCCCGCACCTATAAACAAAATAACAAGAGACTTACCGAACACAAGTAATCCAATATTAGAACACTTCACGAACGTTACACCAACGTTAAAAACTTTATTTTTCGTAACTAGAAACACGTGTGCATGCTAAGTCAAAGAATAGCGTACTGACGAGAGCGCAGACGAGCTCCGCGCGCGCGCCTGCCGCCGCCCCCCGCGCCGCGTGCGCGGGCCGTATCACCGCGCCCGCAACACATTCAGAGACGTAAGTTC
This sequence comes from Hipparchia semele, assembly GCA_933228805.2. NCBI lineage: Eukaryota > Metazoa > Arthropoda > Insecta > Lepidoptera > Nymphalidae > Hipparchia > Hipparchia semele. The sequence goes on from OW121729.1 coordinate 11,219,180, forward strand.
GTAGTTAGTAGGCATGTGTGTATTGTTAAGGCAAGGTAGGTAATCTCCGATAGGTCAAGCCGAAGGCACAGAACTGAAATAGGATATTTCGGAAATTGTTAATCAGTTCAGGATCTGACTGGTTTTGATAATGAAGTCATGGATGTGGCTGCTTTTGTTACTAACTTCTGTCAGAAACGTCACGTATACAGGACTTGTTCTAAAGTTGTCTTATAGAAAACTAGCTTTTGCCCCCGCGACTTCGTCCGCGTGGAATTAGATTTTGGGATGGAATTTTCAAAAACTGTGACACACGTACTTCTTTATTTTTAACTGAAAGCTCTAATACCAACTTTGATGGAAACAGCTTGAAAAATGACGGACTTTCATATAAACTCCCATCCCCTATTTAAACCCCTTAGGGATGGAATTTCCAATAATCCTTTCTTAGTGTGCGCCTACGTCATAAAAGAAACCAACTGTAAAAATGTCAAGTTTCTCACTTCAGTAGTTTAGGCTGTGCGTTGACATCTCAGTCAGTCAGTCAGTCAGTCAGGACTTGAATTTGAATTTTATATATATAGATTGAAAATTATTTATTTCACGTAGACCAACTTGTGGCTCTTACGAAAAGTGTTTTGAAAAGAGCAATCGCTGAGTTTCTTGCCGGCTCTCCTCAGCAGAATCAGCATTCTGAGCCGGTGGTAGATTTTCGACTTGTCATAAGAGCCACAAGTTGGTCTACATGAAATAAATAATTTTGAATTTGAATTTGAACTTGATCACACATTCAAAACAGTTTGGTGCAAATGCCTTAAGGCCCAAGACACGGGTCTGCCCGCGAAATTCAAATTTAATTTGGTTTTTCGCAATTTGTAAACTAATACGACGAAGTAGGCTTATATTCAAATTGCGATAATGGCAGTATCATCTTCACAGGTTTATATACTAATCTTAACGTGAAAGTATCCAGTTTAAGAAATTAGTCAAAATAACGAGTTTGACGTGAGCTACTCACAAATTAGTCATTATTTTGATTAATTTCTTAAACTGGATACTTTTACGTAAAGATTAGTATATAAACCTGTGAAGATGATACTGCCATTATCGCAATTTGAATATAAGCCTACTTTGTCGTATTAGTTTATAAATTGCGAAAAACCAAATTAAATTTGAATTTCGCGGGCAGACCCGTGTCTTGGGCCTTAATAAACACTTAATATAAAAACACTCCCCTTGGTAAAATATGATGTCACAGCGGATATCCGTAAAGCGGGATTCTCTGTGGAACTTCCCCGCTTTTTCAAACTAAATATCTCAAGCGTTTTACGTCAGCATCCGCAATCCGCCATATTGGATACAACGAAACCGTTCGGAAACGATTCCAGATTTTACTTTCCTTTTTATATTTTCCTGACGTTCTTTACTGCTTTGTCACTTCACTTTATTTTATTTTTATTCTAGCGGAGCCTTATCCAAGTTCCTCATTACTCTAAATGATAAAAAATGGGCAAAGTTCCCGAATAGCTATTGAGTTGCTATTTTACTGAGCACAAGATTTTACAGTATGGCTAGCTTTGAATGGCGCGTGGAAAATCTTGATTTTTCTAACATAAGTAACCTATGTCATTCCCCGGTTCCCCAATATACCCTATCATCGGTCGATCCGTAGCGTTATTGCTGCGTGATTAAAGGACAAATCAACAAATCAACGAACAGATACACTTTCACATTCGTAGTATTTTAGTAGGATTCAAAAACTTTTGTTTAATTAAATTAATTATTTGGAGGGGAGAGCAGAATATTAGTTAAACTAAACTTGCCCTGTATTCTTTAAAAAAACTGCTATATCAAGTAAGCCTGCTATCATTTTACCGCATTGTCACTTAGCATTAGGTGAGATCGCAGTCAAGAGCTATCTTGTCAAGAATAGCACGGTTTGTACTGGTGCCAGTCGTTCACACTAGTGCCAGTGGTTAGCGCTAGTGTCAGTGGCTGGCACTGGGTGCTGTTGGGTCTTGAAACTCAAGGTTATCTTATCAGGAATAAGGAAAAACTTTAACCGACTCTTATGTACCTAATTGGTCCCTAAAGTAGGCCCGGCGCACTCCGCATATTAGGTAGGTATAAAGCTATAACTACCAAGCGCCGTCCTGTCCCGACGGACCAACTCAATGGACTAACGTAGTGCAATGGGATAAGAGTTACGCGATAGAAAGAGAGGCAACTTAATTTAGCGCTGTGCGACCTGAATTGCACTTTATTGTGCGGTAGTGACAGTTGCTGTTTATTTCAATGGTTTTGCGGAGTGAATCTTCTGTACCTGTTCTATTATACAACGTTAGTCATACTTGACGCAAAAACCGAAACACGTGTCAAATATTTTTACATAAGGAATAATTATACAAAATTTTAAAAAATTATAATGAAAACTTACGAAGTTATAAGCTTGTTGTGTTTTGTCATTGTCCTCGCAAAAACATGGTCACCGCAAGGCGTCACTGTCGCGCGGCGTCAGCTGATCGTGGTCAGCCACGTAGCGAGCATGGCAAGAAAACGCTTGATCATCCAGATGACGTGATCATCATCACAATACACTGTCACACTTCCATAATTAAGTATTTACGCGGTATGAAGGACGATAGCGCGCGTTTGAACGAGTATGTCATGATCATCATCTGAACTATTACACTTCCATAAATAAGTAAGTACCTAGATATTTAGAATTATCACCGCAAACCGCCAACGTTCGCACCATTTCGGTGTATTGAATATTAGTAAAGTTCAATTTTAACTAAAAAGTGGGTGCAAATGATTGCTTTGACTGACGAGTGACGACTGACGTCGATCGCCGACGCCGACGCCGACGCGGACGCAGCGTGAATCGAGGAGCGTTTAGCGATTCCATGACAATGAGCAAGTTTACTTGCCAATAACCAGTGAGTTTGAATACGGGCGAGTTAGCTAGTGCAATAGCGACGAAAACTCACTAAACTTTCTAGTCGCTCAGTAGCTAAGATTGGCGACCTCCCTGGCGCAGTGGTGAGCACTGTCTTATAACTGGGTGGTATCGGGTTCGATTCCCGGCGGGGGCAATTTGAGAATTTATAATTTCTAAATTGTCTCTGGTCTGGTCTGGTGGGAGGCCTTGGCACGATGGCGTGTAGAACCCGCTAGCAAGTATAGCAAGTGTAATAACTAGCAAGTAAGAAACACGCTTACATGTAACTAAACTAGCCCGGCCTTCAACTTTTCTCATAGATTGCCGTAGACTAAACTCAAACTAAAATATTTTTTTTTGCAATTAAACATACAAACTAAACTCAAACTAAAATATATTTTTTTTTGCAATTAAGCAAGCTTACTAGTACCCAGTAAAGTTTCTGTAAACGAGCCTTGAGGACGAGGTGCGCGGGCGCTGCGGGGAGCGTCCTTGATCGCGGGCACGTGACATGTTTGCCACGTGACTCTGCTTGCCGTACGGTATCAGAATCAGATGATATGATACTTATAAGGTCATTCAACCAGGGAGTCTACGCTTGCAGGGTTTTAAAATTTTTTTTGGAAAAAATATAACACGGTATAAAAATAGTTGGATTCGATTCTATTACTGATTCTGATCAAACTACTTTCAGGTTTTGCTTCAAGTGTGACTAACGTTGTATATTTTATATTTAAAGCCAACAACCTCCCTGGCGCAGTGGTGAGCACTTTGGTCTTATAACTGGGAGGTCTCGGGTTCGATTCCCAGCGGGGGCAATTTAGGAATTTATAATTTCTGAATTGTGTCTGGTCTGGTCTGGTGGGAGGCTTTGGCCGTGGCTAGTTACCACCCTACCATTAAAGACGTGTCGCCAAGCGATTTAGCGTTCCGGCACGATGGCGTGTAGAAACCCCTTCCAAGTTAGCCCGCTACCATCTTAGACTGCATCGTCACTTACCATCAGGTGAGAACGCAGTCAAGGGCTATCTTGTCATCGAATAAAAAAAAAAAGCAAATTAAACCTTTTGACCAGGTCGACCTCAACCAACTTTAACCTGGCTCATAAACAACAAGCCGTTGGAAGAGCATACGGTCCTCAGGAACGATGGGAAGGTCATCATCAGCAGGATCCAAGTCAACGGAGCCGAGCGCAGCTGGCTGAACACCAGCGTCAGGTGTCAAGCGACCAACACGCCGCTACTGAGCCCCCACGAAAGAACAGCTAGAGTTGAAATGAACTGTGAGTACCAGCTTCACAAGTTTATAAAAAAAAAAAAAACAATAAACAACTTGGTTACCAAAAAGAATAGAACGATAGATACATTTTGTTTTGCCCTTGGTTTCTACACTGAGAAAACCTGCGTTGTGGTTGTACGGAATAATTATATTCTCTTGGGTGATTTTCTTAAAAATCGGGGAACTAGGATCTTATGGCAATAAAGTAGGTTATAATAATGGAATTTTTGCCAAAAATATTAATGCCTTTTGGCCTATAGCTTGAAAATAAATATAAGAAAAATCGATGCAGTTAATCTTCAGGATAATGGTTTTCAAATATACAAAGAAACAACCTCATCAACGTAAGTTAAAGGTATTCAGACAGTCCCCGAAGCCTAGATACTTTTGGCAAAGTAAAAATTGTTACAAATCCCAAATTACCTTTATAGATCCTCCACTCTGTTTATAGTACGGCCTACGTCAGTGTCAATACTGGATAAGCCGGGACAACTGTCAGCCGACTCCGAAGTCACGTTAGTCTGCGTCACGCACGGAAGCCGACCCGCTGCTCTGGTGACTTGGTACAGAGAAAATAGGAAATACACGAGAGGAAAGGTATGGCACAAATACTCGTTTCAAGTTCAAGTATGGATTACCAGTTTAGAGATAATGGTTGTAGATTTGCGTTGTCATCTGAAGGTTGCCGTAAAGTTCCTCTAGACGATCTTCCTAACGCAATGGAGATTGTAGAAATAATTAGGAATGGATAAATTCTGAACTGTCCCTGGTCTAGTCTGGTGGAAGACTTTGACCGTAAGTTGTTACCACTCTATGAGCAAAGCCATGCCACTAAGCAAGTCGGCATTGTGGTACGATAGGTATAAGACGATACAGGGTATGGACTTAATAAACTGATCTGCGTCTCCCTGGTTAGTCCACTTCCATTTCAGATTGCATCCTCACTTACTGCTAGTCCTTGCAGCTTCTGTTCTTCCAACTTACTCTAACTTAGGTGCTCTAAAATCAAGAGTGAATGAACATCCTCTAGGCAAGCACATTCCGTTTTAGGCATCCACATCTATCATCCGCTGTAAACGCATATACTAAAAAATATCCAATTTACCCAATCATAAGTCCATCTTTCATGCAGCACAGCGAGTTCAACAACGAGACTTCAACCGTCAGTCGACTGACGATGCTGCCCCAACCTGAAGACGACGGCTCCACGATCAGGTGCCGAGCAGACAACCCGGTTCTCAGAGTTGCTCTGGAAGATTCCTTCAAAATGAGCGTCGTCTGTAAGTATTCTAACCAAGGCAAAGTTTCTGCGTTCCTAAATTCCAAAATCATGCTGGAGATTTCCTTACAATGCATTATAATAGTTCAAGCATCCTATTAAATTTAGTGGAGTTACCTGGACTTCAGTTTGACATAAACGAAAGTTAAACTAGGGGTAATATTTGGGGTAATATTTAAGAGAAAATCATCAACCGTCTCGACTGCCGATGCTGCCATAACCTTAGGATAACGGCACTTTGACCAAATACTGGGCTGGAAACCTGATTAAGATGCTGCTGGAGGATTTCTTCAAAATGAGCGTCTGTAAGTATTCCAACGCAGTTATAGTCTCAGAGTACTTTGGACACGTGATACTTTAGATTCACAGAGGATTGTCGCAGAAATATGGTTGTTCGATGATTGTTTCTTCATTTAAAATGTATTAATCAAGTGCTCGTTGTTCTGCGGTTTTATTCAAACGAAGTTTTCAGCATCTCATCTTTGATTTGACCGCAAACGCATGAAAATGGACTACTACTAGGTACTAATGCTAATTTGCACTATCCCCGAAGCACTACACCACGAAAGCGTTAAACAACAATTGCTCATACGTTAATCTTAATGCTGACTTAATATCATAGTTCTAGATTCCCGACCCTATTAAAGATCTGAAAAGGGTAAAGGGTTTTGGCTTGGTATCAGCGAATAGTCACAATTTGCTACAAACTACCTCGAGTACGTGAGATCGACTCGATAGGACTGACTACACGCTATCGTTCCCAATAATCTTTGCCAATATTCAAACCCTTGTGACAAAAATTCTAATAAACTTTTGTCATTTTCCTTTTGAAATAGGGCCTAATATTCTAGTTACCAATAAACGCACGAATAAAAACCCAGTCAACCTTTGGCCGTTTTTGTCCGATCGATGTTCGGTAAAATTAATAAACTTCTCAATAGAAACCAAAATAGGAATTTTTACATAACATATATGTACCTACTATTAATATAAGATTAAAATGTATCAAGGATAGATAATGTGTTTATGCAGGTGCACTCACTATTTCATAATTTTTCAGAAATCGGTCGGCAATCCATCACGACACTTATTTTACACTTTTTTGTAGTTTGGCGGATTATGGCCAAAGAATTATATTTTTCCTTGAGTATTATCGAATTACTAGCTTTTTCCAGTTCGCTCACTTTAAGTTCGATTTTTCAAACCCCTATCTTACTCTCTTAGGGGTTGTATTTTCAAAAATCCTTGTTATAATAGCTATCTGTATGCCAAACAGCCTGATCCGCCCAGTGAGTGGTAAAAGCTGTGCATTGATAGATCAGTCAGTCAATCAGTCAGTCAGTCTTTTCCTTTTATATATTTATTATGTAACGCCTACTTCTACTTGTATCCAAGATCCCAAGCTAGCTACTAGAACGATGACAGAAAATTGTACCTTAATGTATTTACAATAAGTTCCTATTTCGCAGACAGGCCAGTGCTGACGATGTCGCTGGGCAGCACGCTCAACCCCAACGACATAAAGGAAGGTGATGACGTGTACTTCGAATGCAACATCAAGGCCAACCCGAAGGAGCATCGCATCTCATGGTACCATAACGTGAGTGAGTTAAACTTATGTTAAGACTAACTGTCTTCTTAAAATCTTTTTTACTAGTGGTTCGCCTCGAACTAAGACCTCGCGGTATCCTATAATTCTGTTTTACCGATGGCAAGTACAGCGCCATCTATTAGCATTATTGTGAAGCTATAGAATCTATTAGCACTAAAAGTTAAATAATTTCGTTTCTTTATAATATTTATCTAATTTTAGTATTTGTTGTTCAAGTACAGGATATAACAGAATTTACAAACAAGTTTCAGATTCTAATATTCAGTAATTCTTGACATATGGCTCAAATTAAATCGCCACTTTGAAAGTCCCCCATTTCGTCAATTTTAAGGGAAAAATTAAAAAAAATATATTTTTGTACTCTGTTCAAAACCATCTTTAAAAAAATACATCGCAAGTCTATGTAACGCAATAAAAAATATTTTACTTCACACACGCTTCTATGAGAAACCCCCTGAAATAAAGATTTTTATAATTTTTTATGCAATATCCGGCTGAAGGCCATCAATTTACATATTATACTTAAATTTGAAGTATTACGTTCAGTAATTCAGAAGTTATAAGGCTCTGACAGACGGACGGACGGACAAGTGCAAATTAAATCAAGTAGACTCAGAGAGAGAACTCGCTTCGCTCGTTCAAATATTCCGTATCTGAGGGGTAACCAACGGGACCCTATTACTAAACCTCCCTTGTCCGTCCGTCCGTCCGTCTGTCAGCGGACGGTAACTCATGATCCGTAATAGGTAGAGACTAGAGAGGTTAAAATGTTCAAAGAATGTGTATTTCTGTTACCGCTATAATAACAAATAATAAAAATTAAAGGGGGGCTTCCTTACCAGAAACGTGTGTCGGCGTTTTCGGTATGAAATTCTTCGTATGCGAGTCCGACTCTCATTTGACCGTTATTAGGCTTTTATTATAGTAATTCCTTTTTTAAGAATCTGTCATCCCGTCTCATAGTCCACTGGTGACCGAAGGGCTGGTAGTTCATTTGGCCAAGTGGACGCACATACGCAATAACGTATCAACCCACAAACCTTTGTCAAATTCAAATTCAAAATTTATTTATTTCATGTAGGCCAACTTGTAGCTCTTATGACACGTCATAAATCTACCACCGGTTCGGAATGCAGATTCCGCTAAGAGCCGGTAAGAAACTCAGCAGGTGGTCTTTAAAAAAAAAATTGTTTACAATAAGTAACAAAACTATGCTAGGTATACAGTGCTTCCACAATGAAGCTTCAAAAATGCATACGTAGGTACACACAATCCAATGCATGTCAACACGGGCAGACAAAGCAGACCCATTCCCGTTGGTGGCACTCGTTCACGAGCATGACGCATGATCCAGCCGTTGCTTCGCTCAACCATATTTGAGGGAACGTAACAATAAATTAAATACATTCATAATACATATAAAGGAATAAGGTTAACTTTTGAATAGATAAATTGTGTGGGTTGACTCTTTATTGCATATGTGCGTCCAATTGGCCCTTGGATATTCAACGGGGTAACGCAGCCCCGTTCTGGGCATATCTCATATTGGGCAAGATGGGCAAAAATAAGCCTGACTTTCCATTTAAGTGAACATGATTCCTACTGTCGCAGGACCATTTAGTGACGCAGAACATGTCGTCGGGAGTCTTCATCAGCACCAAGTCGCTGGTGCTCCAGAAAGTGACGAAAAGGGACGGCGGTCTGTACTCCTGTAGGGCTGCTAATCAAATTGGAGAATCTAGCAGCGCAGCTGTGTATTTGAGGGTTCAGTGTAAGTGACACTTACTTTTGGTTGCACCCTGACTTACCATTATGTTTACGAGGTCCATTACAAGTGTAAGTTCAGAAAGAAGGTGAACAGTTGCTGTGGGATTATCTTGCAAGACTTTTGCTTGCCTGAATTTATGGCGTTCTTGCTGCATCAATACATTTTAGCGAGAGAGAAGTTTTTTTTTCGATGACAAGAGATGACTGCGATCTCACCTGATGCTAAGTGACGATGCAGTCTAAGATGGTAGCGGGCTAACTTGGTAGGGGTATGGCAGTGTACATTCAATCCATACCTCTAGTCGGTTTCTTGGCGCCACGTCTTTGACGGTAGGGTGGTAACTAGCCACGGCCAAAGCCTCCCACCAGACCAGACCAGAGACAATTCAGAAATTATAAATTCCCGAATTGCAAAAGTAGCCAATTAAAGGTGATTGCGATGGTCACAAAATCAATCATTTTTGAACAACCCCACAACAATGCTCTAGGGCAAGAAAGGTCCCCACGATTTGCATAAAGCCAGGGTATAACCAGGGTGAATAACTTATCTCTTTGTCCAACAGTCGCCCCTCTATGTGCTCAATTGACGCCGCTGGTCATCGGCGCTCGCTTGGACGAGCCACTGCGCGTGCGCTGCACGGTCAGCGCTGATCCTGCCGACGTCGCCTTCTACTGGCAGTTCAACAACAGTGGCGAGAGCTTCCAAGTATCACCAGCGAGATATGGTCAGTATGTCATCTTCAGTTACTCTACTATGTGGTCAACTGACGTCACTTAGACGATTTTATGAGCGTACGCTGCTCAGTCAACTGACGTGACCTTCTACTGACAGTTCGACAATGTTATCGCCGATATATTATGTGAACTGACTCTGCTGGTCTTCGGTGATAGCATAGACGAGTTAGTCATCTCTACTGATACGAACGCGCTCTTGTTCTTACTGTTTTCCAATAGGACATCTTGGAAACTGTGGAATGGCTGATTGATTGATTGCAGGACTTAAAGAGGATTGTAGCTTCTGAAACTAGAAGTTGATGTGAAATTATGTTGTGCTCTTTAAACTGCTCAATTTAGTGTAACTCTTAGCAAAGAATACACATTTTAGTGCAACTTGCAGCAAAGAATGTTCACTTCAGTGTAACTTTTAGCAATTTAGCGTAACTTTTAGCAGTGTCCACGGGCGGGACGTCGAGCGAACTCCGCTACCGTGCTGCGAGTGAGCGGGATTACGGCGCGCTGCTGTGTCGCGCCTCCAACGCGGTCGGCCGACAGAAGAAGCCTTGCGTCTTCCAGATAGTACCCGCTGGTAGGTTTTGAGTAGCGAAAGCATCGACTTGGAATGTAAGGATCCCGTACGCTACATCGAAATTCACATAAAGATTCAGCACCACCCACAAAGTCGTATGCAAATTGCGTTCATATTTACGTAATATGTATTACTATATATATAGCTACTCGTGCTGATTCACTGACACACTCACTCACTCACTCACTCACTCATTGATCACCTCTCCTGTAAAATTTTGTATGAAAAAAAATTTTTTCAAGCACGGTTTCGTATAGAGGACAAAAATTCATTCGGAGGAAAAATATGGAGAGAGCTGATGATTGAGGATTTCGGAGACGGGTGAGGAGCACCGGCCAGGGTATCGAAGATAGGTGGGGGGTGTTCGACCAAATGTCACTCGAAACCTCATCCAATTGGCAGAGAGCCGAAAAAAAACTCCAAAATGGCGAATTCAAGATGGCGGCCATACAAATTTTGTTTGTGTCTATCTCGGAGAGTATAAGAGATGGAAGAGTGGTTTCTTGGCAAAAGATGATCAGGAGCCGAAGTTCCACTTGGTGAACAGAAAAAAAATTCAAGATGGCGGAATTTATTTTTTTCCATACAAAATATATGCAAGACTTTAATACGGTTCCTTTTCAAAATTTCTGATGGTTTCGTAGAGAAGACCAAAATTCGTATGGAGCAAAAATATGGAGAGAGCTGATGTTTGAGGATTTCGGAGACGGGTGAGGAGCACGGCCAGGATATCGAAGATAGGTTGGGAGTGTTCAAACAAAAGTCATTCGAAACCTCATCCAATTGGCAGGGAGCTGAAAAAAAATCCAAAATGGCGGATTCAAGATGGCGGCCATACAGATTTCGTCGGTATGCCTATCTCGGAGACTATAAGAGATGGAAGAGTGATTTCTTAGAAAAAGATGATCAAGACTCGCAGGTCTACTTGATGAATAGAAAAAAAATCAAGATGGCGGAATTTATTTTTTTCATATAAAATGTATGCAAGACTTTGATAGGTTCCTTTCCGAAATTTCTGATGATTTCGTATAGAGGACAAAAATTCATTTGGATGAAAAATATGGAGGGAGCTGATGATTGAGGATTTCGGAGACGGGTGAGGAGCACGGTCAGGATATTGAAGATAGGTGGAGGGTGTTCAAACAAAAGTCATTCGAAACCTCATCCAATTGGCAGAGAGCTGAAAAAACCCTCCGAAATGGCGGATCCAAGATGGCGGCCATACAAATTTCGTCGGTGTTTATTTAAGAGACTATAAAAGATGGAAGAGCGCTTCCTTGGAAAAAGATGATCAAGACCCGAAGGTCTACTTGGTGGACAGAAAAACCGCGGTTCGCTTTAGCGAGCCGCGCACCCACGCGCCCTACTAGTGTAATATACAAACGCATCTGTGTAGGTTATACACGGTGAAATTTCATTGGTTGTACTCCCTGAAAGAGGTGAATGTGCTCATGAAACTGAACAACTTTCCCCAAGGAACATAGGTCGAAATATGAAAAAAAAATTTGGACCTCCCATAGTAAATCAATCAGCTGATCGTCAAGTTTGTATGGAGCGTCCAATTTTTTTTTTTCATATTTTGACCTATGTTCCCTGGGGAAAGTTGTTCAGTTTCATGAGCACATTCACCTCTTTCAGGGAGTACAACTATTAAAATTTCAACCGGTATAAGCTGAGACACCAACCGTGTCACAAAAATCAACCATGTAACTGGAACATTAACATTGTTTTTTGTAATAAATTAGCTGTGCTCATATTCTCTACTAGTGGGCTCCCGGGACTATGTCCACGTATAGGTAATTTCCTATGAGATTTTAAAAAATAAATTTTCCTGCTGCAAGAGGCCTATCGACAAAAGTCCTACCGCTAGCGCTAGTAAATACCGCCACTCATGAAAATTACAATATACTCGCAAAAGTATTTTTTATTTTTGAAAATTTCATTCCCTATATTACGTATAGGGAGTGAAATTTCAAAAACATATTCGAGGTGATTTTCTAAAATAAGTTATAGATTTAATATTTAAATGTACTAACCAAAATGACGTTTTTGGATTGATGGATTTCTTATGGATTTTAAAAATAGGTTTTAAAAATTTCCCCGGGAAACTTACGATTTTTCTTGAATAAAAAGTAGACCAAATTACGCTCCAGGTCCTCAACTCCATACATACAAAAAATCACGTTGATCCGTAGCTCAGTTGTAGCGTGATTGAAGGAAAAACCAACAAACTAACAAAAAACACACTTTATAATATTAGTAAGGATTATTAAGGATATGTGCTAGCGTTTTATTATGATGCTATTTCTCATTTTTATGGTATTTCGAATAAATAAATTATTACTTACCTTAAGCACAGTTCGAACTTGACGAATTCGGTGCCGAAATTAAATAAAAAAGTTTTTACGGCGGACGTTTTTGAATCCGTGATCGTAAATCTGGGCGTGTCGGGTTGATTTGCAAACTTTTCCAGATTTAACCGGGCCCGAAATTGTTCTACATAATTCGCCAGTTCGTAGGCTCCGACGATCCCCATGGCTCAGTGGTGAGGGTATATAAATTAAAAATAATGTCGAATTTGGCCACGGCGGCCAATCTCAACAGAGATTAGCCATCTGCGCGGGAGATATTATAGTGCACAAGTGTGTGCGCAAACACAGGTGCACTCTCTATTCCCTCACTTTCATAGTCCGATGGGACGGAAAATCCGCCACGACCGGAGAGAGATCCCAATACATTTTTGTTACTCTGTTAATTTACTTATAGGTACATTTTGTTATTTTTTTTCATGCAATAAAGTTGTATAAATAAATAATATAATATTATGATATGACATTTTTTTTTATAAATAAATAGGTAATACTTTATAAAAAAAACTTGAAATCGATCCATTCAATTCGGAGCTACCATATGCCATAGGCAGACAGACACACACATGCACACGTTGTATGTCGGGTGTTAAAAAGCAAGCAAATTATGGTCCCGATGTTGGAATTTTAGGCTCTTTGAGAAATAATAGCAATTTACTAGACAACGTACGTACCTACTATAAGCGATTCATAATTAATTGTTCAGAGCATGATAAGCTTTCGCGCGTAGACATACGGCATAAACTAGCCTGCACGCGCGAAGCTATGAGGTCAGGTGACTCTGATTTTCCACGGATTTGCTCATTTCTGATCACATACAAATTCAAAAGCGTTTTTAAACAATGTTGAGTTGAAAAGTTTTTAATTCTATTATCATCTAGTCTCATTAAAAAACTACCCTCCTTTTTCAAAGTCGGCTAGAACAAGCAATAAACAAAGCCGTAAAAGAGTTTTTCGCGCGGCATTTTTACGCGTTTTCCGATTAGAGAGATTTCTGTTCTACTTTTATAGTCGGCAATGAAAATCGATTTTCAAACTTTTTGAGCTCTGACGGTATTTGTTTTATTTAATTTTTATTAGGATGAACATTTCATACCGAAAAAAATGACAAAATTGACCTTTTTCGTTTTCGAATTCTAATTTCACTTTTTTTGGTCTTTATGGCGTTGTTTCTTCGAAACGGTTTAAAATAATTAAGATCCTGAGAGAGTTATGTAATTTTCCGAGATAAAAATTATACTGTAACCGTTGTATTTAGGCAATGCTAACGTATTTGAATTGGGTAAAAACCCGTGGCAGAATGTAACATTATAAAGGCGAAAGTGTTTTTCGTTTTGTCCCCCATGAACACAACAGTCACAGGATAAAAAGCTAGTAATTCCTAAAACTAAATGGCAAATAAATAGGTGCATTCAAAATCATAAAAAGTACCTATTTGGTCACCTGCCAACGGCGAAAAACTATTCGCTAGCAGTTGACAAACTGCCTAAAAATTGTAAAACTTTATTCAATTTTTCGCAAAAAGCGTTGTACCCATGATTTAATTTAGCCCAATCCGGTCAAACGATTGAAAATTTTATTTGAAATTCGAATCCGGAACCGGTTTAAAATATTGGCCGTAGTCCGGACGCGGCCGTTAAAAAATAAAACTAATAAAATGGCGGGTAACGCGCGCGGGAATTTTAAAATGGCGGCTTAAAAGCACGTTTTACATTTTTATATACCTTTGTGCGTACTTTTAATAGCTTTTTTAGATTCACTTAAATATATTTAGAGGCTCCTAATGGAAGAAATCATTTTTTTAAAAACTACGTTAGGTGCACTCTGAACGATGCAGTGAACGAGTAATTTGGTAATTAACAATTCCCACTTGTCTCTGGTCTAGTAAAATTAGAAGCTACAGAAATGGCTAGTTATGACTCTACCGGACGTGTCGTTCCGGTACAATGCCGTGTAAAAATCAGGAAGGATTTTTGTTAATTAGAGAATTACTACTATCTTAGGCTGAAATCTACAGACCGCACTCCCTTGCTTAAACTCAAGACAGAGATAAAACGAGACAGATTTATGTCGGAGCATATTTGTGTCTCGTTTTAACCTCTATCTTGAGTCTGAGCTGAGTCAGAACACGCTCTATAGATCTCAGCATAAGATTTAATCGTCACTTACTATCAGGTGAAATTGCAGTCAACGGTTTTCTTTACAACGAATTAAAAAAAAATAGGCATCGAATTCGGGCAATACTACTTTTTCATCCAACTGGGTTTATTTACTCGTATTTCAGGTCGCCCTCTGGGAAAGTTTGCAAATCAACTCGTGAGCTCGATTTATGGCAGCCAGTTTTAAGAATGTCCTCGTAAAAAAACTTTTTTTTTATTCTAATTTCGGGATCTACTTCCTTTCTCTATGGTTTTATTTGCTAGATCCAACGTACCTACTGTATAACGATATTGGCGAATCTAAAAAAATAATTCTTTCTAATAATAATTTTTTAGAATAATTTTGATATATTTACTAAGTTGCGTTTTAACCGACTTCCAAAAAAGTTCTCAGTTCGTCGAATTTTTTTATGTACGTTCCCTGATTTCTCGAAGACGCCTGGACCGATTTGGAAAATTCATTTTTGTTTGAAAGGGTATTCTTCCCAGGTGGTTCCATTGTTATCAGGTTAGGATCTGATGATGGGAACCTGGAGAAATCGAGGGAACTCTTCAAATTTTATAGGCACAACTGATATACTTTGTAGTCGCATTTGAAGTCGGTTTTGTAAAAAGAATTTTTACGTTCATATTATTATTACAAACGATATTTTAAATTAAAAAATAACTCGCTGATGCCCGCAACTTCGTACGCGAGGATTGAGGGTTTTTTGGAGTCCCGCGGGAACTCGCTTATTTTACGCGATAAAAAGTGCTATGTGCTATTGCAGTCTATAATCTAACTCTGCCAAATCGGTTCAGTCGTTGCGGCGTTATTGAGAAACAAACATCCATACATCCTTTGGATACAAGCGATATTTTAAATTATAAAATAATGGGAAACGTCAACACCTCCCGGGAAATAAGTGTTCGGTCATAGCTCGTTATTCTTGCTGCAACAATACATTTTAGTCAATACCGACATGTAACACACTCAGAAAATATGGGATGGAACATCTTCAGGGATGGCACACTATATTTATCAAAATTCAAAATTCAAAATTTATTTATTTTATGTAGGCTACCTTGTAGCACTTATGACACGTCACAAATCTACCACCGGTTCGGAATGCAGATTCTGCTGAGAAGAACCGGCAAGAAACTCAGCAGTTGCTCTTTTCAAAAAATAAAATAAACTAATTTTACAATAAGTAACAAAACTAAGCTAAGTATACAGTGCTTCCACAGTGAAGCTTCAAAAATACAATACATATAATCTAAGACATGTCAGCATGGGAAGTCAAAGCAGACCCATTCCCGTTGGCGGCACCCGTTCACGAGTATCTTAAGATGTACCTACTCAAGTATTAAGTGAGGATATCGGGGAATGTTTTAATCAAGTTATAAATTACCAATTAACACGATGCAGGGGGCGGCGCTATTTCCGCGAGATAGCTTCTGATTAGTGCTAGTTATAAACTTCGCTGCCTGCTAATTTATGTTGATAAAATACAAATATTGACTTAACATTTTAAAGTCAAGGTTTTTGATTAGTTTCGGAGCTTTTTCCGACTTTGCGTCTTTCGTCGCAGACTCAGAAAGTTAGGTTAGGTTAGGTTAGGTTAGTATTGGTATTGGTGCGCCCACTGAGCTCTTTAATTACTAGTGGTTCGCCCCGAACTGAGACCTCGCGGTATCCCATAATTCCCAAAAGATAGTTTTAATGATATATTGTAGTAATTAACTTTTAACATTAGATGCAATAAAAAAAAATAATAGTTGACGCAAAACTATTTACCATGCGTTTACTGATAGTAAATACAGCGCCATCTATTAGCATTATTGAGAAGCTATGGAATTTATTAAAATTAAAAATTAAATAATTTCGTTTCTTTATAATATTTATCTAATTTTAGTACCTATTTGTTGTTCAAGTACAGGATATAACTGAAACTATAACCAAGTTTCAGGTTCTAATATTTAATAATTTTTGACATATGGCTCATATTAAATCTCCACTTTGAAAGCCCCCTCCATTTCGTCAATTTTAAGGGAAAAATTAAAAAAAATTAAAAAATTTTAGCGAATTGCTACGCCATAATAGCTATCTGCCAAAAACCCCATTCCGTTGATAGACTAGTCATTCAGTCAGTCAGTCACTTCTTCCTTTTATATATTTAGAAAGATGATAGAGGTCGGTGCGCCATTTGTAAAAAATGACATCAGTCCGCAGCTCTGTTGGAGGGTGATTGAAGAACCAACTAAAGATAATATTATAAGTAAGGCATTAATAAAATTGACTGCTCAAAAACCAATATAGTCTAACGGTTAAAGTGAGTTTGAGACAAAATTAATGATTCCACAATCACCAAGTGAGAGGCCCTCTTTATTCGCGGCGCGTTGTAAAATACGACTCCAGTCGAAATCTTACAGTATGGGCATTGGAAGGGAGGAAGGGGGGGGGGGGGGAGGGGATAACGAGAAAACTTGTGCCAACTTGACTTTTACCCCCTTAAATTTCGATTTTCGATATATCTAGACTACTAGTTGGCTTGTAAGCTAGTATACCAAGTGATCATTACAAAGCACTATTTGGATATACTTCTTTCATTCGTATTCAAATTCATACATATAGAAACCTTCACAGCCCAACAGTTTTTTGAAATATCACCCCTCCCAATAAGTTAAATGGGGGTGAAAGTTTGTGTGAAAGCCCGTCATTTTTAATCGACTTTAAAGAAAAGAGGAGGTTCTCAATTCGACGCGTATTTTTTTAAATTTTTTTTTCAGTAATATTCATGATTAAAAATAAAAAATAAATAATGTATTCCACAGTTTTTTAAAATTCCACCCAAAAACCTAATTGAATGCGGACTAATTCCTTAAAAAAATTGTGGTGGATGTTAGCCCGTGAATACACCCAGAAAAATATATCCTACTAATATTACAAATGCGAAAGTTTGAATGGATGGATGGATGGATGTTTGTTACTCAATCACGCCGCAACGACTGAACCGATTTGGCTTTTTGACACAGAGATAAATTAGTTTGAAATAGCACATAGGTTACTTTTATTCCGGAAAATAAGAGAGTTCCCGCAGGAATTAAAAAACCTTAATCCACGTGAACGAAGTCGCGGGCGTCAACTAGTTAATAATATGTTTTAATTATTGCACGTCACATGTGTCTGACGTCACAGTTCACTATCTCCAAACCTAAGTTTGGGTTTTGAGTTTTGATAAAAGATTTGCTGATTTCATTAGTTTGCAACATCCTTGTAACTTGACCAGGCCAGATCAATGATTTATAACCTAAATACCAACCAACTTTGGTTTCGGGAATCAAACCCAGGACGTTTGGCTGTATGAGGACATTGCTACACTCGTGTCAGAGATGAGAGAAGTGGTAAAAAGATAAAACATAGAACCTCATTTCGCAGATTTGTTGTACGCTGCTCAAAATTTAGTGACCTAGCTTACAAATTGTCTCAGAGGAAGTGTACACTCACGACTTTAATGTCGCTTGTCCTTTATTATTCTCCATAGTGGTAAGTAGATGTGCTCTTGTCTTGTAGTATGGTTGGTTGGTGTGTGAAAAGTCCTATGTTCAATTTACCACTAAGGGCAGTGGGAATTTGTAACTACTAAATTTTTTCTGGACTGCTTTGTTGGGTGGTTTCGGCTAATTAGCACCTAATAACTGGTAAAGATGTGCCACTTAGCAACTAAGCGGTCCAGTACTATGTCGCTTAAAAACTCATTAATATCATGGATATTATTAATATTAAACTGCTATACAAAGAGTATAGTTCTTTATGATCGTAGAACAATGACGGATCTGCATTTCATCAATTTTAAACTACAGCCATTTGAAAAAATTTGCGAAGTTTTGTTATCATAACTCTTTAAGTAAAAAATCTGTAGCACACCTATTAAAATGCTTCTATTTCAAAATAATAAACAAATAACAATTGTTAATTAAATGTCCAAGTCCAAAGGGTAATTTTTGGACTTCTTGCAAAGCCATCACTGTTCTACGATCATGACGAGTTACATACAAGTTAGTCCACTTTTATTTTAGACTGCTGCATCACTCAAAGTTTAACTACGATACGATAACATGACTTGCCACTCCAAATTATTGTTTATACAAATATACATGCACTTGAAGTCACGAGTTGTCGCAACATATTGCCTTGCGACATGTCGCTAGCATATCTTCGGGCTTTAGGAGGGAACACACAGTGTTATAAATTGTAAAACGTGCGATTTAGTCCACCATTTTGAAAATTCTCGCGCGCATTGTTCCAGCTATTTTATTAGTTTTATTTGGACCGGTTAGCGTCCGGCCCGTTTTGCAACCGGATGCCAATCTGAAATGAAACTTTTAAATCGTTTGACCGGTCACTGCAGTCAAATCAAATTATTGTACAACGCTATTCGGTTCTTTTTCGCGGCTCTCCCTGAAATATATCAATTGAAATATATAAAAGTTACAGGTGACTGACTGACTGATCGACTGATCTATCAATGTACACCTCAGACCACTAGACGGATCGGACTGGGCATACAGATAGCTATATGACGTAGGCATCCGCTAAAAAGGGGTTTTCGAAAATTCAACAATTAAGGAGCCAAAAATCAAAATGGGGGTTTGAAAAATCAAACTTAACATGAACAAAGCCGCGAGCAAAAGGTAGTTTGGTATATTGGTCTGAAAGAAGCAAAAAAATTAAATATTGGTTTAATTTTTCACATAATAGCCCGCTTACCAAGTTAGCCCGCTACCATCTTAGATTGAATCGTCACTTATCATCAGGTGTGATCGCAGTCAAGGACTATCTTGTTGTTGAGTTGACACCACTTAACTAAGGAACTTCTTCTCTATCTGTAGCACGACCATCTCCACCAAGGAACTGCACAGCAAAGAAGACCATGAAGAATAATGAGGCGTTCCTGACAGTGCGCTGCGTAGCCGGCTACGACGGGGGGCTGAACCAGCACTTCACGCTCGAGGCTCTGGGGGACGCAGGCAGGGTCCTGGAGAACAGCACTGCCAGTAAAACTGGTATGTATCTCCGTTATCACCAACAAACCTTAACGAAGAAGACGATGAAGAACAACGAAGCGTTCCTGAAAGTGCGCTGCGTAGCCGGCTACGATGACGGGTTGAACCAGCACTTTACGCTCGAGGCTCTGGGGAATTCAGGCAGGGTCCTAGAGAACAGCACTGCCAGTAAAACTGGTATGTATCTCTGTTATCGCCAACAAACCTTAGCGAAGAAGACGATGAAGAACAACGAAGCGTTCCTGACAGTGCGCTGCGTAGCCGGCTACGATGACGGGTTGAACCAGCACTTCACCCTCAAGGTTCTGAGGGACGCAGGCAGGGGCCTAGAGGCCCTTTATAACCAAAAAACTTTGGTTTAGTCCTTTTATAAGAGATGTGGGAACTTGGGCAGTGGAACCATTTTTTTTGTCCTTTCTCTTCCGCTCTTCCAGTACTAAAAGTATTCATCCATCTTCATTAACATCAACATCTCTTAAAGATATGCTCCAGTGTCGGAGTGCGCACATCGCTGCTTCGGAACTAAAGGGCCACATCTCAAAATTTTCCAAATTCACTTTTATTTTAAAAATAGGGCCATAACGCGAAGACATTCGTCAAAATCGGCCTTTAAATCACAATAATTTACGCGTACGTCCTTTTAGCATTATCATACATTGTAAGTTGGAGAGCCAAAAAAGCAAAAAAAAAAATTAAAAAAAAATTTCAATCTGTTCTCGTGAAAAAAATTTGATTTTGAGATGTGGCTCTTTAGTTTTGAAGTGTCGGGGGTGTTTCAATTTTTCAATTTACTCTTGTGAGTATCCAATATAACAAAGAGGCGTTTCCAGACCTGGTGGTTTGGCTGAACGTGAGCTGGTCGGAGCTGGAGGCCATGCCCGAAGACGAGGTGCTGACCGTGACGGCGCGCAACAGCAAGGGGGTCTCGGACCCCGTGCTCATACGAGATCTCGTCTACAGGGATGCTGCTAAGCATATAGGTAACTACATATGTAACTAGCTTCGTTCGACATGGTAAAATCTACCTTATCCTCAATGTCTTAGAACTCAAAATCGGGTATTCTCCTATCCTGAAAGATCACACTAATACTATGAAGGCGAAAGTTTGTGTGAGGTGTATGAATGCTTGTTACTCCTTCACGCCAGAACGATTGAACCGATTTTGCTGAAATTTGGAATGGAGATAGTACGCACCCAGGATTAACTGATAGACTACGTTTTATCCCGGACAATTAGAGTTTTCGCGGGAATTGAAAAACTTTAAGCAAACAACGTCGCGAGGATTGTCTATTAGTGTCTTTAAGAAAATGCATTTTGAGTTTTATTTTAAACTAGCTGATACCCGCGACTTCGTTCGCGTGGATTGAGGTTTTTTATTCCCGCGGGAACACTCTTATTTCCCGGGATAATAAGTAGCCTATGTCCTATTCCAGACTATATTCTATCTCTGTGCCTTTCAGCCAAATCGGTTCAGTCGTTGCGGTGTGATTGAGTAACAAACATACAAACTTTCTGAATCCTTAATACCTTAGCTGAATAAATGTTTATTTATTTATTATTTATTAATAGGATTTTAATAAAAACTGGTCAAATGCGAGTCGAACTCGCATACGAAGGCTTCCGAAAAAAACACGGTTCTAGTAGGGGTTATCTTTAATTTATTTCTATCTTTATATATTTTTTCACCCCAAAATCTAATTCCACGCGGACGGAGTCGCGGGCGTCCTCTAGTTACTTTAGATATAGTTAAACGGATAGCCCAATGGTTAAAGGCGTGGAGTTAAAACTGAATGGTCGCAGGGTTGAACCCCACCCGTTGCACTATTGTCGTACCCACTCCTAGCACAAGCTTTCCGCTTATTTGGAGGGGATATTTGTCAACTTCAGCTTGCTAATATTCATTTTTAAGGTTCCGAAAAAACTTCGGAACCCTTATAAAATCACTTCGTTGTCCGTCTGTCTGTCAGTGTGTCAAGACCCTTTTTTAAAGATATTCGTATACTATCGCAGGTTAACGTGTAAGGATTGTGTACATAAATAATTAAATGCCCAAACGCCACTTACAATTTCGGTTTCCCGTAACAACAAGCTGCCTTCTAATCCTGACATCTTAAATTCTGCAAACATCTTCAATTCAAGACGCGTCAGACAATAAATTCGGCGAACTTGAAGCGTTGAAAATTAAAGCAATAACAGTTAGAATTACCCGGGATTCGGTTTGTATTACAAATTGCTGGATCCGATCTAATATAACGTTATATTATTATAACATACGTGTAAGGCCAGATACACTTCCGATACGTTTTGTTCTGTCGTTCGTCGTTTTGCGATGTAAGAGTCTGATGAACGTATCTACATTTTCTCAATTTTACTCTTCAATCTTTACCAGTTATTTAAGGCCCAAGAGACGGGTCTGCCCGCGAAATTCAAATTTAATTTGGTTTTTCGCAATTTGTAAACTAATACGACGAAGTAGGCTTATGGTATTCAAATTGCGCCAATGGCAGTATCATCTTCACAGGTTTATATACTAATCTTAACGTGAAAGTATCCAGTTTAAGAAATTAGTCAAAATAATGAGTTTGACGTGAGCTACTCACAAATTAGTCATTATTTTGATTAATTTCTTAAACTGGATACTTTTACGTAAAGATTAGTATATAAACCTGTGAAGATGATACTGCCATTATCGCAATTTGAATACCATAAGCGTACTTTGTCGTATTCGTTTATAAATGGTGAAAAACCAAATTAAATTTGAATTTCGCGGGCAGCTCCGTGTCTTGGCCCTTAATACAGACAATATACAATTGACGAAATAATATTGATATATTGGCATACTATTAGAGCTCTATTGTATAGGATATGTATCAAAAGAGGTGGATATATTACAAGCGTGCGTTAAATGAAGCGCGTAATGGCAGATATTTGTCGTAATTTGTCATGTCATTTAACAATGAAGTACTCTATTATACTCTTCGTCGTGTGGAACAATTTTTTACGCTTGTTTTGTGAGTACTTCATCCCTAGTAGAAATCATGGTTAGAGCTTTGAAAAAGTTAAGAATTATTTATTTATAATATCATAGTAAGAGCTTTGAAAAAGTTAAGAATTATTCATTTATATAGGCTTACAAATAGACACACTATATGTATAATATGTTTTCAAAAAATCGGTTGACACACGTAAGTATGGCCCTTAACTTTTTTTTACTTTTGTTATTATCGTACCTACTTAAATACGTTGATATGGTTCGTATGATATTGTGAAACGAACAAAATTCTTACGATTAAAAATATTGTTTTTGCAAATACGCTCATATAGTCCTAACTGGTAGCAAGATAATTATTATCGACTAGCTTTTGTCCGCAGCTTCGCTCGCGTTAAGTGCGATTTTTCAAACCCCTATTTTATGGACTTAGGGGTTGAATTTTCAAAAATCCTTTCTTAGCGGATGCCTACGTCCTAATAGCTATCTCTATGTCAATTTTCCATGCGATCCATCGAGTGGTTTGAGCTGTGCGTTGATAGATCAGTCAGTCAGTCAGTCACCTTTTCCTTTTATATATTTAGATAAGATATCGGATCACAAACAAAATTACCAAGCTTATTCTATTCTACATTATTATTCTTACAAAACAATGTAGAGCAACTTTTAGTCGCACGACATGTCGCTAATGTCCCCTTGCGGTTAAAGCTAACCAGGTCTCGGTCTGGATCACAAATTGCTAGATCCGATCCACAACATAACATAATATAACAGCGTGTAACAGTAATTCTGTTTGTGGAATCATCGGGGAATACTCACTACTGTAATATACGGTCGACTGGGGTTACTATGTTACCTGTATTGGTTGGAATTTGTCGGGATTTTGCTTCTTTTTTTTAAAGACGAATATAGTTCTTTTTCACGAGGGCACGTGGCTCATGGTTGTGTGTGTGTCATATCTGTATAAGTGTGAGCGACAGCTTGCTCGCGCCTGACCGCTCCCACCTAGGCTCCTGTCAGGCACGCATACTTAGTAATGTGCATGTACACGACATAACCACAAGTAAAGCTCACGCGCGCTCGTGAATTACAAGAACTATAGTATTAGGTATACCTATTTGATACATTTTTTTTTAATTTTTTATCGCTTATTGCACAATAGTTTGAGAAATGAAAATTTATCTCGTCAAATTGCACACGCAGTTTATTGGCGAAGTCTACCAATTAGCATTGGGCCAGCGTGGTGAACTTGGCCTATAACCCTTTTCTGAGTGTTGCTGCGTGATTGAATTGAAGAACAAACCAACAAACAAATAAACCAACAATAAGCCGTCAAATAGTAACCGTCAAAGACGTGCCGCCAAGCGATCTAGCGTTCCGGCACGATGAACATAGAAACCGTTTCGGGGTATGGGTTGAATGTACACTGCCATACCCCTTCCAAGTTAATCCGCTACCATCTTAAACTGCATCATCACTTACATCAGGTGAAATCGCAGTCGAGGACTATCTTGTCATCAGATAAAAAAAATCTAGCTGGTACTCATGATTTAGTACGCATGAATTTCAGTTTGTGTTCCGTACCCAAAGGGTGCCGATGGGACCCTATTACCAAGCCTCCCGTCTGTCCTTTCATCCGTATTCTTGTCATCGAATAAAATAAAAAAAAGTTCCAACATTTTCCGCTTTTATTTAGAATTGTTTGTGATATGGTCGCCCTTCTCCGAGTGGCTTATTACTGTTGCCTTGAATCGCACTCTAGCGGGAATATTACAGATACTTTATATTATACCAAAGCTGCTACCTTTGCAACTCGTGATATTATAATAAACTAGCTTTTGCCCACGGCTTCGCTCACGTTAAGTTCGATTTTTAACCGACTTCCAAAAAAGGAGGAAGTTCTCGATTCGTCGGAACCTTTTTTATGTATGTTCCCCAATTACTCGATGACGCCTGGACCAATTTGGAAAATTCTTTTTTTGTTTGAAACGGTAAGTATACTTCCTAGGTGGTCCCATTGTCATCAGGTCAGGATCTGATGATGGGAACTCTTCAAACTTTATAGGCACTATTGATATACTTTGTAGTGGCGTTTGAAGTTGGTTTTGTATAAATAATTTTTACGTTAAAATTATTCAAGCCTATAATAGACTATAATCTATCTCTATGTTCAGGCAAATCGTTCAGTCGTTTCGGCGTAATTGAGTAACAAACATCCATCCATTCATCCATTAATCCATCTTAACTTTCGTATTTTTAGTGTTAGTACAAAAACTGACAAAATATAGAATTTACTCTCGGATAAGACTTATTTTAAGTTGGTAAAATCAGCAGATAAGATTCCATCATTTAGATTATTCTACCAACTAAGCATATCTTTCACAATATGTTTTAAATGTTTAGATAAATAAATATTTGTTTGTCATCCTACCAGAAGAGACGACGCGAACCATGTCCAAGTTCCCAGCAGCGGCGGCCATTGCAGGACTTGCGGCTATATTCACGGCTGCCGCCGCCATTGTTGTACTTGTATTACGGAAGTAAGTAAACTTTTTTTTAAATAATATCAGCCTTGCTTACCAGTATCGTTTGAAAAGTTCAAAAAGGTCACGCAGCCACGCGCTTCAAGCGATACTGGTCTTTAGCGATTATATATATAAAGTTTAAAATTATTTCACACTGAAAGTGCTCGCCGCGCCGCTGCCATTCCGGTGTAGATCGGCCCTTAGGGTTTCGTACCCAAAGGGTGCCAACGAATCCTATTACTAAGCCTAGGATGGCCGCCAGTCCGTCCGTCTGTTAGCGGACTGTGTCTCATGTCATGAACAATGGATTTGAAGCCTCAATAGCCCAACGGTTAAAGGTATGGACTGAAAACCGAATGGTCGCAGGTTCGATCCCCACCCGACACCCGTTGCAATATTGTCGTACCCAATCCTAACACAAGCTGTCTGCTTATTTGGAGGGGAGAGAAGAATATTAATTTAAAAAATATTAATTAAAAAAAAAAAAAACAATAATAGGTACTTAAAATTTGAATAAACATTAAAATAATATAAAAAAGTTACAAATTAAAGAGACAAAACGAAAGTTTATTATGTTGACCCTAAATTTCGTATTTGCTCGATTTTAACAATAGCTGGTACTAAATCTTGTACGGAACCCTTCTTGGCCAGGCCCGTGTAACACTTGGCCGGTTATTAAACTTTTATCCTCGTTCGATCAGGCGTAATGAAGCAACGTCCAGCAGCAAGCGACCTTCCCAGAGCGTGGTGCAGGTGGACGCGAACGGCCGAAGATACCTCATCGCGTACCCCGCACCGGCCGATAAGCTGGAGACCAAACCCGACATACTCAACCCTAAAGCTGGTGAGGACTTATCATCATAACACCACCACCAGCAGTGCCGGCTTTACCTATGGTGCAGGGTGTGCAACGCACACGGGCGCAGGGTGTTAGGGGGCGCCGCGCCGAACCTCGCTTGCTTTCTTCCCGACATCATTTAAAATTGCACATTGCATTTTTTGCACCTGAATTTCCTTTCACTGGTCAAAATATAACTGTAAGTCAAACGGTATTCTAGTATTGTAAGTATTCCATTTTGGCCGCACGTCTACTAGAGGGCGCCAAGATATTGATTGCACACGGGCGCTACATGGGCTAGAGCCGCCTCTGACCACCACCATACTATCGTTTGCGTAAAGTGCAAAAGTCCTTTGTCGAGTATACGCTTTTATAACTTGATCCCGAAAGAATTGGTAGATTTACCATTACATAAAAACAGTGTGTAAAAACACATTTAATAAGTAGAAGTTATTACACAGCTAATGAAATCCTTAATGACAAAATTGCTTGGAACCAATCTGCTTTGCTTCAGCTGTCCACAAGATAGATAAGCTACATATTGTAACATTTTTTGTTTTGAAAAGAGCAACTGCTGAGTTTCTTGTCGGCTCTTCTCGGCAAAATCAGTATTCCGAACCGCTGGTAGATGTTCGACTTGTCATAAGAGTTAAAAGTTGGCCTACAAGAAATAAATAATTTTGAAGTTTGAATACCTAATTAAAAAAAATCAGAGTCAAAATGGCGTAAATCGAGTCCAAAATGGCGTCAATTAAAAACCAAGGGGCAGATTCTGTAACTCAGTGCCTATCAAAAAATGAGAGCCAATGGCATATATTTTTTATCCATTGAAGGTTTGAAGAGGAATGTCATTTACTATTTGATAGTAAACCTTCAATGGATTAAAAATATGTGTCAGTGGTTTTCATTTTTGATAGGCACTGAGTTACAGAATCAGGGGGTAGGTAGGACAGCAGCCGCTCCAATGCTAATCATAGATTAATTAATTATTATAGAGAGTTATCTTGTGTTATTGTAACAGAGAGTGAGCCTCCACGCGTGGTCTTGGAGTCCAGCGACAGCAAGACTTACACCATCAAGGAGGCGAACCAGCCCGCCGACACCTACCAGCCGACGCGCGCTGACGACGACATGGTAACATCTACCCTAACTCCAATCACTTAGAACTCAAAGTCGGGTATTCGCCCATTCCGAAAGATCACACTAATACTATGAAGGCGAAAGTTTGTATGTGTGTGCGGTGTATGTGTGCTTGTTACTCCTTCACGTCAGAACGAATGAACCGATTTTGCTGAAGTTTGGAATGGATATAGTACGCACCCAGGATTAACTGATAGACTTTATCCCGAAAAATTAAACGAAGTCGTGGGCATCGTCTAGTAGTGTCTTTAAGAAAATACATTTTGAGTTTCATTTTAAATAATCCAATTGTTTGGAATGGGAATGGTTTGAAGGGATAGTGGGATTAGTTTAATTTATTTCTACTATTTCAATTTCACCTATGTAAAGTATCTTTTATACGATAGTAAATATTTGATATCTTGGCAGATTTTCAGTACAAAAACTGTCAGATCGTCCAATTTATTCCTCGCTTAAACGTCGCTAATTAACGTTGGTGAAATCGGAGCTAATTTTGTCCACAAAATTAGTTTCAGTAACAAATTAGGTACTCTAGACCTATGATATTCTACTAAGGATGAGTTATATACTCACAAAACAAGTGAAAAAATTGTTCCGAACGACGAAGAGTAGGCATAATAGGAGTAGGCTTCATTGTTAAATGACATGACAAATTACGACAAATATCTGCCATTACGCGCATCATTTACCGCACGCTTGTAACATATCCACCTCTTTTTATTTTATACTAAATCATATGATGCTATAATCTTTTATTTAAAAAATATATCAAAAAGACTTAATAAAATAGTCATCTCATCAGCAATAATAATATTTTTGTGAAATGAATACATCTTGTTCACTTAATTACAAGCACATTCATAATTCAATTGAGTGCGAACGGGAATCGGTCTCTGTGGCATAATTTTATTTAACGACTCGTAATATTACAATTATTATAATTGGTTATTCCGTAAAACGATCAACTTTAAAAAATTATGCTGTAAAAAACTGTCAAAATATTTGTAAGACTTTCTTGGTGAAAATTTTCTAGAGAAACGCTCTAATTTACTCTTTACTTGTATTTGATAAAAAAAAATTAATACTTAAAATAAAGGGTTTTAAAAATATAACACGATACCAGTTTTCTTTTTTTATATTTTAACCAGTCTCGAAAATATAGAGCTTTTAAGTTTCCTGTTAGATAAAGAGAGCGCTACTCAATTATGACGTCACGAGCGAGTCGCTTCATACACATAATGTAGTGGCATTTGAAGTCGGTTTTTTTAAAATAATTTTTATTTTAGGTTTTTTAGTGTAGCTTCATAGGATCAATCTATACATTCTATACATTGAGGAGTTTTATCCTCTATCACTAAAGATTATTGAAATCGGTTCTCATTTGACAGAGTTATAGAGTATAGTACGTTCATCTCACGAAGTGAAGGGCATTTTACTTGTGGTTACATCGTCTACATGCACATTGCACATTCCTAAGTGTGCAATGTCAGGAGCCTAGGTGGGAGCGGTCAGGCGCGAGCAAGCTCTCGCCCACATTTATACAGATACAATACACACACAACCATGAGCACGTGCCCTCGTGAATTGAAAGAACTATAACACCGTCAAAAAATAAAATAAGAAAAAAAGCGTCGAATTTTTTGAAATAGATTAAAAATAAAATTGACTTTCATAACTTTGGTATCAAAAGATTCAGCAAGACTTTTTTTCCGTCTAGAAAACAAAGAGCTTTTTTGAGTTACCTGACTTTTGATATTAATGCCAAAGATAATTTCAGCCAGATCGGTTCAGTAGTTTTTACGTGAAAGAGTAACAAACATCCATCCATCCATACTTACAAAATTTCGCGTTTATAATATTAGTAGGATATTATAAAAAATTATATTATTGTTAGAAAAGGATAAAATCCTGTTCTCATAATTACGTTTGCACTCATAACTCAATACAGTGCGAACGGGAATTGGTCTCCGCGGCATAATTAACGATGCGTAATATTATATAATTAATTTCGCCGTAAACCGTACGATCAGCAACAAAATATCGCACACTAGGTTTAACTTTATAAACTGGCGGCAATAAATTGAGGCTGCCCCAAAAACGGTTTACAAACTTCGGTTATTATATTAAAATCATTTTTGACGACCTCCCTGGCGCAGTGGTGAGCGCTGTGGTCTTCTAACTGGGAGGTCCCGGGTTCATTCCCGGCGGTGCAATTTGGGAATTTAAAATTTCTAAATTGCGTGGCTAGTTACCACCCTTTACTGTCAAAGAATATTGAACTTGATTCTATGAAGCTACTACCCTAAAAAGCTTAAAATAAAAATAAACAAATATTCTTTCTAAAAAACCGACTTCAAAAGCCACTACAAAGTGTAAAATGATTTTAGTTTGTACACATATGTTGAAGTCTGGCTATCGTCGCACATCGTTTCTATGTAGGCCCGCCCGCCCCTATTTTTATCTAAATATATAAAAGGCAAAGGTGACTGACTGACTGACTGACTGACTGACTGATCTATCAACGCACAGCTCTAACCACTGGACCGATTGAGCTGAAATTTGGCATACAGGTAGCTGTTAGGACGTAGACATCCGCTAAGAAAGGATTTTGGAAAATTTCAACCCCAAGAGGGTTAAATAGGGGGTTAAAAAATCGAACCTAACGTGAGCGAAGCCGCGGGTTAAAGCTAGTTTACTATAAAAATTGAGTCAATAATTTATGACGTCACAGTTCAGCTGTCATACTACGCGTTTTGACGTTTGATACAGAGTTGCCGGTCCGATTAGTTGGCAGCATCCCTACTCTCAAGTGAATAATTTACTGGTACCTAGTTTAGATATAGGTTGTATTAGTAATGCGGTTTCACGCCAATTCCACAAACATCCCCCCGCCGGTCATCGTTCCCCCCTCCCCGCCAACCACCCCCTCTCTTTATCGTCCCTCCTTTACATCGCCTCTAATTATATACGCACCCCTAAACGTACCGTGGAGACCGATTTCCGCTTACACTATTGAATAATTGTGCTTATGCCTATTGAATCCAATTATTCGGAGGCACCAACCTAGTTTTTGCACGCGATTTCATCCGCGCGGAGGTTCACGTAAGTTCTTCGGGAGCCCAATGTAAAAATTGATTTTCCGGGATAAAAAGTAGCCTATGTCACTCTCCCGGTCCTCAAATAGTTGAGGACCGGGATCGACGTGATTTTTGGCACGAGTATAGACTCGTGCCAAAAATCACGTCGATCCGTAGCTCTATTGTAACAGGATTGAAGGACAAACCAACAAACACACTTTCGTATTTATACTATTAGTAAGGATTAAGTAGATTAATGACGCAATACCTCATATAATAATGAGTTCTTTACACTTTCAGATGCCTCAAAGATAACATACGGATCCGGAACTGCGCGTCGTGTAAATATACCATTACATTGTAAATTTCTTGATTGCCAATGAACTATAGTTTAAGGGAAATATAGACGAATTCTTCCATATCACTTTAAATTGTAATTTTTATATTAAGAAGAGATCTTGCATTAGGGCGGAGTCTAACTAATGCTTATTACCGATTTTATATTTGAAAAATATAAAATGGCATAAGTAACACAAGTCGAAAGTTTTCTTTAATTTCAAAACTAGATTATTTATATTTGATTATAACTTTGAGTAAATTCCTAATATATTTCTTCTATTATCAGAAAAACATTATAATTAAAACGTAATAGTGAAAAAAATTGAAATAAAACAAGGTTTGTTTTTTTTTCGAGCCCAAAAGATCTCTTCTTTTTATACGAAATTAATTATAATATTATGATATTTAATGTAAATTCTATGATATCTTTAAATAAATGTTGATACTTAAACAAATTGGTTGTCTTTTATATGGTATCGAGCACTTCAATGTGCACTTCTCACTAACGAAAAAATTAACTTTGAAACTGTGAAACCAACTTCCTGTGACGGTGTTCCCACTAAATTACAACATGGGGTTATTCAAGGGGCGAACCAACAAATTCCTGAAAAGCTGGCAACGCATTGGTGGTGCCTCAGGTGCTACAAATGTTCATGGGCGGCGGCAATCACTTAACATCAGGTGCCTTAACCCGCCTGCTCACTGGTCGTAATTATTAATGATGATGCAGTCTAAGATCGAAGCAGACTAACTTGGGAGTGGTATGGCAGTCTAATTAAATCCACACCTAATCTCTAACTTACAGTTCCTACGTAACATCGTAACTAGCCACAGTTAAAGTCCCCCACCAGAGACAATTTTGAAATTGCTACCACCGGATTATGAACCTTAGACCCGCCACTTAGGATCACAGCACTAACCTCTGCGCCAGGCGGGTAATCTAAGGGTGAGAACAAGCCAAGGATGCCTCACTGCGATACCTCGCGGTCGCGGTTTAGCTCGCTACCTCGATGCCACCTCCATGTAAAACAAATGTATGCAAACAGACGAGCGCGAACATGCCGAAGGATACCTCACTGCGATACATCGCGGTTCACATCGATGTTTCTCGGCATGATCGCGCTCGTCTGTTTGCATACATTTGTTTTAAATGGAGTACTTACAGGGTAGGCAGATGATACAAAATGGAAAAAATCTTCGGTGCGAATTTAAAAAAAACTTAAGGGTAGGCATTGTACAAATTATAAAAAGCCTACCCTTAAGTTTTTATAACTCGTACTGGCGATTTTCTCCATTTTATATCATTTTTCCGCATTATGCCTACCCTGTGTGCACGCCACTGGGCATCGAGGTAGCGAGCTAAACTGCGACCGCGAGGTATCGCAGTGAGGCATCCTTGGCTTGTTCCCACCCTAAGCTTCGTTTATAGGGCGTGGGTATTAGCGATGCTGCCGCGCGCTCGTTAATGGAGAGATTCATCTCAACTCTCAATGCGCGCTGATCGTCGGAACATCTGTATTCATTTGTGAGCGTCTCGAGCAGCGATAAGCGATGGAGGTACGTAATGCACAACCGATATCCGCGAGGCTTAGCCGGCTATGCTGATATGTATCCGATATCACGTCATTAGTTTCCGTGGAAATCACCTAATTTACGACCGTATTTTATAATCTTACTTGTTTATGCCCCCGGTTTTTTAATTCTCGCGGGAACTCTCTTATTTCTCGGTACAAAAAGTATTATTTCCAGCATATAATATCTCTGTGCTAAACAGCCAAATCGGTTCAGTCGTTGCGACGTGATTGAGTAACAAACATACAAACTTTCGCATTGTCATATGTCCTATGAAGAAAAAAAAGACGTGTGGCACTCGGGGACTGCCGCGGTAAAGCTATTGCATAGCATTTTTTTACAACGCCATCTAGCAGCTCACCGTAGAGGAGTCCCGTGTCAGTGTATTTTCGTTACGGAATTTCTGGATTCGGTCTCCACGCTGGCCCGCTATAGAAGCTATGCAATAGCTTAAAAAAGTATAATATTAAAAGGATAATAGGATTTTTCCGTTTTTAGTTGCTTGTATCGTCGGTTAATTTTTTTGTAAAAAGTAATTATTCGCGTTGCCGTATAGTAGGGTAAAGTAGGTAAGTATTCCAAGTGTCAGGCAGGTGGGTCGATGCTAGCAGACGGTCGATTTATAGCCCGCGAGAAATAATTGATGAGCGACTGACGCGGACGCCGTCTGAATTAAATAAATCTCCGCGATTATACCTACTTTATACCTACTTAGTTGCGAGAGTGATGTCTGAACTTTATGGATTGATTTAAAAATTCAGACTCACATTTCAGATTCAGATTAGGTACCTACCCATATTTACTTGCTTATAACCTTAGGTACACTAAAAAAATGCGCGACGAATTGTAACTTCCTCCTTTTTTTTCGTTGGTTGAAAAAGTTGCAAAGATCTTAAATGTTTATAAAAGTTGAAAATTCTTTTTACGAAACGACTTCAAACGCCACTACAAAGTATATCAATTGTGCTTATAAAATTTGAAGAGTTCCCTCGATTTCTCCAGAATCCCATCATCAGATCCTGACCTGATGACAATGGGACCACCTGGGAAGTATTTCTAACAAAAAAAGAATTTTCCAAATCGGTCCAAGCGTCTTTGAGTAATCGGGGAACATACATACAAAAAGATTACGACGAATTGAGAACCTCCCCCTTTTTTGAAAGTCGGTTAAAAACCGAGGAATTAGATGAGGAGCAAAGGTCTGGAATGGCATCCTCGCACCGAGAAGTGCAGTTTTGACAGATGCTGCATTAAGTGGATTGATACTGATGAGTCGCAGCAAGCCGCTGGAAACAGGTATCACAAGACCACGGCTTGTGGAACATTACAAGAGGGCTATGGACATCTATTGGCAACGATGACGTGAAATCTTACCGTACTCTTAAAAGTACAATACCCTTAGGTGTCATAATAGGCCAGAATTCAATAAACACACCCATAACTCACGATAACGATCCACTGGAGGGAACCCATAGACGTACTAAAAGAACACTGAGCAACC
This sequence comes from Hipparchia semele, assembly GCA_933228805.2. Classification (NCBI taxonomy): domain Eukaryota; kingdom Metazoa; phylum Arthropoda; class Insecta; order Lepidoptera; family Nymphalidae; genus Hipparchia; species Hipparchia semele. Next base: position 11,252,897 of record OW121729.1, read on the forward strand.
TAAAAAAACCTTCACACGAAAATAACCCCAATTTCAACAGATATAAACATCAGAATAGTTAGATAGATTTTCGTAATGATTTAAAAGTTGAGCGCAATACACGGACATCCCGCAAAAGTGTACACTAGAGAATATATTAATTAGTAAGTCGCTAAATGGCTCCAGAGATCAATTTAAGTAGTTAGCTCCCGTTATTATATATATTTTTTTAAAGTTGAGTTTGAGTTGAGTTTCGTTGAGTTTCTTGCTGGTTCTTCTCAGTTGGAATGGCATTCCGAACCAGACTCAAACTCATCACTCAAATTCAAACTTATTTATTTTATGTAGGCCAACTTGTGGCTCTTGTGATAAGTCGAGAATCTACCACCGGTTCGGAACGCTGATTCTGCTGAGAAGAGCCGGCAAGACTCACCAGTTGCTCTTTTCAAAACAAACATTGTTATAAATAAATAAATAAATAAATAAATAAATAAATAAACATTTATTCAGCTCACACAAAAAAGAATTCAAATTAGGTACAGAGTTTGAGTAATACTAAGTGAGATCTATAGACTGCACCCCCACTCCGCCCAGACCCAGGACAGAGCCAAAACGAGACAGATTTATATCAGGCTCGTTTCAACTCTAACCCAAGTCCGAGCCGAGCCAGAGTACACTCTATAAATCTCAGCATTAATCTATGTCCTTAGATATGTTTTTATACCTAGAGAAATTAAAAAAAACAAAACACGCATGTTAGAGCTGAAAAGGCTACTGCCTCAGCATAATGCTGCAGTATTATGGCTACAGCGCTGATTTTCAGGCATAGCCTTTAGTGACGCCGTGATCCGACCGAGATGCAGTAGTAATAGGAAGTGATACATGATTACATAATTATATACTTAGATATTATACTATAAGTAAATAACAAAATAAATAGCTAAAGTATATACTTAAATAATAATATAAACATGCAGTGTGTCTGTGTGGGATATAGCTTGAAAGCACGCACAGCAGCCCAATGTCGTGCCTGTAAGACTTGGAATTATGTCTCACCGCAATGCTTTTTGCTTGTCTAGATAGTATTGCTTTATAGACTTTCTAAAAGATATTACTGATTTTAGCTTGCGGGCGGGTGGTGGGAGATCATTCCAGATCTTACAGGCTGAATGTTTAAATGTACCTCGAAATGCAGCTGATGTATGTTTTGCCATGGCAATTCTAGGTGCGGGGATCCGCTTACTGTATTCCTGCCTCCAGACTATTTTAGCATGCAAATAAGTCGGCTTGCCTGTAGCGATGATCCCAAACAGCATGGTCGCTAAATGTAACTTACGCCTAGATTCCATATTGAGCATGTTTGCATTATTAATGTATGGAGTAACGTGAGTTCGAGGCGCTATGGAGAAACAATATCGGGCACAGGCGTTCTGAACCCTCTGTACTAATTTGGCTGATCTGACCAAGACACATGGCCCGTATACTGTATCCGCATAATTTAATTTTGATAGGATCAAAGCTTCACATAAACGTATCCTAACGTCAGTACCAAGGTAGGGGCGCATTTTATAAATTACCTTTAACCTATAAAAACAACCTTTAACAATATTTCTGATGTGCGATTCGAAATATAGGTTAGAGTCAAAAATCACGCCTAGATTCCTTGCTTCACACACTCTATCCACAGTGTTAACCCCTATTTTAACAGAGGGATTATAACTTTCTATTTTAGCTACAACTCCTTTTGTCCCTAGGATCATTAATTTTGTTTTTGAGGGATTAAGAATCAGAGAATTTAGCTCGGACCAGCTTGCAATGTTTTCAAGGTCCTGACTGATTTTTGTTATCGCTTCCATTGTATCCGAGGGCCGAAAGGAGTAATATAGTTGGACGTCGTCCGCGTATAGGTGGTATCTACAATGCTTGATACAGCGGATCATGTCCGCAGTGTATATTGCAAACAGCATAGGGCTCAAGATTGATCCTTGAGGAACTCCCCTCCGAACTGGCAAGGATGAAGAGGTTATCGTGATACCATCATTTTTATTTATTTGGACAAACTGTTCCCTATTTTTAAAATATATAGCTACTCGTGCTGATTCACTGACTCACTGACTCATTGATCACCTCTCCTGTAAAATTTTGTATGGAAAAAATTTTTTTCACTCACGGTTTCATATAGAGGACAAAAATTCATTCGGAACAAAAATATGGAGAGAGCTGATGATTGAGGATTTCGGAGACGGGTGAGGAGCACCGGCCAGGGTATCGAAGATAGGTGGGGGGTGTTCAACCAAATGTCACTCGAAACCTCATCCAATTGGCAAAGAGCCGAAAAAAAACTCCAAAATGGCGGATTCAAGATGGCGGCCATACAAATTTCGTGGGTGTCTATCTCGGAGATTATAAGAGATGGAAGAGTGGTTTCTTGGCAAAAGATGATCAGGAGTTGAAGGTCCACTTGATGAATAGAAAAAAAATTCAAGATGGCGGAATTTATTTTTTTCCATACAAAATATATGCAAAACTTTAATTGGTTCCGTTTCAAAATTTCTGATGGTTTCGTAGAGAGGACAAAAATTCATTCGGAGGAAAAATATGGAGACAGCTGATGGTTAAGGATTTCGGAGACGGGTGAGGAGCACGGCCAGGATATCGAAGATAGGTGGGGAGTGTTCAAACAAATGTCACTCGAAATTTCATGCAATTGGCAGAGAGCCAAAAAAAATCCAAAATGGCGGATTCAAGATGGCGGCCATACAAATTTCGTCATTGTCTATCTCGGAGACTATAAAAGATGGAGGACTGGTTTCTTTGATAAAGATGATCAGTTCTCATTAGTCTACGTGATGAATAGAAAAAAATTCAAGATGGCGGATTTTTTTTTTTCATATACAAAATATATGCAAGACTTTGATACGTTCCTTTCCGCTGAAGGTTTCGTATAGAGGACAAAAATTCATTTGGATGAAAAATATGGAAGGAGCTGATGATTGATGATTTCGGAGACGGAGGAGGAGCACGGTCAGGGTATTAAGATAGGTTGAGGGTACCCAAACAAAAATCACTCGAAACCTCATCCAATTGGCAGGGAGCTGAAAAAAATTCAAAATGGCGGATTCAAGATGGTGGCCATACAAATTTCGACGGTGTCTATCTTAAAGAGTGTACAAGTTAGAATAGTGGTTTTGTAGTAGAAAATGATCAGGCCCTGAAAGTCTAAGAACAGAAAAACCGCGGTCCGCTGCAGCGGGCCGCGCACCCACGCGCCCTACTAGTTTTTAAAATAGCTGTCGAACCAATTGACTGTTCTATTAGTAAACCCATAATAAGATAACTTAGATAAGAGTAAAGAAGTATTAATGGAATCGAATGCCTTTGAGAAGTCAAGTAGAACTAGAATAGTCCCCATGCCCTGATCTTGTGCCGTAAGTATGTCGTCTACTACGTCCATGATGGCAGTGGTCGTACTATGACTTTTACGAAAACCAGATTGATGAGCCGGTAAAATATTTTTTTCCTCGATGTACTTAGTCATTTGTGCACAGATCACCTTTTCCAAGACTTTTGACATACACGGCAGAATACTTATAGGCCTGAGGTCTTTTAATGCAATTGGATTATCAATTTTGGGTAGAGGCTTAACAATAGCAGTTTTCCATGATTCAGGGAATTTCGAGGTTAAAATGGATGTATTAACTATCTTAGTTATTGTTGCCAGACTTTGAGGGAGTGTTAATGCTAACATTTCTAGTGAGATTTTATCTACGCCTACTGCATTTGACCTTAGTCCTTTAATAATTTTTAGAATTTCGTCCTGGTTAGTTACTTTAAGATTAAAAGTGTCAGCACCGAATCGGTGGAATTCGAAATAAGTGTATGTTGATAATTTTGTCGTGGTATTGTATGGGATCTCTAAAAAATGTCTATTAATAATTTCGGGGGAACTAAGAGATGTAGGAAGCTCTTGATCTTTCTTTTTGTCTGTTACCAAAACTTTTTTTAGATGTTTCCACAAGTCTCCTGAGCTTTTACTATAAGAATTTATATAATATTTATAATATGCGCGTTTTTCTGCTTCCATAGCCTCAAAAACAATTTTTTTGAGTTCCTTGTAGTACACTTTATGTGAATCTTTATTTGTCGATTTGTATCTTTTATGACTCGCATTCCGCAATTTTATCATTGATTTTATGGTAAAGGTAATCCATGGATATAGCTTTTCTTTAATAAGTGCTTTCCTACAGGGAGCATGAAGATCAAAGATGTTTAGTATATACTTGTTGAAAGAGGAAACCATATCATTGACATCATTAGCAACATTAATATCCATCCATGGTATATCATTAAGGTGTTGGTTAAATAATTGTAAATCTATATCATTCAGAGACCTAGTCAATATCCACCGAGGTTTAATTTTTTCTTTTTTTAAATTTAACGTCGCAGTAACTACAGAATGCATTCCAAGCTCGGGAATGTAATTTACAGAGACTTCGCGTGTTTTCGCATCTGTACAGAATAAATCAATAAGAGTTTTACTATGATCGGTGTAGTGAGTGGGTTCGGTTACTAGCTGACTTAAATTAATGCAATTAAGGAATTCAATAAATAGTTTAGTTTTAGTGTCTGTCTGATTTAACAAATTTATATTGAAATCACCCAAAAGAACCATGTTATCGCAGTCAGAAAAGTATGCGGCTGATTGCGTAAGTGCATCTAAAAACAAGTTAACATCCTGCCAAGGAGGTCTGTAGGCCGTGCCAATGACAATTCGTTTACCGTTTGATTTAGTCTCTAACCACATTTGCTCCACCGAGTTAGGATTGGGATGATCGCATATTTTAATTTTAAGTCCTTTTTAAGTCCTTATATGTAGCTTATCTATATTTTGTGGACAGCTGAAGCAAAGCAGATTGGTTCTAAGCAACTTTGTCGTTCATTAACTTTCTAATAATATAATAATGTTTTTCCTAAAGCTCGAGAGCTTTAGATAAAAAAGAGAATACTACATGGCTATTGGCTACATTTTATCCCGGAAAATTAAAGACTTCCGGCGGGAATCAAAAAGGTAAATCTTCATCAGGTATTATCCAATCACATTATCAAATGACACTAAATTATAAAAGCGAAAGTTTGTATCTATGTGTGTGTATGTTTGTTTCTCCTTCACGCCACAACGAATGCACCAATTTAGCTGAAATTCGAAATGCAGTTAGCTCATACCTAGGATTAACATAAAGGCTACATTTTATCCCGTAAAATTAAAAAGAGTTCCCGCGGGAATCAAAAAACCTTAATCCACGCGGCGATAGTCATGGGCAACATCGAGTTGAAAATAAAAACAAACATTCATGTAGCCGGGGAAATGAACACGAACTTTTCTTGGCCAGTTTTCAGCTCAATGACTCTGAAGGAAAATGAATATCGTGTCTGACTACGTGACATCGCGGCAGAGTTGAGAAATATATGTTCGCCGTTCAAAGGAGCGCTGTTTGTTGCATTTTTCATTTGCATTTTCATTTTGTGAACTCACGAAGCAAAGAGACGATTGGACGGATGGACCGTTTGAATTCGATGTTTTTTTGCGATTGTCTAATAGTATAAACGTAAAAAATATTAACGTAACGTAAAGAATAAGGAGACCGACGACGACTAATGTCGCATCATCTTTGCGGCCACGACCACTCTGTCAAGAGTGACCGATTGAGAAGAAGAAAAAATATTATTGTCACAAAACCGACTTCAAACGCCGCTACAAAGTATATCAATTGCGCCTATAAAATTTGAAGAATTCCCTCAATTTCTCCAGAATCTCATCATCAGATCCTGGCCTGATGACAATGGGACCACACGGGAAGTAGTAAAGGTCTTATTTAAATGAACTAGCTTGTAAATAGAAAACTGTTTATTGAAAAAAAAAACAAATGAACACTAACGCGGGAAAAATTATTGTTGTTCGTTGTTCGTCATTGATACTGAAAAGTAAATTGTGTTTTTTCGCATTATTTGAGAAAAGAACTATACAAGCCTTGGCCACAACTAGGCATTGATGGACTTACGTATGTGTGCCTCGGTTTCGCCTCGGCCCTACATTTACACGTTCGTCCATCAATGCCTCTTTTGTTGGCCGCGGCAGTAATGTACTATTGAAGGTTTCTTTTGGGTTTGCAAATATTTAAAAGTCGACTGACTGATAAAAAATGAAAAGTCAAGACTCTGCCACAGGTTTGGAAAACAGTTTCTGCTAAAAAGAGCCTACAGAAAAAAGACAACTTTAAAAAGATAAAAAAATGTCGGAAGAAATAATCGGTGGCACAAACACTTCAACACTTTACAGTGTCTACCTATCTCCTTTACAATTGGCTTCTTTTCCCTTATAGATCGATACCTCCTACGGAAGTTTTGGTATCCCACAAAATTGGCATTTTAAATTTTTTGCACTATTTAATTTATGTGTCCGTTTAAAAAAAAATTAACAGCATTTTTTGACATACTTTCAAGACGTATAAAGTTGTATAGTTATTAAAACGACGGCCTAAACCATTGACCTTCACAACAATTAACGCGCCTCGTAAGCGTTTTAGGGATACATCAACTTATGGTTGAGCGAAGCAATGGCTGGATCATGCGTCATGCTCGTGAACGGGTGCCACCAACGGGAATGGGTCTGCTTTTGCCTGCCTGTTTTGACATGTATTGGATTGTATTTATTTGTATTTGTATTGTATTTATTTTTACTTGTATTGTACTCAGGAAAATTAATCGTGGAAGCACTGTATACATAGCATAGTTTCATTAACTATTGTAAAATTTATTTTTTATTTTTTTTATTTTTGAAAAGAGCAACCGCCGAGTTTCTTGCTGGCTCTTCTCGGCAGGAAAGGCATTCCGAACCAGTGGTAGATCCATTGACGATTCAAAAGTGCTTGTAAAAGTTTATTTGAATAAAAAATATTTCTATTTCTATTTCTATTTCTACGTAGGAGGTATCGAGATATCAGCTACCTTGGCCGAACTTCAGTTAGTATAAACATTATCATTAAAAAGCTTTTGTTCCGTTATACCATAATTAAGAAACCCACAAAATACTTAGCGGCGTTACAAAGTTTTACTTTAAAATTAAAGTTACTACAAAGAATCACTTCGTTGTTCAGTGTTGAGAACAAAGTTGGGAGTGTTGTTTCAAACGAGATTTGCATTAAAATACAACGTGACTACGAAATTTTTGCATTACAATAATGCACTTGGTAAAAACTTAGTGCCGTTATGGTCAAATGGTAAGTATAATGAATCCTCTTTTAAAACGCAGGTTCGAAGTATCTTCCAAGTCCTCTTAAAAATATATCTTCCTACCACCTAGGTATGATAATTTGATTACCTTAAAGGCAAGAGTGAATAGGCATCTTCTAGGCAAGCCCGCACCAGTGCTTTCTATAATTGATTGTCGTCACCCCAATGCCTCGGAGAGCACGTAAAGCCGTCGGTCCTGCGCCTGATCTCTCTCCGGTCGTGATTTCAGTCCCACTGGACTATGAGAGTGATGGAGTAGAGAGCACACTTGTGTTTGCGCATACACTTGTGTACTATAATATCTCCCGCACGCAGATGGTTAACCTAATGGTGTTAATGGTGACGGGATTCAGTCGGGAGGACATTATTATTATTTAGGACTCAGCTGGCCTGTCCATAGCGCATAGCAGCATATATTCAGCAGGGAATTTTCAGCGATATATCATTACTAATGAAGATGAACGCGGCGCGCTGACACCGTGCGATTATCAACAATTGCACGCTTTGTGATAATTACTGGCATTATTTTGTGATCCCTGGCCTTTATTAACAGTGTGTTGTTTTGAACAGTCACTTTACGAGTTTCATCAACAAGCCACCAATGGTTCACCACTCTCAGAGAAGATTTATAGACCATAGTTCACCAGGCTGGTTGGCCCAATGCGAATTTCAAACAACTTTTAGAACATTATGGGGATACAGGCGTGCAGGTTTCTTCCCGGGATGATAGCCTTAAAATAGTTATTTGTGTTATATGGGGCCAAAGAAAATTTTTGCCGAGGGCGCTATTTTGAATTCAGAGCGAAGTGAAGGATTCTATAGTAGAGTCCCAAGCGCAGCGAGGGATTCTAAAGTAGAATCCTGAACGTAGCGAGGAATTCAATATACGCCGCCCGAGAACAAAAAATTTGGCTCCGAGTGACACACACTATTTTTTATCATTACCTATGAGAAAAAGCTAGGAGTATCCTAGCCAACCTTCTATGATCACGTGACTTATCGAAGACAACAGCTGCTCAAACATTTTTGAATTTCGAGTTTTTTGAATGTCTGCAACGATCGCAGTAGTAATAACACATACCTACTAAAGCACAAACGCGGACCAATCAGAAGAGAGAAATGAAAACTCCCATGGGATTAAAAATTAAATTTTGCTCCCGCTATCCTCTGAAGCCAATATTCGTTTTTCGAATAGGTATGATGAAAAAGGTTTTAGCATTTGTTATTTAATGTTCAACAATAAAAATTTATAAGGTTTCAAAAACCACTGTAAGTGACAATCGCGAGCGTACGTTGCTAACTGTACCTACTACCCGAGTCTTACATGAAGCGCGGTGCGGGGAAGCGTGACGTGAGCTAACGGCCAACTTGAAGTAAACAACAACTAGGTACATTGCTTTTTCGTCATAACTATTCGAAAAACGAATATTGGCTGAAGAGGATAGAGGTAGCAGAATTTAATTTTTAGGCCCATGGGAGTTTTCATTTCTCTCTTCTGATTGGTCCGCGTTCGTGCTTTAGTATATGTTTATTACTACTGTGTTCGTTCGAAACCTGTCGATCGCTCATTCCGTTCGAAATTCAAAAATGTTTGAGAAGCTCCTATCTTTTTCTAATTATAAGGCAATGATGAAAAATAGTGTGTGTCACTCGGGGCCAAAATATTTTGTTCTCGGGCGGCGTACATTGAATTCCTCGCAACGCTCAGCATTCTACTCTAGAATCCTTCACTTCACTCTGAATTCAAAATAACGCCCTCGGGGAACAAAAAAATTCTTTGGCCCCGTATAATAACACAATGTTATATAACAGGCGGTATCAAACTTTATATTGTATAAAAACAAAATAACACTCAAAATTCATAGGTTGTGAAAAGCATTGAAGTTAAACCGTTGAAGCATTTGAAACATTTCTTTGTGGTATTGAAACTAAATGAAAGAAATACTTTCACATCAAATACAAAAAGTTGTCGAGAAGTTTTCGATTTTTTTTTTTAACAGCAACGCAATTTCAGCCACTCATTGTTCGATCGAATCCTTTGATTTTCGCTTTTTGTATGTTTCTGTTTTTGTTTCAAAGTCGACGGTTCAAATCCGTTCAATTAAAAAAAGTCTCAATAGCCCAACGGTTAAAGGTGCGGACTGAAAACTGAAAGGTCGCAAGTTCGAACCCCACTCGTTACACTATTATCTTACTCGCTCCTAGCATAAGCTTTAGGCTTACTTGGAGGGGATAGGAGGATATTAGTCAACTTCAGCTTGGCGAATATTACTTAGAAAAAAAAGCAAATCAGTTGTTATAATCCTATTGGTTATAATATAAACGTAAAAATTCTTTTTACAAAATCGACTTCAAACACCACAGTATATCAATTGTGCCTATAAAATTTGTAGAGTTCCCTCGATTTCTCCAGGATCCCACCATCAGACCCTGACCTGATGACAATGGGACTACCTGGGAAGTATACCATTTCAAACAAAACAAGAATTTTCCATATCGGTCCAGGTGTTTTCGAGTAATCGGGGAACATACATAAAAAATAATAAAAAAAGTTCCGATGAAATGAGAACCTCCTCCTTTTTTGGAAGTCAGTTAAAAAAACATTGATGCATCAAGAACGAACGCCATAAATTCAGCCAATCAGGGGTACCTAATTACGATCGTTACACTAATGCAATATTTCGCTCATTTGCGACAAGAGTGACATAATTCAAAATCGACGATGAGAGAATTCTCTCGTTAGAGAGTAATGTTTTGTGGATGCTGCGGTCTCAAAACAACACAGCGGCCAACAAAGCGACAGAGCATTAAGTCACAATCTCTCTCGCTCTTATTTTTTTGTGCTTAGCGTAATGTTGTTTATATAGCAAAAAGTATAAATTTAGACACTAAAATTGGTGAATTTTGAGTTATGTCACCCTTGTCGCAAATGAGCGATTTTTAGAAAACACTACTAGGTACAGCAATCTTACCAACCGTATAGTCCAAAACCCTAGCTATAAGATTAAGTAGTTTCCCAACTTCACTTAAAAAGTGCAGTGAAAACACAAGTAACACAACTTGTGAGTGTGGTTTAAAACCGGATTTGCATAAAAATAAAACTACACTTGAGAGTTCAAACTTTTAAAAGCATGCACTATGTTTACCGTTTCACATTGAAACCATGTAAGATGTAGTTTTTTACCTACTTACTTACATTAATAGTAATCACGGTCAATAAGTTTAAACCTCAATAGCCCAACGGTTAATGGTGCGGACTGAAAACTGAAAGGTCGCAGGTTCGAACATCCATTGCACCACTGTCGTACCCACTCTTAGCATAGCTTTTCGCTTATTTTGAGGGGATACGAAAATATTATTCAGCTTGGCTAATATTTAAAAAAAATCTCAAGAGCTAATGATTTAATTTGTTCTGCCATTAACTTCTTATCTAATAACTCCTTAAGGTGTTAGTTAATTAGTAAATTTTCCTTTTACAAATTGATGAAGTAGATACCTATTGACAAACAGCTGTTGTCCAAGAAATAAATTAGTAAACCCGGTATTTTCTTCTTATCCAGGGAGCAACTACCTTTTTGCCAAATTTTCGTCAAAATGAGTTCGCTGTTATTTTGATCATTACTTCAGTTTACTAAACCAACAGAAGTTAAGTAAACAGTGTTTATCGTAAGATAAATGATTTGTAACTTATTTCTAAGTAGCGGATGCTTTGATTTTCCGGGATAAAAAGTAGCCTATGCCACTCTCCTGGTCCTCAACTACCCATGCAAAAAATCACGTTGAACCGTTGCCTTGTTGCGACGTGATTGAAGGACATACCAACAAACAAACACACTTTCGGATTTATAATATTAGTAAGGATATCAACACAGATGATAGAGTACCTAAATCTGCAATTCAACAGCTTTGGAAAAGTTTACTCAAATAAAATTTCTTATAAACATTGCGAGAACAGACGTAAAGAGAAACGAAAAGACAAATCACGTCCCCTTAGCCACTTCATGTTACCGAACTTTAAACGGAGAGTTGCTAAAAATTATTGTTCTCCAAGATATTCTGGCAGATAAAGTTTCGTGGAAAGTTTTGGATGCCTGCGAAGAGCATTTACATTACAATACAAACCGCAAATGAAAGTATAGCATCTTCTGACGTGAATGTAAGTTCATCATTTAGCATAGTCTGTACATAACTTGTACTATAGTTATATAAACTTTGCTCTTCTAACTCTAAATAATGGTCCGATCCTGAATTTATTAGAAGATTACCAAAAATAACACAATATTGCTATTAAATTGCTGCAGGTGGTATGAAAATATTGGAGCTTTTTAACCGACTTCCAAAAAAATAGGAGGAAAAATTAAGTCTTAAAAATACTAAGAAACTTCATATGAAAATACACTAACACTGTATCTCGTAAAACATAATGGTAAAAAAAAAATGCCTTGACTGCGATCTCACCTGATGGTAAGTGACGATGCAGTCTAAGATGGTAACGGGTTAACATGCAAGGGGTATGGCAGTGTAGGTACATTCAACCCATACTCCTAATCTGTTTGTACACGCCATCGTACCGGAACGCTAAATCGCTTGGCGGCACGTCTTTGACGGTTGGGTGGTAACTAGTTACGGCTAAAGCCTCCCACCAGACAAATGCTTGCTTTTTAGATACAGTAAGTGTCACGGCAGCGCTGCGTGGGAGTATTATAGGGCCTTAAAATAATTGGCACACTTAAGCTAAAGCGGGGAATATGCTGGGAACTGGGAAAAGAAAGGAGATACGGGGATTTGTTCAAATAAAACAAATGGCGTGTGCGATTAAATTGTCAGTGGCACGGACTACAACCCGCAGCGTCGCATTAACGGCTAGGCGGGATCGATGGCACTCGTAAAGATCGAACACCCCTACCATTAATTCGAGAGCTTTATTTCTGTGTATAGGAATATGGGATAATCTAATAGATTTATAAATAGGTACATAATTATAAAAAATTCCGAGGCCGGCGGGATTCGAACCCAGATCTCTCTCACACGTCACACGTCAGCCACGAAATTAGTGATATGTATCGTGTGGTTCGGCCGTGGTGTAACGGTTAACACACTCGGACGCGATTTCCAGAGAGATGTGGGTTTGAATCCCGCCGGCCTCGGAATTTTTGATAAATCTATTAGATTATTTCCTTTAAGTGTAGGTTAATACTTCAATTAAAAATTAAAAATATGGGATAATGTAACATCCATCGTATTGATTTTATTCGTACTTATCATGACATGACTTGTTGACCCGTCACAAAATTCGAATATGTGTTCGACCGTGGTACCCCTGGCTATCTCAGATAAACATTAATACTTACCGAGTTTATTGCTGGCTCTTCTCGGCAGGAAGGGCATTCCGAACCTATTTCTATACTATTCCTTTTTGATTTGCCGTAATCGGTTAAACAACCTTTAGGTATCTCATTTGATTCGAAGTTCGAGAAACAATAGTAGTGTCTCCGAAGCAGGAATGCGTTGTGGCGTGAAGTTCGTTCCAAGAGACGTCTGGAGGCGTTTGATTGTCTTGTGGCCTGAAGGCCTATTCAGACTGACGACAATATTGCGGCAATAATGTCGCCAGTCGAGTTCGGACCTCCAGTTGTAGATTGAATGGGTAAGTATTAGGTACATACTAGCCGATGTCCGCGACTTCATTCACGTGGATTAAGGTTTTTTAATTCCAGCGGAACTTTCTTATTTTCTGAAATAAAAAGTAGCCAATATGTCATTCCAGACTATAATCTATCTCTGTGTCAAATTATAGCCAATTCTTATTCAGTCGTTGCGCCGTGATTGAGTAACAGACATCCATCCATCCATCCATCCATCCATCCATGCATACAAAATTTCGCATTAATACGATAATATTAATACGATTAACAGGAGATTAGTTTTCGTTCATAATTCATAAATTAATTTTATTTGCAGAAATATTTTTGTACAAACGGTTTTTAGAAGGAATAAATTATAATAATAATAAACCTTACAAAACCAGGCTTGCAAAAATCGTAAAACATTTATTGCATTGTAAAGACGCAGTTTTTGGCAAGGCCTTTAAAACTTGATTTTATTGAAGTCATTGTAAGTTCGATTTTTATTGCAAACTAATTTATTATAAAGGACATGTCCCAGTTCAGTATGGAGTTCGTTTTTGGTAATTTTTTGTACGTAAGCCTTAGCCTTAAGTTGCATATTTTTTTAGTTTTTCTAAAATATTTTTTTTTGTTTTTTTTTTTATTTTTTTAGCCTTTTTTCATTTGGCAATGAAATAGCACTAAATATGTCATATGAAAAAAACAAAAATATGAATAGAACTTAAAGTTAAAACTTGTGCAATAATAATTTTAGAGCACGCCATTTTTCGGCAGATACTCAGTTTTTTTTATACGAATAGCGGGCAAACGAGCAGGCGGGTCACCTGATGTTAGGTTACTACCGCCGCCCATGAACACTTGTAGTACCAGAGGCAACACCAATGCGTTGCCGGCTTTTCAGGAATTTATTGGTCCGCCCCTTGAATAACCCGATCAACAATCATGCTGATTCTTTCGTGATGTTCCATGATTTCAGGACCTGACAGCCCTACGTGCTCTGCAAAGCACGGGGCTTCATCAATTTTAAACCTACTTAAGAAGTTTTGAAAAAAAATTTTGGTGCTTTTATCGCGTTATCTCTCCATAATGTGCTTGGTCCACACGTCTTCGCTTCAGTGTAATCACCTAACGTGGGATATATCGTGGGATATATCCCACGTTAGTTGATTAATATGAGTTTGGTGGTGAGTGGTGATAAAGCCGTATACGGTAAATTTATTTACCTCTTTACATTTTGGTAAATTAATTTAGCCCCTTTCGTTTTGGTAAATTTATTTAGCCCCTTACGTTTTGGTCAATTTATTTAGCCCCTTACGTTTTGGTCAATTTATTTAGCCCCTTACATTTTGGTAAATTTATTTAGCCCCTTACGTTTTGGTAAATTTATTTAGCCCCTTACATTTTGGTAAATTTATTTAGCCCCTTACGTTTTGGTAAATTTATTTAGCCCCTTACGTTTTAGTAAATTAATTCAGCCCCTTACGTTTCTGTAAATTTATTTAGCCCCTTACGTTTTGGTAAAATAAAAAACTGTTCTCTCGTACAAAAGTGTATTTATTTCTTAAGACATTCGAATGACACGAATGTCTACAAACTTTTTTTACGAAGCAACCTTCTTAGGACATTTGTCTAGAGGCACGCACTTGTCAATAGTAGTATCCCTAACAGTGGGTGGTCTGCAGTAGCAATCCGACAGGTCGCAGGTGTCGTATTTTTCCGCTACTGGTTTTGGATTGTCGCAAGTTGCTTCCGGAATCACTTTCCCGCAACCTATAGTATAGGAGACCGTTCCTTCTGGACAATAACCGATACCTGAAATTAATTTTTATTTTCATTCGATTAAAATATAATAGTCGTTGACTGCGATCTCACCAGATGGTAAGTGACCAAGCAGTCTACGATGGTAGCGGGCTATCTTGGAAGGGGAATGGCAGTGTAAAGTCAACTCATACCCATAATTTGTTAAAATTCCCAAATTATCCCCGCCGGGAATAGAACTCGAGACCACCCAGTTATAAGACCACGGCACTCACCACTGCGCCAAGGAGGTCAATTAAATTATTGTTTTTATAACCTTCAGCTGGCCGGAGCTTTGCAATAGACAACAGACGTCTAACCGTTGAGATAATGATGTAGCTTTTGCCCGAAAATTCATCATCCACTTGGAATTACGTAATGAAAAATCCTGTGGAAATCTTTTTCTTGGTACAAACGTAGCCTATATATTTTTCAGAGTCTTAGCTATACCCGTGCAAAAAATCACGTCGATCCGTTGTCGCATTGCTTTCGCATTTAAAATATTAGTAAGGACGTCACACTTTCGCATTCTTACTATAAATGCAAAAGTGTGTTTATTTGTTGGTTTTTCCTTCAATCACGCCGTAACAAAGCAACAGACCGATGTGGTTTTTTGCATGGGTATAGTCAAGGACCGGGAGAGTGAAATACGCTATTTTTTATCCCAGAAAGTCGAAGTCCCCGCGAGATTTAAAAAAAGTATATCCACGCGAGCGAAGCCGCGGGCATCAGCTAGTTTATAGTAAATATTAGTAAGGAATACTCACACATTCCACGCTCATCATAAATACATTCTCTATGTACCGACGCAGAACTGGCAAAAGCGACAAAACATAAAACGTAAAGTATCTTCATCGTGACAGGAGTGTTTCTGTAAATTGCAGCTGAATCTTGGTATTTAATTAATAAATAATTAGGATTTTTCTCTTGACAAGTACCTTTAAATACGCTTACAAGTGCCGAATGCGTGTAAGTATGGACCAATCTCGAAATGCACTGTTCAATATTTGGCCTTTGATAAACCTTTTAAATCATAATACCATATAATACTGTATGCCGTTATCAAATCTGCCACGATATTTATCAATACTGTCCCCTTACATAATATTAATGATAACGAAGGGGTCAGTATTTAATGTACAGAATTTGTCTCGTTACAGTTTTATTATAAGTATTGATATAGATAGATTTAGATGTCTTAAACTCAGCGATTGAAACTGCTGTTCTTATTTATAAAGGTGTTTTTTAAGTACCTACTAGGATGTCACGATTAAGGTATGAATAATAAAAAGTCGTAAATCATAAGAAAATCTGATATTCTCATTTGATATTCTACAAACAGTTTCAATGTCGTTTTAGTACATTAATTTCAAGTTAAATAAAACTAATACATAACGTTAATGGAGCTTTTTGTTGACACAAAAATAATTTCCGTTTTATCACATTATTTATTAATCTTTCTTTTCCGTTTCCTCTTTCTTTTCCGTCACCTCTTTCTTTTCCGTGACCTCTTTCTTTTCTGGTTCCTCTTTCTTTTCCGTCACCTCTTTCTTTTCCGTGACCTCTTTCTTTTCTGGTTCCTCTTTCTTTTCCGTCACCTCTTTCTTTTCCGTGACCTCTTTCTTTTCTGGTTCCTCTTTCTTTTCCGTCACCTCTTTCTTTTCCGTGACCTCTTTCTTTTCTGGTTCCTCTTTCTTTTCCGTCACCTCTTTCTTTTCCGTGACCTCTTTCTTTTCTGGTTCCTCTTTCTTTTCCGTCACCTCTTTCTTTTCCGTGACCTCTTTCTTTTCTGGTTCCTCTTTCTTTTCAGTCACCTCTATCTTTTCCGTTTCCTCTTTCTTTTCTGGTTGGTCTTTCTTGGGGCATTCTTCTAACGGCACGCACTTGTTAGTAGTAGTATCTCGCACGGTGGGGGGGTCGCATCTGCACGAGGTGTAGTCACAGATGATCTGGCGAGCGTCCGCCACGGGGTTGGGGTTGTCGCAGGTGGCCGCTGGGACTACGGGGCCACAACCAGGTGAATAGGAGTGCGTGCCCTCTTCACAACCACGCTGGCCTGAAATAGAATATTAATTTTGTTTTTATTCGATGACAAGTTAGTCCTTGATTGCGATCTCACCTCATGGTAAGTGACGATGCAGTCTAAGATGGTAGCGGTCTAACTTGGATTTGGCAATGTACGTTCAACCCAGACCCCTAATCTGTTTCTACACGCCACCGTGCCGGAACGCTAAATCGCTTGGCTTGACTTGACTTGAAAGACTTGTCGTCTTTGACGGTAGGGTGTAGGGTGGTAACTAGCAACGGCCAAAGCCTCCCACCAGACCAAACCAGAGACCACCCAGTTATGAGACCACAGCGCTCACCACTACGCCAGGGAGTTCGTCGAAAGAAAAACTTTAAATGTATATAATATAAAATATGAGTAAATTATTTTTCATGTGTGAATTCAAAGGACCGTGTTTTCGTATACTATTTTTAAAACTGGTTAGATTATTATTTAGAAATAGAACTAGAAATACTTTTTATTCAAATAAACTTTTACAAGCACTTTTGAATCGTCAATGAATCTACCACTGGTTCGGAATGCCTTTCCTGCCGAGAAGAGCCAGCAAGAAACTCGGCGGTTGCTCTTTTAAAAAAAAAAAAAAATTACAAGAGTTAATGAAACTATGCTATGTACACAGTGCTTCCACGATGAAGTTTCCTAAGTCCAATACAATACAAATACAAATAAATACAATGAATATTATGAATTACGATGTATAATGACAAATTAGAATAGGTTTTACATTAGGTTCATTATCTCATCCATTAATTTTCTTTCGCGTTAGTTAATAAGAGTTTTTTGATAAACAAAGGTCAGTATACCACTGATAACAATATCTAATAGCTGTTGCTAACTAAATAACACAGAAACTCGTTATTAACAAACAGGAATCTCCTTATAGACACTAGAGGTGGTAAAAACGCATCTGCGTTAAGATTTTATCGGAATTTGCAATGGCGTTTGAAGTCGGTTTTTTAAAAAGTATTTTATATACTATATAGAGGCGTTTTTAAATGAATATTTATTTATTTTCATTGTACTGAAAATCTGCCTATTGTAAAAGTTTTTTTTTTTTTTAAAAGAGCAACCCCCGAGTTTATTGCTGGCTCTTTTCGGCAGTAAGGGCATTCCGAACCAGTGCACGGTGGTCTGGGAGCGGTCATAAGTCTGAAATATTGACCACAACCTATTTACAATTTCTGCTTGTTTAATCACTCTCTAGTTCCCAAACAATACAAAACTGTAAATAGATAACGCATAAGTTAACGTTATCATTAATTTTTCGACCTACGAAGTGAACACATCTTGTGCAACCAGTAAATTAGCTGCTTAACGCGACTTGAAAGTGATTTTGTTTTTTAGAAATTTCTCAGAATTGATGATTATTTACCTGATAAAACATTATGAAATTAACTGATAAGGGTATGTGCTGTTATGTTTTTCTATTTTTGCTAATATGAAGACCTTAAATTCAGGTAAATTTAGGTATAAAGCCATGCGTGTTTTTTGAGTTATTATTTTAGCAATTCGTATTTTCACTAAGAGATTTGACTATGTTACCCCGATCAGCCCCGAATGATTTTCATATGGTTACACAGCTAAAGTAGTGTAGTTTAAGGAACAATATCATTTGTCTGCCCGTTTTTGCCCGTTTTTTTTTTAATAATATTATAACGCGAAGAGTAAGGAAATGAAAAATATTTGTTTAATTGGTTTAAGGTACTTTTTACCAGTTAAGTTCTTTACAGATGGATTTTATGGAGATTTGGCTCACAATTAGTGGTTCTCAGAATGAAAGGGCAAATCATATGTTGGAAAACTTACTGGAAATGGTGCAGGATTCAGAAAATGTTGATATTAAAAATCTCCATAGCCGTGTGAAGTTCATTAATAAGAAGTTATTGGAATATTGGAAAATAGCTAACAGATGCAAAGAAAATTTAGTGCAAACGCATGCTGAATGGTTGGCAATGGTTGAAACTGTTGATTTGCCGAGGAGTGCCACCCCCAGCGCGTCCTCGTCCACAGAGAAAGTGCCACAAGAAGGGAGTTCGAATATTGGAAGACCCAGAAAGGAAATTAGTGATTGTAACAAACGGAGTCAACGGAGAATATTAGATTTAAAGATGTAAATTTTTATTAGGTCATGTCTTATCAAGACTATATATTTTTTAAAATTATTTTTAGTTCATGTCTTGTGTTATATTTTATTTTTATTTTACTTCAACATTGTATTTTTTTTCAATATCTAATGTACCTAAGTCATTATAATATGTAAATAAATAAGTTATAAATTATAAACAACATATTTGACAGATATATGTATATGTTTTAGAATATATAGAATGTTTTATTTAACTGTGTCAAGTAAATTATTCTTTTTTTTTTAGAATTTAAGATTTTTAATATAAATAATACATATTTTGTTAAAGTAACTGGTCTATTCATACATTATATTATTATTTTTATCAAAACAAGGACTTTTATAACGATTTAATAAACATTTTAGTGATAAACGGACTTATGACCGCGTTAGTTAGAGCGCCAGACCACTGTGCAGTGGTAGATTAATCGACGATTCAAAAGCACTTGTAAAAGTTTATTTGAATAAAAAATATTTCTATTCTATTCTATTCTGTATATGTTTATACAACAACTAATTTTTAATATTTTATTTCAAAAATACTTACAATGTCCATTCACATAAATACAGCCTCTTGGATATGGATATGGTA
This sequence comes from Hipparchia semele, assembly GCA_933228805.2. Lineage (NCBI taxonomy): Eukaryota > Metazoa > Arthropoda > Insecta > Lepidoptera > Nymphalidae > Hipparchia > Hipparchia semele. Next base: position 11,272,375 of record OW121729.1, read on the forward strand.
TTCTATTGGCCAAAGATAAACCGACCATAGCGACGAGACACAATACAATCATTAACTTCATTATGATAGAGGTATATTTAAATTGACATACAAGTGCTATACAAGAGTGTTGAACGGTGTCTGAAGATGTAGTGACCGGTTGGCCTTATATAGTTGACTTGATGTTATGATGACTTGTTTGTTGATACATCAATATGTAAGTAGGTACAACAGACTAAACTATAGTATAGATATTGACAAAGTTATATTTTTATTCATGTTCAAATTGATGTCAAGACTTATAATTTTAATTTAATCAGGATTAATCCTATCACGTCAAAATATCGCTCGCTTGCTGCGACGTGATTCAAGGATAAGCCAACCAATAAACAAACACATACATTTTTGCATCTATATAATACTAGTCCGAATGGTTTAAGGTTTTTTACTTCCCGCGGTAACTCTTCCAGACTATAATCTATTTCTGTGCCAAATTTCAACCAAATCGGTTAAGTCGTTGCGGCGTTATTGAGTAACAAACAGAAACATCCAAACTTTTGAATTTATAGTAGTAGGAAGGAAGTGTGGTTAGGAGAATTTCAATGAATAGAATAGGTAGACATTTTTAGAAAGTATTAATTGATCTAAGTATAAGAAAAGAATAACTTTACAAAAAAAATTAAAACTCGTAGATAGGTAACTCGGTAGGTACGAGTAGGTATATAAGAGTATTACGTAATATCATTTATTTTCCTTGTTATGATTGCAGTCTGTCTAACTAAAAACTTAACACGACGGCTAAAATAACAATACTAAACTTACAATAATAAAAAACTTAACTGTCTATAATAAAATGTAATAATAATTAAGTTTATAATTTTAAAAACTTTTTAAAATTATATAATTATATAAACAAAATTAACATTTTTAGTTTTGGGTTCCTTTTTTTACCGGGATTAAAAGTAGCTGTTATTTTCCAGGTACTCAACTATACATTATAAATAACCAAGCAAAAAATCATGTCGATCCGTTGCTCCGTTACTGCGTGATTGAAGGACAAACCAACATATAACAAACACAATTTCGTAGTTTTAATATCTAACGATTAGTGTAATATAGAGTTTCTAGACATTTTTTTTGGATGATTTCGTTCGTTTGCTGCAACACTGCTTTGTCCCAAAATCCTTTGTTTTGTTTTTCAAAAAAACAAACAACATCAATCAGGTTCCTAAATTTTTAAAATTTTATTTTTGGAGTCTTCTGTGAGTTTATTTTTCAACGAATGTAAGTAACCTTATTACTGCCTATCACTCTTTCAAGATAAAACATTTTTACAGCAAATAAGAGTGACGTCACAACTTTTCATTTTATTAATGGTAAAATCTTCCTTCTTCCATCGCTTTTAATTTTCCTTCTCCTTCTTTTCCGGCTTCTCCTTCTCCTCCGGTTTCTCCTTCTCTTCCGGCTTCTCCTTCTCCTCCGGCTTCTCCTTCTTCTCCGGCTTCTCCTTCCTCTCCGGCTTCTCCTTCTCCTCCGGCTTCTCCTTCTCCTCCGGCTTCTCCTTCTCCTCCGGCTTCTCCTTCTCCTCCGGCTTCTCCTTCTTAGTGCACTCTTCTAAACGCACGCACTTGTCAGTAGCAGTATCCCTTACAGTAGGGGGGTTACAGTAGCAAGCAGTGAAATCACAGATTTGGCCGGTAGTATCGGTCACTGGGTGAGGGTTATCACAAGTAGCTTCTGGCGTCACGTAATCACATCCCGTTGTGTAAGAATGCGTGCCTTCTGGACATTCTTCATAACCTGGAATCACAGTTTTTTTTTAAATTCAAAAATAGCTGATATCCGGATGGATTTAGTTCTTAATCTTCCGGGATAAAAAGTAGCCCATTCCATGTCACTCTCCTCAACTATACCCTGAAAATCAATTTCTGGCAGTGTAGGGATTATCAGCTCTTTTTAACCGACTTCTAAAAAGGAGGAGGTTCTCAATTAGACATAATAACGGGTCGAGTCAACGGACTTTTTGCAAAAATTCCGTAAAAAGAGGTTATCTTCTTTGCTAAACATCAGATTGATAGGTTATCAAACAAACTGCGAAATTTTTACAATAATAACATTATTTAGCTAACTTATTTACGTGAGAAATAATATTATTGTAAATGTAAAAAAATCTCTTATTATTATAAATGCGACAGTTTTGTTTGTTCATTTATCATTTAATCACGGGTCAACGTCGTTCGTAATTCGTAGTTGACAGTCTCTAAATACAGTTTAGGTAGGCAGTAGCCTGCAGCATCAGAATTGAAGAATTAGGACCTAAAGCTCCATGGTGTAGTCACGGACCATAAAATATATTGGATTTTTCTGTCAAAAAATTCTCATTACTAGCCCGGAGTTAGGAAATTGGCGGTGAGTCACTCGGAAAGCACGTAAAGCTGCGGTCCTGCGCCTGATCTCTCTCCGGTCATGTCGGACTATGAGAGTAAGGGAATAGAGCGTACACCTGTGTTTGCGCACACACTTGTGGCCGCCATGCCCGGATTCGGTCGGGAGGACATTATTTTTTATATACCTACCTACCTAGAAAGTCATAGAGTTGATGATCTTGGAAAGTAAATTAGTTAAAAGCCTATAAAAATACTTACATTGTCCTTCAATATAAATACAGCCTCTCGGATACAGATCTTTGGCTAGAGATAACCCGACCAAAGTGACGACACACAAAGCAATCATTAACTTCATTGTGACAGAGGTATATTTAAATTGATTGCGTAATACAAGAGTGTTGAACGGTGTCTGAAGATGCACTGGCTTGTAGGCCTTGAATAACGTTATTATATCACTATATTGGTTGATTATAATTATTATTATATTACGTGCAACTGATGCCCCCGACTTCGTCCGCGTGAATTTAGTTTTTAAGATTTAAGGACCTCTGATTTTCCGGGATAAAAAGTAGGCTTATGTCACTCCAGCATAGCTAACATGGGAAGGAGATAAAAATTTTATTCCCCGATTTTATTCACTGATAGGGGATAAAATTATCTTTTCCCTATGTTAAAGCATGGCGACAGAGGAGAAGGCGATGTAAATTCCTATAAGTATATCCACTGAGTGTTATTTCCACAGCTGTGCCCATGCTCGACGGGTGGATAAAGCTAAGCGAGGAGATAAACGTTTTATCCTTTTCCCGGGGATAAAATTTCTCCCGCCCATGCTACAGGGCAGGTCCTCAACTATAGTCATGCAAAAAATCTAATCGTCCGTTGCTTTGTTGTGGCGTGAATCAAGGACAAACCAACAAACAAACACACTTTCGTATTTATAATATTATTATGGCTATTATTAAGGCTTACTTAATAATAGTCCAGTGGTTAAAGGCGGAACCGGAAACTAAAAGGTTGACGGTTTGATGCCCACCCGTTGCACTCCTTATATATCGCTTATCTATATCTATTCTTATGATAAAACTCTAACGGGACGAATTCTGCACATTAAATATATTTTGAAAAAAAAAAAACATCTTTTAAGCTATTGCATAGCTTCTATCGCGGGCCAGCGTGGAGACCAAATCCAGAAATTCCGTAACGAAAATAACCTGACACAGGACTCCTCTACGTTGAGCCGCTAGATGGCATTGATAAAAATGCTATGCAATAGCTTTACCGCGGCAGTCCCCGAGTGCCACACGTCTTTTTTTTTTGAATTTTTTGTGTCCTGTCTATGCGACAAGCTTTTATATCATATTGTGTAATGACGTTACAAGTTGATGGTAAAAGCTTTAAAAGAAAAGTTTATTTTATTCTTTTTAGCGCATTAAAATAAAAGCTTGTTTTTAAAAAAGTTTTTTCTTTTACTTAATTTTTTTATTATTTGTTGTTTTAGTTGTAACGGAAATACACATTCTGTGAAAATTTCTACTGTCTACCAACGGATCATGAGATACAGATATAGCCCGCTGCCAGACAGACGGACGGACGGACGGACGGACGGACGGACGGACGGACAACGTTATCCTTCAAATTCAAATTCAAATTCAAAATTTATTTATTTCATATAGGCTAACTTGTAGCTCTTATGGCACGTCATAAATCTACCACCGGTTCGGAATGCAGATTCTGCTGAGAAGAGCCGGCAAGAAACTCAGCAGTTGCTCTTTTCAAAAAAAATTTTTTTTACAAAGCTATGCTATGTATACAGTGCTTCCACAATAAAGCTTCAAAAATGCAAAAATGCATACGTAGGTACACCAATCCAACGCATGTCAAGACGGTCAGTCAAAGCAGACCCATTCCCGTTGGTGGCACCCGTTCACGAGCATGACGCATGATCCAGCCATTGCTTCGCTCAACCATATTTGAGGGAACGTAACAACCCTTCGGGTAGGGAACCCTAAAAAGGACCTTGGTGTTATTATATTTGGAGAAATGTCAAACGTCACCCATCAGACGGCCGGGTGTTAGCGACAACGTAATGAAGAATATTGTTAAGATTATCCAATACTATATTTTTACTTAACTGTCTCAAAAGGTAAACAATCTCAATCTGCTTTGCTTTGCTTTATTTAATTCAGTCATGTTCTTATTTTTATGTAATTTTTTTCTGCTTTAATTTGATATTTTTAGAATAATTATATTAAATATTCTAATTTTAAGTTTAGAATAAATGAACTCGCTATTCCTCACATAAACGCTAAGTTTCATGAAGATGGCTTAAATTGTTTGGTAGTTTGTTTTCTGTATATTTTGAACAATAAATGAAAAAAAAAAACAAAACGCAATCAAAACGTTTCGGCGAAACGCGTATAATACAAAATTTGATAAGTACTGGCAATTAGATAAAATGTGAAAAAACCTTAAAATTAAAAGACATTTATTAAGATCGTAGTTAAAATTTTTTCTTGTGGAAAATGTAAATTTTCGTTTATATTTATTTTTCTGGCGGCATATATTTCTCATTTCTTAATTTTCCTTTTCCTTGTTATTTTCCTTCTCCTTGTTATGTTCCTTCTCCTTGTTAGTTTCCTTCTCCTTGTTATTTTCCTTCTCCTTGTTATGTTCCTTCTCCTTGTTATGTTCCTTCTCCTTGTTATGTTCCTTCTCCTTGTTAGTTTCCTTCTCCTTGTTCTCTTTCTTGGGGCACTTCTCCAAGGGCATGCATTTGTTAGTAGTAGTATCTCGCACAGTAGGAGGGTCACAGTAGCACGAGGAGTAGTCACAAATCTTGCCCCGCGTGTCAGTCACGGGGTTAGGTTCATCGCAGGTGGCGGGTGGGGTCACGTGACCACATCCAACTGCGTAAGCGTGGGTGCCTTCTTCACATTCACGGTAGCCTGAAATCAAATAAGTTTAAACATTTAAACATTTAATATTATTCACATCTTCCACCCCCATATTACGATGGAGCTCTTAAGAAATTATAGATGCCACATTGCTTGCATTGCATTAGGATATTTCCTTTAAGTGTAGGTTAACAATTCATTAAAAATAAAAAATAATTAGATAAAGTTTAGTGCGATAAAATTCTTGGTGGACAATAAAAGGCATTCATAAGATAATGACAGAATTTTAATTTTAATGAAATTAACACACAATGAAACACTCTTATCAATCAAATTTAAGTTTCAAAAATTTTTTTTTGTTTAATTTTTCTCCTTCCTCTCCTCCTTCTTCTCTTTCTTGGGGCATTCTTCTAAAGGCACGCATTTCTTAGTAGCAGTATCCCTCACGGTGGGGGGGTCACAGTAGCAGTCGGAGAAGTCGCACAGCGCGCTTTTGGTGTCGGTAACGGGGTTGGGGTCATCGCACGTGGCCGGCGGGGTCCAGGGGCCACACCCCGTGGTATACGCGTGGGTCCCTTCCTCACACTCGCGGTCGCCTGGAATCAAAAATCTCCTTACACCCTTGCTAATATTATAATTGCGAAAGTGTGTCATGCGTCATGCTCGAAATCTATGGTTGAGCGAAGCAACGGCTGGATCATGCGTCATGCTCGTGAAAGGGTGCCACCAACGGGAATGGGTCTACTTTGTCTGCCCGTCTTAACATATTGTATTGAATTGTATGTACCTACCTACGTTTGCATTTTTGAAACTTCATTGCGGAAACACTGTACCTATACATAGCATAGTTTTGTTATCTATTGTAAATTTTTTTTTTGAAAAGAGCAACTGCCGAGTTTCTTGCCGACTCTTCTCAGCAGAATGCATTCCGAAGCGGTGGTAGATTTTTGAGATTCATAAGAGCTACAAGTTGGCCTACATGAAATAAATAAATTTTGATTTGATTTTGATTGTTAGTTTATTGGGTTGCCCTTCAATCCCTGCGGACCCGCGCACGATGGGTTGGGATTAATTAATCTAACAGATAAATCCTATTAATATTATAAATGCGAAAATTTGGATGTATGGATAGATGGATGGATGGATGGATAGATGTTTGTTACTCGACCACACCGCAACATTTGACACAGAGATAGATTAGAGTCTAAAATAACACATACACTTTTGGTCCCGGAAAATAAGAGTGTTCCCGCGAGAATTAAAAAACCCAGTTAGTAAATAAATAATTATTTATTTAGGCTAGCCCTCATCCTTTGCATTTAGGTCCGCCCGACAAACATACGTGTACAAACTAAAGTTATTTTATACTTTTTAGTGGCGTTTGAAGTCGGTTCTTAAGAAGAATTTTTATTTGTTTTATTATACAGAAGATACAGTTGACGACTTGGAGAGTGACATAGGCTTTTCATCCCGGAAAAAAAGGTCACCCGACACCCAGGGATTTTTAATAAAAATCTCAACCCACGCTTACAAAACCGCGTGCTAATAACTAAAATAGACTTCCTATTAGTAGGTACTTACAATATTACGTATTATGTAAACTCTAACAATAACCTAATTTGTAATTCACATCAAATATTCACGTATTCCACTGTACTAGACCCAAATTCTGTGAATACTGTATATATATATCACATGATTAAATAACACAACAGAGGTAAAGCTTCTAAAGATGTATATCTATTACTGTAATGTTTTCCTTCACCTTTGATGTATGCAATGTCCTTTTTCCCGACTTTGGCAAAGCCAAGAGGAAGGTTTATGTATTTAGCATGTATGTAGGTATGTATGTTTGTATTTGACAGTAACGCCTCAACTCCTTTGATGAATGATTCTATCGGTATGTTATGGTTCGGGTGAAATATGCCACGTTTTATAAGAAAAAAATCAATATTATTAATGTCACATCCAATTTTGCGTACCTAGTTGGATTACCTGCAATTTTAAACTTTTTTCTGAAGCAGAATATTCGTTAATCTGTTATTTCTTTGATGTATATGCAACGTTGTTTTTTGTTAATGAAAAGTAAAAAAAAACTGTTAAATATTTTATTCCGAAAATCTGGTAGGAAGGTAGATACCTACTTACATAATACCTACCACAACACGGTTGTAAGGAGATTTGATTCTACTCAGTTATTTACTCATGTCAATTACATCATGGTATGTATATATATATTGATTATACCTAATAAATTTACTATTGTCGGATAAATAAGACCGATCACATAATAGAGTTTAGAACCATCTCGTATTGTTTGAAATAAGCTAAATATAGTATCGCGTAGAGAAAGCATTAATTGGACTAGTAGTCCAAACAATTTTATATTTAGACGCTATCAGATCATGAAATCAAGACACAAATCAGGGCCCCAAGTCTGCTATTTTACATGTCATTGTCATTGATCCGCAATACAATTATCATTGGTCCAAAATTTCGTAGTCTACTAAATTCACAATGGTCGTTTGATTTCTTATAATTGGATTGTAATTCAATCATACCTCGGTATTGCCATTAGCTTAAAAAGCGTTTGCCGAAATGAGTGTCAAAAAAGAACTACATATTAAAAACGTTTATTCAAAGCTAGATGTGTCAGTGGCAAACTATCGGAAAACAATTGTGACGCCATTGAATTAGTAGCCTACCAAAATTGCTAAAAGTAGCAATTGGGATGTCATTGATAGGCAATGTAACTACAATTGCAATAGCAGACTTGGGCCCCTGGAGTTTTGCTCTCTTCACTTCTCCGCCAGGCGACAGGCCTTGAAAACATCATAATTTTTTTACAAATAAATATCTCTGCACCGTCAACATTCGATAGACTTTGCTTTAATAATCCCAATTTTTACCGACTTCATTTATACTGTCAGCGCCTTAAAATCGGCTTTAATCTTATCTTATCTAATAAATAGGTAAAAGAAAAAGCTGACTGACTGACTGACTGATCCATTAACGCACAGTTCAAATCTCTAGACGGGATCGGGTTGAAATTTAGCATACATTTGGCATTATGATGACGTACGTAGCCGCTAAAAAAGGACCCTAGGTCCCGGGGGGACCTAGGGTCGCGAGCGGCTGGAGGGGGGTCCAGGCGTTCATTTTTCCATCTTTCAAAATGGCCCTGGGAAGATGGCAGCTTGATGTGGCACAGGCAGCTTAATACGTGCAAGAGGTTTGGGGCTATTCCCCCTGAGATGAGCCCGAATGGCGTCGCGCAAGGAAGGCCCCGGTACGTGTTCTCAGGAGATCCCGGAGCCCTCCAATATGCGCTGAGGGTGGCCACCGAGGGGGTTTTAGTAGGTAAAAATCCTGCATAACCCGACTTCTCCTCCCGGAGGTCGGGTATCTTTAGAAGATTTCCCCCCCGTTAACAAAAAAAAAAAAAAAAAGGGATTTGAAAAATCAAACTTAACGTGAGCGAATCCGCGTTCAAAAGCTAGTTAGTAACATAATATATGTAGTACGTAAACAGTAGTTACAAGGGCTATGACAAATATATAATGTATCAACAACCAATAGAGATAATTTTAATGACCAGACTAATTAAGCCTAACGTCCAACGCGAACTAAACTTTATTTATTTATTCATTTATTTACTTAGTTCAACTTAGCTCGCATATCTGAGCCAGTTTTTTAAACACCTGCGTCCACCGCAAGCTAAGCTAGGTAAAATAGCCAAGCTAAGTTAAACTAACTTATAACTAAGTTATATGTAGGCCGATCCGAAATAATAATGTCCTCCCAACCGAATCGGCCACGGCGGCCAATCTCTACAGAGATTAGCCATCTGTGCGAGAGATACTATAGTGCACAAGTGTGTGTGCAAACACAGGTGTACTCTCTATTCCCTTACTCTCATAGTCCGATGGGACGAAAATCCGACACTACCGGAGAGAGATCAGGCGCAGGATCGACAGCTTTATGTGCTCTCCGAGGCACGGGGGTGACTCACCGCCAACTTCCTAACTCCGGGCCAGTACTGACAGAAAAATCCAATACATTTCATGGCCTGACCCGGGAATCGAACCCGGGACCTCGTCATCTGAGTGAGAGTCTAGTGGTTAGCAAGTTCGACTGCAGAGTTGGTCTAGTGACTAGACCAACGAGGCAGTCTGGACATCACTAGTAAGTTTTAGCTTATTTTTCAGTGGACGGGCGACGTTTTCCCAGGTTAGCTTAGCTTAGATTTCAGATAGTTTAGCTCGCGGTGGACGTGCGGCTATAGCTTTTATTACTGGGATAGCAGTTATCAAGTAACAAGTGGCCTTTTCAACTTCCATGTTAAATCAGTTTTTAAATACACTCGGTTGTATTGAATTCGGTCACCTAAGCAAATCGGTTTAATTATTCATCTTTTTACTTGTATTCACTTTTTCAAACGTCTTCCAAAAAAGGAGGAGTTTGTGGATTCGTCGGAATTTTTATTTTTTTTTATTTTTTATGTATGTTCCCCGATTAATCGAAGATGCCTGGACTGATTTGGAAAATTCAAGTTTTATAGGCAAAATTGATATACTTTTTAGTGGCGTTTGAAGTCAGTTTTGTAAAAAAAATACGTTTATATTATTTTCAGCAAAGAAAGCGAAGCAGATTTTTTATCATCGTCATCAGCATCAAGCCATCATCAGCCCAATACAAGCACAGGTTTCTACTCAGTAAAAAAGGAGTTTTAAACCATAATTCACCACGCTGGCCATGCACATTGGTAAACTTCACATACCTTTTAGCTGGAGAATTTTAAGTAGGTTTTCTCACAATGTCTTCCGTGATAATAGAATAGAATAATTTTTTATTCAAATAAAATTTAATATATAAAGTACTTTCGAATCGTCAAATGAATCTACCACTGGTTCGGAATGCCAGAAGTTAGAAGCTCACACGCTTATAACTCAAAAAAGTTAGAGGTGCGTGCGTGGAAATCGAATCACGAGACTCTCTGAAAAGAAAGCTGAGGTCTTAACTAGGCTAATAGCGCTTTGTTTTTTTTCATATACATTATAGAGACACACTTGACGACTATGACACCTGAAAGAAAGTGGCTATGTGACCTAAGGTAGGACGCGTTTGCCTTGATTCTTGTTTTAAAAGAATGGGGGTTTTTTATCAAAAGACCAATATTATTTAATATTTCAATAAACTTTGGAGTATTTCAGCTTGATAAGCTACATGAAAATAATATTTTCTTTAAAAAAATAATTCGTGAAAAAATAATTTTAAGTGGTCAAATTCAATTCAGTGAAGTGTATCAATCCATTATATCTACATAATTATGTGAGATATGATAAAATTATTAAGTTTACTACAAATATTAAAAATATTATTAATTTTAAATTTGGTCTGTCTTGTAAACATCGATCTGTTTTTTTCCTCATCTTTAAAGATAGCTCACGCTTTTGTTACGGCCCGCCCGATTTTTGTGTGTCTGTTACTTAGAAGTTTTTTCACAAATGGAACCATGTTCTTGCTTTTTTTTCTATTAAATTCTGGTTTGATGGATGACTGATGAATCTATCTTATGTAAGAAGAAAATCTATTATTAAGTATTTTCTTTCATTTTTTGTTAAAAAGAATATTAGTCAAGCTGTACTTGACTTAATTTATTATCCTTCTCTCACCTCCAAATAAGTAAAAAGCTTGTGTCAGTAGTGGATACGACAATAGCGCAATGGGTGGGAATCGAACCCGCGACCTTTCAGTTTTCAGTCCGCACCTTTAACCGTAAGGCTGTTGAGGTTTATCATATAGCTTTTATTTATTTACTAATTTATTTAATAACAAAACAGTTATATACAGCTTATCCAGAACCAAGTAACAACCCCTATTACCTATGTGTACACAACATTATTAAGTAAAATTAACAAGTCTAGCTAGACAGTAAATACTAGAAGTAAATGATAACATAAAATTTTAGTAATAATGGTGTGTGTAAAATTAACAAAACTACAAAATACTTACATTTTCCAAGGATATAAATACAGCCTCTCGGATACCCTGATGTTCCCGCTAGAGATAGCCCGACCAAAGCGACGAGACACAAAGCAATCATCAACTTCATTATGGCAAAGGTATATTTAAATTGGCCGTGTTATACAAGAGTATTGTATGGTGTCCCAAGATGCACTGGTGAGTCGCCTTAAATAGATTGCCTTGATGTTATGATGTCGTCATTTGTTGATATTCTACCAATACTTATTACAAGCTTAGCTGTAGCCCGCAACTTCGTTCGCATGGATTTAATTTTTTAAATCCCGCGGGAACTCTTTGATTTTCCGGGATAAAAAGTAGCCTATGTCACTCTCCAGGTCCTCAACTACATGTCTTCGTCTGCCTATGCATGTTCTTTCTTCTTTTTCAATTTATTTTATAGACGTCCACTGCTGGACATAGGTCTCTTGCATGGACCTCCACAGGCCTCGGTCTTGCGCCGCCGGAATCCAGTGGCTCCCTGCGACTCGTTTGATGTCGCCGGTCCACCTTGTAGGGGGTCTGCCAACACTGCCTGCCTGATATTTTGGTAGATTTTTAATAAAAAACCAGTCAGAACGCCCAATTTATTCGTATAACAACTGCTGAGTTTCTTGCCGGCTCTTCTCAGCAGAATCAGCATTCCGAACCCGTGGTAGATTCTCGACTCGTTATAAGAGCCACAAGTTGGCCTACATGAAATAAGTAATACTGAATTTGAATTTGAACTTATATCCTGGAAAAACAGAAGGCTCTCGCGACGATGTCGCAGGCAAAAGCTAGTTCTTCATTAGGTAAATTGATTGGAAGTAGGTACTTATCTTATTGTTTTCTCCATTTGAGTTCTTAAATTAAGAATATATTTTTATCGTTGATTTTAAAATGGTTTTTAATGAAAAATTAATGTTTCCTCATAGAAAAGTACTGTGAAGTCATGTATGATAATACTAGCTTTTGCCCCCGCGACTTCGTCCGTGTGGAATTAGCTTTTGGGGTGGAATTTTCAAAAACTGTGACACACGTACTTTTTTATTTTTAACTGAAAGCTCAAATACCAACTTTGATGGAAACAGCTTGAAAAATGACGGAGTTTCATATAAACTTCCATCCCCTATTTAAACCCCTTGGGGGTGGAATTTCCAATAATCCTTTCTTAGTGTGCGCCTACATCATAAAAGGAACCAACTGTAAAAATTTCAAGTTTGTAACTTCAGTAGTTTAGGACAGCCTAACTAGACTGACTGACTGAGATATCAACGCACAGGCGTTGATATCTCAGTCAGTCAGTCAGTCAGGACTTTGAATTTTATATATATAGATTAAGACGTATCATCATCATCTCGACGATGACCGACTAACAGGTTCGGGCCTTCTAAATAAATAAAACGGAAAGGTGACTGACTTTCTTGACAGAAAACCCCAATCCCAATCCACCACACCATCTGCAGTGGAACATGCTAACCACTAGACCAACGGGTCAGTTACAGTTAAAATATAATTTATTTTTTATTTTTTATTCGATGACAAGATAGCCCTTGACTGCGATCTCACCTGGTAAGTGACGATGCAGTCTAAGATGGTAGCGGGCTGACTTGGAAGGGGTATAGCAGTCCAAATTCAACCCATACCCCTAATCGGTTTCTACACGCCATCGTGACGGAACGCTAAATAGCTTGGCGGCACGTCTTTGACGGTAGAGTGGTAACTAGCCACGGCCAAAGCCCACCAGACCAGACCAGAGACAATTTAGAAATTATAAATTCCTAAATTGTCCTCGCCGGGAATCGAACCAGAGACCTCCCAGTTATAAGACCACAGAGCTCACCACTGCGCCAGGGAGGTCGTCATAATATTTATAACCGTGCGCAAAATTACAAAAGAGTACAGGAAAACACCAGTTTCCTTATGGTATTTTTCAATTCTCTGTTTTGAAGCTTTAAAAATATAAATTGGCGAATCGTGCTCAGAACATTGATTGATCATGATCCTTGCATTTATTATACTTATATCTAGTGTGTTTGTTTTATACTTCGACCGACAAAACAACGGATCGACGTGATTTTTTGCATGGAATAGTGGAATATAGATAAATAATCTAAGAAAATTATTAAGTGCCAATTTCACCAACCAACCAACGGTGCTTAACCGACGAATAAATTGAACGGTTTGACAGTTTTTTATCGAAAATCGGCCAAAATACGTTGTCAAAAGACTTATTTTATGTTGGTGAAATCGGCCCAGACTAACACATACCTACTGCTTTTTTCTAGGATTTTTTTTTAGTCAATGACAAGATGGGTTGAATCTACACTGCCATACCCAGGCCATACCCCTTCCAAGTTAGCCCGCTACCATCTTAGATTGCATCGTCACTTACCATCAGGTGAGATCGCAGTCTAGGACATCTTTAGGTGATCCCTAAAGGTTTTTGAAAACGAAATACCTAACCTAACTTAGCTTAGATAGCCCGCAAAAGTTAGGGAAAATGGGCAAAAGTACCTACACCAAAATAGAAGACATTTTTTTTATAAAAACCTGTCTTTAGAATATCTTATAAATATGAGAATTGGTTAAGTCAATAAGCTCATAATACATAATACCTATTATATTAAAACATATTATGTGAGCTTATTGACTTAACCAGCTCCCAAGGTCACCCTTGACTTACTACTGAATACAAACCGGTTACTGCCACCTTGCTGCTTGCAATGATGACTTAAGATTACATTTTACTTAACTTCGCCGTGAACTTCCAGCTTGCTTAGCCACTCGTAGTAACCAACCGACTGGCAAAGCTTTATAGCGTTCCGGTACGATGCCGCTTTCAAACTTAAACTGTCTCCAAAAACAAAAGAGTAAATATCAAAAAAAGCAAATAAGATTAGCATAGTCAAAGTCAAAGAAATAGGTATTTTTTCCTCACACTACCAAAGTGTGGATCTACCTTCGACACCTCCACCACCTCGAGACTCCTATGCTAGGAGTAAATACAATAATAATGCAACAGGGCATCGAACCTGCGATCTTTTACCTTTAACCGTTGGGCTATCGAGGCGTTAAAGAAATCAAAAATTTAAAGAAATATATCCAACTAATATTATAAACGCGAAAGTTTGTAAGTATGGATGGATGGATGTTTGTTACTCTCTCACGTGAAAACTACTGAACCGATTTGGCTGATATTTAGCATAGATATAGATTATATATTGTGGAATAACATATAGGCTACTTTTTGTCCCAGAAAATTAGAGAGTTCCCGCGGGAATTACAAAACCTTAATCCACGATGCGGGCATCAACTAGTTCGTTATATTATATCAGAACAAGCAGTTTTGCTTGTCATACAACGGACAAGTCATGCCGGACCTTCAGCGGTTTCCCTATTTTTATTTCGCGACGGAGGTGTCCTACAGACCTAGCAGGTAATGTGCCAGTTACCAGGAGCTACCCCGATTCTTTCTCCAGGGTAACGAATAGCGACTCACGCATTAAGATTTCAATTTGGAGATACCTGATCTCAGGCACAGATATACCTGAGCGCAAGCACGCCGGGAAACAAATTTGTCACGCGCCAAGTAATTGATCACGTCTTCGGGAAAATAAATAGGTGTGTAAGGCGAAGTCTGTTGTATATTTCTACCTACCTTTTGGCAGCTAATAAGTACGTTCGCGTGGAGGTTTTTAAAACCCCCACGGGAACCTTTTGTTTTCCCAGAATTAAAAGCATCCTTTCTCTAAATTCTAAATTCAAAAAAGGTTTAATATTATTTATTTCATGTATGCCAACTCTTATGATAAGTTGAAACTCTACCACCGATTCGGAATGCAGATTCTGTACGACGACGTAAAGTTCAAGAGGCAGTTATTCCAAAGTCACTACAGTTTTTGTTTTTGTTTTTTTATCCGAAATAGGCTTGCGCTTGACGACAATCAATACTGGATAGCACTGATTAGGTCTAGGTTGGAGCACGCTTGCCTAGAAAATGCCTATTCATTCTTGCCTTGAAGGTACATGAAGTATTTAATTTAATTCATGTAACTAATTATTTATAATTTTTGCACTTATATTTATGTGTAATTAACGTTATATAACTAAAAGTACCTACCAAATGGATTCTTTTTTTCGGACCTTTTATTACGTAAAAGGTCCGAAAGGTTTGAAGAATTGATTTCTTTGGTTACGCCAAAGAAATCAATTCTTCAAACTACGTGCAACAAAAATTCAAAGCAATCGCGCCTCAAAATTTCACACACAAAAAATTGGTTCGCTGCGCCTGCATAAAATATATCAACAAATTTGCAATATAGAAAGATTGCCCTCTCGATTCCTGCAATATTGTATTCGGAGTTTGGATGCAAAATTCAGTACCTACTATATTTACCCTACTAACCTCTACTTCCTTACCCTTACATCCTTTTTTATAAATGACTAACTGATACCCACGACTTCGTTAGCGTGAATTGAGGTTTTTTATTCCCGCGGGAACTCTCTTATTTTCCGGGCCAAAAAGTAGCCTATGTCCTATTCCAGACATAGATTATAATCTATCTCTGTGCCAAATTTCAGCCAAATCGGTTCAGTCGTTGCGACGTGATTGAGTAACAAACATACAAACTTTCGCGTTTACAATATTAATAGGATAATAATAATAGGATTAATAGGATGAATACGAAAGTTTGTTTGTTTGTTGATTTCTTAGTTAGTCCGTCAATCACTCGACAACAGCAACGGAACGGATCACTTATCATCAGGTGAGATTGCTTTCAGAACTATCACGTCCGAATGAGCCTCGTGTGAAATGATTCCAGATGATCCTATTCAACTTACCCTGCATGTTCTTAGAGAAAAATATAATAAAGCCATAGGCAACCGTGGCTCATTTTATTGCTTTTGAAAAACAAGAGCAATAGAATGAGCCTAAGTATGTCATGCTTTCTTTAAACGTTTCTGTGGTGGTGTCGTGTGGTGCGGGTTGTTACGTTCCCTCAAATATGGTTGAGCGAAGCAACGGCTGGATCATGCGTCATGCTCGTGAACGGGTGCCACCAACGGGAATGGGTCTGCTTTGACTGCCCATCTTGACATGCGTTGGATTGGTGTACCTACGTATGCATTTTTGAAGCTTCATTGTGAAAGCACTGTATACATAGCATAGTTTTGTTACCTATTGTAAAAATTTTTTTTTTTTTTAAAACAACAACTGCTGAGTTTCTTACCGGCTCTTCTCATTCCGAACCGGTGGTAGATTTATGACGTGTCATAAGAGCCACAAGTTGGCCTACATGAAATAAATAAATTTTGAATGTGAATTCAAATATTTTCATAACACCAATGCAAACAAAAGTTGACAATCTCTGCTCCGTTATTCCCGTGTACCGGTATTGAAAACTTGTTGCATCTGTGTGGACACGAAACCAGCGAATCTATCCAACCAGCCAACCTGCATTTTTTTTTCTGAAATTGACTAATATCATCCTATCCCCTCCAAATAAGCGGGAAGCTTGTGGTAGTGCAACGGGTAGGATTCGAACCTTTAACCGTTGGGCTATTGAGGTTTTTCATAGGCTATTGCAAGCCTATTCTGCACTTGGTCAGCGTGGTGGGCTATGGCCTAAACACTTCTCATTTTTTTTTGTCCTAGATAGCCCTTGACTGCGATCTCACTTGGTAAGTGACGATGCAGTCTAAGATGGTAGCGGGCTAACTTGGAAGGGGTATACCCATACCCCTAATCGGTTTCTACTCGCCATCGTGCCGGAACGCTAAATCGCTTGGCGGCACGTCTTTGACGGTAGGATGGTAACTGGTAACTAGCCACAGCCAAAGCCTCCCACCAGAAAAATCCCTCATATCCTTATTCGCCGCGTATTTCGTGGCTTAACATCGATATCTCGATTTAATATTGCGTGTAAACAAACCTTAATGTTGTCGTTAAAACAAAAATACCAATCTCGCGTTACAGTTAGTAATAACTTAACATGTTCTTAACAGCAGGTGTTCTTATTGAAAGTATTTTTTTTTATTACAGGAATGTTATTTCAAACCTACCTTTATGCATCAAATAATCTAAATATATGTATAAAAGGTAAAGGTGACTGACTGATTGACTGACTGACTGACTGATCTATCAACGCACAGCTCTAACCACTGGACCGATAGAGCTGAAATTTGGTATACAGGTAGCTATGATGACGTAGTCATCCGCTAAGAAAGGATTTTTCAAAATTCAACCCCGAAGGAGGTAAAATAGGAGTTTAAAAAATCGATCCTAACGTGAGCGAAGCCGCGGGTTAAAGCTAGTATCCCAATAAAATAAATACTGTCAGTTTTATTTTTCCTTTTTTTTTTCAAATAAAAAAATAAATAAAAAACTGAATTCCCAGCTTTTAGTTTTTTGTTCAGGGTTTTTTTTATTCGATATCAAGATAGTCCTTGACTGTAATCTCACCTGATGGTAAGTGACGATGAAGTCTAAGATGGTAGCGGGCTAACTTGGAAGGGGTATGGCAACGTAGGTACATTCAACACAAACCCCTATTTAATATTACTATATCTAACACTGCTGTATGTTGTACGTGCTATGAGCATTACTGACACAAGTAAAAAAGGAGTGTATTGTCTTTCTATTTCTTTGTATTGTATAATTATCTCGAATTAAAATCTCATTTGCATTGTTTAGCCAGCGCAATCAACCATACTATAATATTATAAATTGTAATTTGATTCTGTCTGTCTGTTACCTTTTCACCACTCATTCGCTGAACAGATCTTGATGAAATTTGGCAAAAAGATAGTTTGCGTCAAGGAGACAGAAACAAAATTCCGTTCATTCCAGGAAATCAAAAAGCTTCCACAGGATTTTTAAAAAACTTACATTCCCACAGGGGAGTTGCGGGCATTTGCTAGTTCAATAGTATTATTGTTTTCATGCTTGTATGTTAAGGAATTAAGTTTTAATTAAAGAAACATGACATGCCTTTGACTTGAATTCTGTCGCAGGTTCAAATCATTGCGAGGAAACCCTCTTGTTCCGGAAGTAATTTTTTTTTTCTATTTTTAAAAAAGAATGTCATGTTACAAACAATAACAGATTCGTAATCGATGCATGCAACCACATGCAACTGTTTAGTTTGTGCCTCTAAAGAGTTTATTAGCAAATACTTTTTTATTTTAATGTCAAATGTATAAGAAAAACAAACGTGTCAATTTAAAATGTAATAGAAGAAAATATATATTATTTTTCTTGGTGCAGAAAAAATGTAGTATTATTTAAAATTAAACTATATTTCAATTTCTCTAACAGCAACTATCTATCGTTGGCCACATTTTGGAAAAAACATTCCTAAAGAACCTACCCTAGTTTAATAAGGGTTTTTATAAGGGTTAATTTAAGAAACCTAAATTCACGCTGACAAAGTCGCAGCGATCTAATGTAAAAAGATACATAAAAGATAGGTATAATAAAACCAATAAAAATAAATTTAGCAGTCTTTAATATAAATTACTTTCATACAGCTACAATCTACTTGAGACCTTCCTTAAAGCAAACTTATATTTACGATCACATTTACAACACGCACATCCATCTACCCATTTGAGCTAATCAATTCAAGCCTGATTGTTTCCGAGACCCATATTCATGGCATTTAATAAATCACCGTTGTCTGCGTCTATTTCCCACGCGAACAGACCACCGAGCTTGTTCGCTCTCACGTACTTACCTTTCTCGATAACAGATCTCGCGTTATCGTAGGTTACAAGATCCCCAGTAGACGGTCTGAACACGTAAGGAGCCTGTGCCACATTGTCATAATGGAACTCCCATTTGTTCGCGGCGATTTCGTTGGCGATTTCCCTATAATCCACCACTCCATCTTGCCAAGTCCCTTTCACTGGTCCTGTTGCGTTTCCTGTGAAGGGATTATTGCCCTCGTATCCGTGGACTCCGGTCCAACCACGCCCGTACATAGCGACACCGACCACGATCTTCTTCGGGTGAACACCTTGGGCCAATAAGTATTTTACACCAAAGTCGGTCGTGTAAGTCTCCTTTGGATTCCACTCAGGTGCATAAAGTGGAGTTTGGTGACCCAGAGTGTCGTTAGACCAAGCACCCTTAAAGTCATAACTCATCAAGAAAATGTGGTCCATGTAGTTCTGGGCTTTGCTGTAGTCCACGACCTGAATCTTATCCCAACCGGCGCTGATGGCAGAAGTTAATTCGTATTTCTTTCCAGTGGAAACTGACAAGTCATCGAGCATTTCACGCAACTCCTTCATCAGACTGAGGTAGACCTCACCATCCTGAGGACTTCCGAGATCAGGGTTAGCTCCTTTACCGCCAGGGAACTCCCAGTCAATGTCAACACCGTCGAAGAATTTCCAAGTCAGGAGGAACTCTTTCACTGAGTCGACGAAACGTTGTCTTTTTGACTTATCGGTGAAGAAGAAGAATGGATCAGCGAGGGTCCAGCCACCGATAGAAGGAAGAATCTTCAAGTCGGGTCTTCTCTGCTTCAATGACATCAGTTGTCCGAAATTGCCTTTGTAAGGTTCGTTCCAGGATGAAAGTCCTTTCTGAGGCTTCTGTAAAGCTGCCCATGGATCGTGGATGGAAACCTTGAAGTCTTCCCTACCGCTGCACGAGCGTTGTAACGCTTGGAAACTTCCCTCGATTTCTTTCAAACTGTCGTTGATTCCATCTCCACCACAGATCGGGATGAATCCATACAGTAAATGAGTGAGATTCGGCACAGGGATACGATCAACCGGGAACTTTCTCGGATAAACACCCCATTCCACAAAGTAAGCACCGACTACTTTCCCTGAAGTTTGCTTGAAGGGCTTGTTCCTCTCTCCCATGGAAAAATCTAGAGGAGGTAGATGACTTCCATCCGTGTCCGCTACGACGATTTCGGTTGGCTCACATCTGCTGCAACCGTCAGCATTGCAAAGCTCTATGGTGAGCTGGTACCTGCCTCCTTTTTTGATTGGGAAGGTAGCAGAAGTCGCAGAACCCGTTCCAGACCAGAACTCTTCGCCATCGAGGAGGACTTTGGAACTGGTAGCTGGATCTCCGGACCAGGTGTTCCAGGTGACGGTGACGTCGGCTGCCTCTTTACGTTTGACGAGTTGGTTGTACGCCGTCGCCGCTTGGTTGACTTCGACGATCGCGAAAGTCCGCTCGCCCCATCCTAAGTTCGGCTTCCCTGGAGGCACGCACTCGGCGAGCGCGAGTAGCGCCGCGAACAACACCTGGTGCCTCATGACCGGTTCTACAAAAAAATAAACAAGTGAAACTGTGAACGCGCTCTCCTCATCGAAGAGTCGGATGCGTACTGAGCTGACATCTCGCTGGTATCTTTTATATACGGGGTGTATAGTAGGCCAACCGCTAATACCGAGGAGACGCCGACAGCGGAATGCCAATACCGATTTTGAGATGCGTAATAAAAATCGTTAGCTTACTTCGGGTGTCCCGGTCACGATAGTGGGTCGGTCAAGGAGACATTATCTTTTTAATTGTCTCTGCTAATGGTCTGTTTTTGAAAATGTCGTGTTAATGAACCGAGCCCGTTATGAGTAAGCGCGTACATCTCGCGAGATGAACCGGTGCGTCGATCCTGTTCTCGGATAGACTAACGGTGGAACGCTACTTTGTCCTCGTGAGAAAGGGAAGCGTCGATACGGCGCGCACTAGAACTTGTTGTGCATCCGTACTTCTATATCATCCATTCTGAGTAGTGCTACAGACAGACATATACATAGACTGTTTGTAAAACTAAACAAGAATCAATGTATTTTCTTTCTTTCTATACTTAATCTCAATATATGTACCTATAAAGGAAAAGGTGACTGACTGATCTATCAACGCACAACTCAAGTCACTGGACCGATCGTGCTGTTGGCATACAGATAGTTATTATGACGTAGGCATCCGCTAAGAAAGAATTTTTGAAAATTCAACCCCTAGGGGGGTAAAATGAGGATTTTAAAAATCAAACTCAAAAAGCTGCGGGCAAAAGCTAGTTCTTAAGTATAGCAACATCACTGAGCATAAAATTGAGATTTCTTAAAAGTAACAATTTATGTATTTTAGATAGATTTACTGCAGTCACAAAATATATATTTTATTATTATTTTTAGAAAGCAATTGATATTATTACATCCCACGTCGGGATACTCGTAAAAGTACCGGTTTGTTTTTTGCATATGATTTGCATAATGCGGAGTAAAAGACATCAACGGGTCTTGTGTATGGCATCGCTGTAAAACTTGCTTGTGATACAATAACATAGGAAGAAAGACACGAAAAATAACTAACTGACTGAATTAATGTTGATAGAATACGTATCTAGGTAAACTCTAGATTACGCAATACATGTGCACTTGAATCATACAAGTAGGTACCTATACGTTATATAATATTATAATCAATCAAGTTTACGTTATAGTTCTTCCAATACACAAAGCGCGTGGCTCATGTTTGTGTGTGTATCGTATCTGTATAAGTGTGAGCGAGAGCTTGCTCGTTCCTGACCGCTCTCACCTAGGCTCCTGACAAGCAAAGCGCAAGTACACGAGGTAACCACAAGTTCACGCACCTCCTTAGGGGTTGAATTTTCATAAATCTTTTTTTAATGGGTTCTTACATCATAATAGATATTTGGATGCTAAACAGTGTAACTCGTCCAGTGATTTGAGCTATGCGTTTATATATCAGTCCATCAGTCACCTTTTTCTTTTATACTATATTGCATATTTAGATCAGATTAGATGTTACTTGGTTAAAACCACACAACTTTGTTAAAACCACATAACAGAAACTAGAAACATATTAGGGGTATGGGTTGAATGTACATTGCCATACTCCTTCCATCATCTTAGACTGCATCGTTACTTACCATCAGGTGAGATCGCAGTCAAGGACTAACTTGTCATCGAATAAAAAAAGAAGATACTCTAAAACTTACCAAAATTAAATTTTCTCACAATATTTTTGAAAAACATTAATTAAATTATTCTCTATTTTACTAAATTTATTTTACTCTAGTTTTAACTTTTATTATTTTTGCATAGTCTAAAACAATTGAATCAAGACATTATTATGTGAAACAATTATAAGCACTGATCGGAAATCCCTATCGCCTGTCGTTATAGGTAACGATAAGATTACTATCGGAATAGATAGTGATACAAAAACATAATGATTCAGCTTGAAATTTTCCTTTAATTCCTTGTTTTTACATGGAAAGAGACACGATGTATCACTAAAATATAATTTATTGGAACCAGTCATTAGTTATTGTGAAAAAATGAGTTCGGTCCTATATAACACACAATGTGAAACAGTGATAGCTTAGTGGGAAGGATTGTGGTTTTATATTCGGGAGAATGCAGGTTCGAATCCAACCACACTTGTGTGTGTGAGCCGTTTATTGAGTTGCGGATGATGATGATATATTTAAGTTTATTTTATTTATAACTAGATGATGCTCGCGACTTCGTTCGCGTGGATTAAGGTTTTCCAATTCCCGCAGAAACTCTTTAATTTTCTAGCCTATGTTTTAATCCTGGGTATAAGCTATCTCCATTCCAAATTTCAGTCAAATCGGTTCATTCCTTGTGGCGTGAAGGAGTAACAAACATACACACACACATACAAACTTTCGCTTTTGTAATACTAGCTGATGCCCGCGACTTCGTCCGCGTGAATTTAGTTTTTAAAATCCAGCTGGAACTCTTTGATTTTCCGGGATAAAAAGTAGCCTATGTTTTAATCCAAGTTATAATCTATCTCCATTTTAAATTTCAGCCAAATCGGTCCAGTAGTTTTTGTGTGAAAGAGTAACAAACATACACACATACACACACACACACACATACAAACTTTCGGCTTTATAATATTAGTGTGATGTGATTAGTGTGATTTAAACATAATTTTATTTTATTATAAATTTTTCCAAAATTTTTTGCAAAACTAGCAAATTCCATGAAAAAATAAAATATCAACTGCAAATTCAATATTTAAAAAAGACATATTTGAAAAAATCCACAATTTCCCCATTCAATACCCCAGGCGTTCATATCTTTTCAGGCATTAAACGTGATGGTGGAAGAACCTCCAACACTCATTTTTTTGGGCAGTCATGTAGCAAGAAGTTTGGCGCAAGTTGGCCCTAATTATCCACGTTGGATCATTATTATGGGACGGATCGACCTACAAACCCAAATATTATATTACTATGTTATCTTAAGAAAAATAATTATTATCATTTGTATTTGCAGAGACGGAAGAAATCATTAACTATAGCTAGCTATACGATCTGAGTGGTTCTTGGACTGGTATCTGACTCATCATATTTTTTGTCTCATTCTAATTGGGACCCGCCCTTGACCTTAATCACTTCTAATGATTATAGAAGTAATATACATGTACTACAGAAAACTACACTAATATATAAACAATAACGAGACAAAAGTTTAAAAACCGAAAAGTGTATGTAACATTATTCACATTGATTTCGTTCTCATAAAATGTATCCAAACCTTAAGAACGAATAGATTGTCATTTTTTATGCTGTAGTTTAGGTGCTAGGGTGGAACATACGTATATACAAACATACATACATAGAAGGCTAAAATCATAACCCTAATAAAAACTGAGGTTGGTTACGTCTATGATCTAGCACTAACAGAGCCTATACTACCAATGCTTGATGCAGTATTATTTCAACATTGTTTTGACATCGCACAATATCAACCTTTTTATAACATGTCAAAACATAATATAAACGTAAAAATTTAAACTCCACTACAAGTATATCAATTTTGTCTATAAAATTTGAAGAGTTCCTCCGATTTCTGTAGGATCACATCATCAGATCCTGACCTGATGACAATGGAACCACCAAGGAAGTATACTCTTTCAAGCAAAAAAAGAATTTTCCTTGATTATTCCTTTTATCTAAATATATAAAAGGCAAAGGTGACTGACTGACTGACTGATCTATCAACGCACAGCTCTAACCACTGGACCGATCGAGCTGATATTTGGCATACAGGTAGCTATTAGGACATAGGCATCCGCTAAGAAAGAATTTTTGAAAATTTCAACCCCGGAGGTAAAATAGGGGTTTAAAAAATCGAACCTAACGTGAGCGAAGCCGCGGGTTAAAGCTAGTCACTCATAAATTTCCAAATCTAACCTAACCAATCTTAATATTGGGTTCGATAAAAATCGAACCCCAGCTTTTCCCATTCAAAGATCTCTCTCACCACTGAACTGGCGAGTACGTCAAATATCTCGTAAAAAGTATTTATGTATGTACAGAAGCGTTCGGTGGAGCACCCTCAATTAATTATACAATTTAACATTACACGCTCGCTTGACTTGTGACACTCTGCGGCGCGTTAATTGACAGCACAGCTTCATAACGATGACACCCGATATTTCATTTTATGCCGATTTTATAATCTGTACTTATTATAATAAAGTGGAAGAGTTTGTTTGTTTGAACACGCTAATCTCTGGAACTATCAGTCAATTTGAAAAATTCTTTTTGTATCTGATAGCCCAATTCTTGAGGAGGGTCATAGGTTATTCAATATCTCGTTACGACTCTTAGAAGCCGAGCGAAAAGAAAAAATAGCGCGGGCGAACAATGCGACGCGGTAAGTCGGTGGTCGAGGGCGGTCGCCCGACGAGAACCGAACAAGAACCGAACCGAAGGCTATTTATTAATCCGGAAATCAAAGCATTCCCACGGGATTATTGAAAACTAAATCCACGCGGACAAAGTCGCGGGAACCACCTAGTACTAGACAATAGGTACAGCATTGTAAAGTCGATATCTCCTGAGGATGCTCCGGTGTCGGGGCGACACGTGCGTCGAGAGTAGTATAAAAGTGTTGTGTGGTGGTGCATGTGAGTGGTGGTGGCATTGCTTGCTTGGGAACTTGGCTTTTTTGCTTGGTCGGGAAGGTAAGCGGTGCTTAGCTTTTAACTGCATGTTTGACCATACAGATTTTTCCTGTGGGCGGATTATAGCGAAATAACTCTAATCTTTCCTTGCTAATCAGAGCTCTAATAAAATAATCCGATGGACTAAATTGCCATGATTGAGGGCAGTCGGTTAGCGAATGCGAACAATGAACAAGCGACATACGGGTACCTATTTTTTTTAGTTCGTAATTTTATAAAGCTTATCGCCCATGTCGCGATGGGTCGAGGGACAATAAGAAATCTGGTCCACATTTACATACAATGCGCCGTGGGCGTTATCCGGTCGGTCAACGACCTCGCGAAGTGCAAGGCGAAAATGTAAGGGCTAGTTTTGCATGGGAATGTTTTGATGTCACTTTATTTATTACTAGCTGATACCCGCGACTTCGTACGCGTGGATTGAGGAATCGCGCAGCCTAGTGTGGTGCGGGTTGTTACGTTCCCTCAAATATGGTTGAGCGAAGCAACGGCTGGATCATGCGTCATGCTCGTGAACGGGTGCCACCAACGGGAATGGGTCTACTTTCTGTCTGCCCGTCTTAACATGTATTGGATTTTGTATGTAGGTATGCATTTTTGAAACTTCATTGTGGAAGCACCGTATACATAGCATAGTTTTGTTACCTATTGTAAATTTTTTTTTGAAAAGAGCAACCGCCGAGTTTATTGCTGGCTCTTCTCGGCAGAAAGGGCATTCTGAACCAGTGGTAGATTCATCGACGATTCAAAAGCACTTGTAAAAGTTTATTTGAATAAAAAGTATTTCTATTCTATTCTATTCTAAGCTAGTACTAAGAATTTCTTGACAGAAAAACCCGACAGATTTTATCGACCCGGGAACCGAACTCGGGACCTTGTCATCTGCAGTCAAACTTGCTAACCACTAGACCAACGCAGTAAGAACGAAGCGAGATACATTTGTGCCAAGAGTTTGTCTTGTTGTTACTCTATCACAAGTCAAATTCAATAGACTCAGTGTAACAAAGGGTATTTAGTACAACAATATCCCGGCACCACCAATTAGCATGGCTATATCAGACCGGCGACAGGTACAAGCGTGGTATTTCGCGTTAACCGTGGTTTCGGTGCAGCTACCCGCGGGTCGTGAGCGCGCCGATATTGACGAACAATTTATTGTAGGCCACAAGTGTACAAATGTCACATGCCTGTCGACAGGGCCACAGCCTTGCCGGAAAAACGACCGCCATAGAGAGACGGAAACTTGAAACTTAACCAGCGGCGGCTCTAGCCCATGTAGCGCCCGCGTTCAATCAATATCTTCGCGCCCTCTAGTAGACGCGCGGCCAAAATGGAATACTTACAATACAAGAATACCGTTTGACTTGCAGTTATATTTTGACCAGTGAAAGGAAATTCAGGTGCAAAAAATGGTGCAATTTTAAATGATGTCGAGAAGCAAGCAAGCGCGGCTCGGCGCGGTGCCCCCTAACACCCTGCGCCTGTGTGCGTTGCACACCCTGCACCATAGGTAAAGCCGGTACTGAACTTAACTTCCCTCCCTTCCTCCTTTCGACAGTCTTCTTCTTTCTCAACTAATAGACGTCCACTGCTGGACATAAGTCTCTTGCATGGACCTCCACAGGTCCATGCAAGAGACCTTGCATGGTCATTCATTTTTGTATGAAAATGACAGGAGCGCTCCTGTCATTTCGCTCATTTGCGACAAGAGTGACATAATTCAAAATCGACGATGAGAGAATTCTCTCGTTAGAGAGTAATGTTTTGTGGATGCTGCGGTCTCGAAACAACACAGCGGCCAACAAAGCGACAGAGTCACAATCTCTCTCGCTCTTATTTTTTTGTGCTTAGCGTAATGGTGTTTTTATAGCAAAAAGTATAAATGTTGGTGAAATTGGTGAATTTTGAGTTATGTCACCCTTGTCGCCATTGAACGATTTCCAAATTTTTTGCTTCCTTTTCGATCTAATACAACTTTTCTTCGACGCTATTCGCGCGAGGCCCGTGGCCCGCGGTAATGTCGAGGGTCGCCCGACCTTTTTGCATTGTGTTTGGCGCTTTTATATTATTATGTTGTTCTATTTAGCAATTAATTAATCGGATGGATCCGTTTGCGTAATTATAATAATTAAGCAAATGGCGATATTTATCTTATAACTATGTATTATATAACTATCTAATTACAGTCATAACGCAGTCAATCAAAGAGCTATGAAAATAACTTATTGTGACACACATAGTAATAATATAATTATCACATAAAAATAAAATATGCACTGTTATTTTAATTACTATGTATGACGAGTGAATCTGGGTGAATTTGCACTCATTCGTTTGTCTATCTACTAATTCCTGAATTAATAACATCACATAAAAATTCAAACTTTTTTGTAATGGTAAGAGTAAATGGGGGTAAAATTTTCATTCATTTTTAGGGCTTATGGGCTATCATTGACAAGAACTTGAATTTTTAAACGGAGTCAGTAAGTCAGTATAGAATAGAATAGAATAATTTTTTATTCAAATAAACTTTTACAAATTAGGTACTTTCGAATCATCCAATGAATCTACCACTGGTTCGGAATACCGTCCCAACCGAGAAGAAGCATCAAGAAACTCGGCGGTTGCTCTTTTAAAAATAAAATAATCTGTGATAACAATATTACGTTGTGTACAATTTACGGGTTAATTATGCTCATTTATTGCTGGAGCGAGTTATGTCCACGATTTTTTATCATTTATGTAAATCTTATTTATCTTCAATTGTATAATATGCCTTCTTTATTAGAATAGGTACCTACTCTTAATCAGCCACCTTTTCTTTTCATATATTTAGATTTATTTAGTATCGAGTGCAATATGAACGCCCCCTATCTATCGGCATATCCATTCGCCCTGCGCTCCAGTTTTCAACTGCCGTTGTGATTATCCTAACTGTTAAATAAATACGCCTATGTTACTTATATGTTGCTACAAGTCTTTGACTGCACTACGCTCTACTACTGGGTATCGCGCGCACAAGTGCGGATTGACAGACTTACATAAGTGTAAATTAAAAATTAAAAAACCCCCACAGTAATCGTTAACATAAAAATATGTACTTAATCCGCCATTTTGTGGCGGCGGCCATCTTGGACCGATTTTCATCAAACATAGCTAAGACCACTCCCTACTAGTTCACCTTTTAAACAACATCAAAATCGGTTTATCCGTTCAGCTGCTACGATGCCACAGACAGACATACACGCACACACTCAGACACGTCAAACTTATAAGCGTCTTTTTTGCATCGGGGGTTAAAGAGAGATATAAATGCGTGCTTGGACTCGAACCCCGAACTGAAAAGAAAGCAGTCCTGACCACAAAGCTATCAGCGCTTGGATTATAGCTTAATTAATTCAAATCCTTAATTAAAAAAAATATGCACTGTATATAAATGCAAATTAAATCCTCCAGGGGTCGACGTACTTATTACTCGTATTTATCTAAGAGCGTTGCACTTCTACAAAACCTGGTGTAACTCTAACGGAAATACAATAGCCACTCTAATACTCTAGAAATAAGGTTTAGAATTGAAACTCAAAGTAGTTAATGAACTGCAAAAAAGTGATAATCTTCCATACTGGATCGAAGGGACACATAACGGGATATGTAACGGATTACCATTGAGCAACACGTTTAAGAGAAGACACCGGTCAGCAATAACGAGTTCTTGCATTTTATAATTAATAGCCTATAACGTCTCTCTGCAAGAAAAATGCCTCCACTCTCATGTTAATCCAACTAAGACAAGATTCGTACGCAGATTTCCTCGTATTTTCCACGACTCGAACTCGCGACCCATGGTTCGTAGATAATTAACTCATTATAGTTTCTTATATTTTATGTAATGCGGTCGAAAATTACAGATCAATACACATTTATACAAAATCCTAGCTAAATGTGAGATTTTCAAAATTTCCGGATTAAAAGTAGCTCATGCCACTCTTCAGCTTTTCTACTAAACTAACAAACAAACAAATTTTCGCATTTGCGATGTAAGTAAGCATAATCTAGCACTGCAACTGTTTGCATTAAATTGACACATGGACCATATTTTTATATAAGTATATTACAAAAATATTTATAGGCTTTATACAGGGTGTCCCACGGCTATGCCACATGGAGGGGAAGTACCTTAAATATTGTAGATGGAACATTTTACTGAAAGAAGACTTCATTTTAATTTAAAAAACAATTTAAACTGCATTCATAGATTTTTAAATAATTGCCTGGTTGAACCGGGACTCGAACCCGCTATACGAGAAAAAAAATTAACCTGTATCTTTATCATACCGATCGGAAGGCTTCATCATAAGGATTATTTTTTGTTAAATAACATAGTATGAGAAATAAAAGGAAGACCATGAAATTTAGCCTTTGATGTAAAATTTTGTTCAGAAAAATCGACATACAACTGACATGAACTATTACTAATGAGTACCCACTTGAGAAGTACGCATCATTTCCCGATCCTTACTAATCCTTACTTATATTACCTATAAATGCGAAAGTGTGTTTGTTTGTTGATTTATTGGTTTGTCCTTCAATCCCGCTGCAACAGTTTGCAGCGGAATTGAAGGACATGTCGATACGCCAATGTCAGCTTTTCATTTTTCTAAACAAAATTTTACATCAAAGGCTAAAATTCATGGTCTTCCTTTTATTTCTCATGCTATGTTATTTAACAAAAAATAATCCTTATGATGAAGCCTTCCGATCGGTATGATAAAGATACAGGTTAATTTTTTTTCTCGTATAGCGGGTTCGAGTCCCGGTTCAACCAGGCAATTATTTAAAAATCTATGAATGCAGTTTAAATTTTTTTTTAAATTAAAATGAAGTCTTCTTTCAGTAAAATGTTCCATCTACAATATTTAAGGTACTTCCCCTCCATGTGGCATAGCCGTGGGACGCCCTGTATATTTGTAGCATTGTATTCAAACCACTGATTTCAAGGCAATTCTATTGAAAATACCCAACAAAACAACTCAGCAAAAAATAAATATTTTTAAGATCATCGGGTCCAGTAATCTAACAACAAAACTTTCTCGAAAAAAAGTGCGTGTTGCTCATCGACAAGATAAAATAAATTGAAGGCATAGCAGGTACTTACTATAAATTCTTTCCATCAATTTTGATTTTCTTAAAAATTGCCCAATAAAGTTGTAAGTTGATTACACTTACATTTCTGGGCAGTTTTTTTTTTGCTTTCTGAAGGAATAATATTAATAATAAATTAAATTTAAAAAGTAATATATTTTTTCTCTCTTTGCTATTGCCTTATAAATTAAGATAAGTACGTGTATCCATTTATTTTATCTCACTACTTCTCGTCTTTTTGACGACCTCCCTGGCGCAGTGGTGTGCGCTGTGGTCTTATAACTGGGACGTCTCGGGTTCGATTCCCGGCGGGGGCAATTTGAGAATTTATAATTTCTGAATTGTCTTTGGTCTGATTTGTGGGCTTTGGCCGTGGCTAGTTACCACTCTACCGTCAAATTAGGCGAATATACACTGCCATACCCCTTCCAAGTTAGCCCGCTACCATCTTAGACTGCATCGCCACTTACATCAGGTGAGAACGCAGTCAAGGACTATCGTGGCATAGAATTTAAAAAAAACTAAGGACCGAACTGGACCCTACATTATAATTAAATAAGAACAACCAAAAAACCCACCCAAAAAATTAGAACCCGCGCAAGGTGGATCGACGACTTTAGGCAAGTCGCAGAGAGCTGTTGGATAGACGCGGCGCAAAACAAGTGCCTGTGGAAGTCCATGCAAGAGACCTATATGTCTACTATATACGTATTGAACGTATATCGGTTGATAGAGAAGATGAGCGAAGTAAGCGCGAGTTAATCAACTGTTGGTTGAAAATGCAAAAACTTATGATTTATGAAACAATTTATTATAACTACGAAATATGAGATTTTTACTGTTATTTTGAGAGTAGTGACACATTGTTATAATTTATACCGCTATCCTGTACGAACAGTATAGAGCTTTTGGGATAAACCTAATATTTCATTGCATAATTACATTTTTAACCGACTTTCAAAAAAGGAGGAGGTTCTCAATTCGTCGGAATCTTTTCTGATGATGGGATCCTGGACAAATCGAGGGAACTCTTCAAATTTTATAGGCACATTTGATATCAGTACTTTTAGTGGCGTTTGAAGTTGGTTTTGTAAAAAAAAAACGAACAAAATCAATGTGATTATTTTTCTATAATTAATCAATACAAATTATTTGTACATAATTTAGAGTAAGTATATTATTATAGTATAGTATTATTTCTATTTATTATTTAATTATAGTGTACCTACGTATTGTATTCTTAATTATTATACGTAGGTACATGTATATTTATTTGTATTTTTGTATACTGTGTCTCTGTGTTTTTTTGATGATGATGATTATGAAAACCTAAAAGGACACTTCTAAAACACTTAGAATAATGATGTTATGCCATCTCTTATATACGTAATATGGCTCTTATGTGATAGGCCTAAGTATTTCATATAAGATAAGATACGAGTACAGCGATGCAAAGTACCAATTGCAGCGAAAGAGCGAAAAGCGTCCATATATCAGCAACAATATGAGTTCCTACGCAATCGTGATTATAGGACAAACCAACAAATAGACTTTCGAATTTTATTATCTGACATAAATCTGTCTCGTTTTAGCTCTGTCTTGAGTCTGAGATAAGTGAGAGTGCGGTCTATAGATTTCAGAATGTGAGGAGACTCAGATGAGTGAGACGTTAATGGGTTGCTCACTTTGAGTATATAAAGGTAGCTCATAATAATGATAATTAATACCTATTAGTAACGATTAGCGTAATATTTTGTGTTAACATTTTTTTAATGATTTGGCTCGCTTACTGTAGCATTAAAATTGTTTTATCTCAAAACTAGCTTTTTCCCGCGACTTTGTTGTTGTTAGGTTACTGTTTTCCCGGGGTAAAAGATCACTTTCCTTGCCATCAAAAAACCCGTTCAATACAAAATGTACGAGAAGATGAAATTTTTCATATTTTTTTTGTGATTTTTTTCGATATTTTAATAGTTGTTCTGATATTCGGGACGGAGACAAATACAACAAATCAAAAACCATGAAAATCGGTCCAGCCGTTCTAGAGTTATAAGTGTTCGAACAAACTCGACTTTGTTATATATTTATGTATATTAAAATTTTCAACCAACATTAAGTAACGTTTAACCGTGCAATTTTGATATTTTAGCAGATTTTCAATACAAAAACTGTCTGAACGCCCAATGTATACCTTGGCAAAACATCATTCGACATTGGTTAAATGGGTCCTATAGGTTTTAATCGATTTTATAGCAATGTCTTCTGTGACTTTAGATTTCAAGTACTCATACACCGTGAAATAGCGATTTTTTTACATTACTTCTTAAAACCTCTATTACGTTTTCCAGAAAAAGCATTGTTACATCTAACGAGCAAAAAAATAATCACCTGTTAGTTGAGAATCCAAAAGCAAACTTTTTGGAACACTATGTAACTATGAAATGTGATATTTTGTACTATGTTGCTATCGGAGGAGTGACATATACGCCAGTCCTCTGAGCACTGAAGACGAACCCACAATAGCGTGTCCAGGAAGACCGTGAACCAAGCCAAGGGCTCGCATTAGTATTGCGCTCGCGCCTAGCAAACGATTCCTTGATAACTGGCACAGCAATCGTGGCACAATTTTATTCTGTTATTTTCATTGTTCGAAATTTGACAGAAATAAAACTCAGAAATCAGCCGTTACATACCTATTATTTTACAGTTGATTTTTGAATGCAGTATCACATCACATCACACTGATATTATAAAGCCGAAATTTTGTATGTAAGTGTGTGTGTATGTTAGTTACTTCTTCACGCCACAACGAGTAAACCAATTTGGCTAAAATTTGGAATGATTTAGCTCACATCCAGGATTAAAACATAGGCTACACTTTATCCCGAAAAATTAAAGAGTCCCTACGGGAATTAAAAAAAGACGTGTGGCACTCGGGGACTGCCGCGGTAAAGCTATTGCGTAGCATTTTTTATCAACGCCATCTAGCGTCTCACCGCTAGATGGCATTGATAAAAAATGCGCCATCTAGCGGCTCACCGTAGAGGAGTCAGGTTATTTCTGGATTCGGTCTCCACGCTGGCCCGCGATAGAAGTTATGCAATAGCTTAAAAAAATCTTAATCCACGCGGACGAAGTCGTGGGCATCATCTAGTACCTATTATGGTACTACTATTTTGCGGATTATACCAAAATTCTTTTGCTATAATCCGCCAAATCAGAAAAACCTGTAATATGGCACAACTCTCTAGTTGTTGGTACAACTAGAGAGTACCTAAGTAAGTAAGATCTATGTAAGAGAAAGCTGTAGAACAAATTCAGGAACAGCAACGCCAATACACAACACTAAACAACGGAGTGTCTCTATGAGATATTGAAAGCACTGTGCACAATTACAAAGTGTATCTACTTAAAAAAACCGTATTTTAAATGAATACCTTCTTACTTGTTCAACATGTGGGATGTTATTCAAATTTTAATTATATTAAACGAGCGAGTAAAGTAACTTTTAGCATGATATCTCGTAAATTATGAGAACAATACGTGTTTTCTAAGTACGAACGCTTGCTAACTTTGCGGGGTAAATAATTAATTATAAAACTTGCTTTAATTATAAAACTTGTCTCTACAGATAATACGAACATGGTTGACATTTTTATTGTAGAGTTTATGACAGATTAAGAAAAGCACAATGTAATGAGCTGAGATGATTATAATTGGGTATTTTACTGTTGTAGAAATGTGGATTTTTATTCATTACAATCGAAAATGTAACATGTAAGAATAACATTTGTAAAAAAAGAAAATAAATCGGTCAAAAAACAAATAAATTATGCTGTTGTACTGCGACTGTAACCGTTTCTTACCGTTTACTTACGTTTAGTAGAACGTTACCGCGATAAAGGACACAATTTATAAAGTAAATTGTATGCTGTAAAAATTCAACTGGGTGTTGAGAGAGAGAGTTGACCACTGTAACTGACAAACAGATACCAGCAGCTTATAATTTATTTATTTATTAGGTACGCCAACAGCGAGTTCACAAAACTATGCTAAAGAAACTTATATATAAATTCAATTGCCAAAAGTACATCGATGCAAAAGAAGAATACATACATACTTAAATGAATAATTTATACATTAAAAAAGATTAAAAAGGAATTTACAATATCAAGGGATACTAGATTAAAATAATGAATATAAATTAATTGGGATTACATAAATTTAGTTAGTAGGTACGTAACTATGCGACTTAAAACTTGTAGCTGTCAATTCTACGCCACCTTATGTGTGCCGTATTACATGCATTCCGCTTTGTTCTGCACAAAGTGTCATTACACTCATTAATGTGCACGTCGTGTACACAAGTCTACGTGTACACATTACGTACACATTGGTACATTGCCATCTGTTAAAAATTTAGAAAGTGCGTGGCCGGACTTTTGCTTTCTTTTGACAATTTGACCATCATCATCTTTTTTATATAAATAGCGGGCAAACGAGCAGGCGGATCACCTGATGTTAAGTGATTACCGCCACCCATGAACACTTGTAGTACCATTGGCATTTTCAGGAATTTATTGGTCCGCCCCTTGAATAACCCCATATTGTAATTAAGTGGGAACACTGTCGAAGGGAGATGATTCCACAATTTGGTAGTACGTGGAAAAAAAGATCTGGAGCAACGGGTGGTCGAAGTACTCCAGGCACCCAGGTGGTGAGAGTACCTACTTAGTATACTGAAAAATAAAACTTATTATTAAATGATTTAAGGAAAGTCCACTTGTTGCATTCGTTTTGTAGGTTTTTGAACCCGTGACCCTTGGCAGGAATCCGCGCAGTCTGGGCAATAAGCCGTCAACATATTTTACATTCAATCTTCGTTTCGATAGAGAATACCTAATAGTTTCTAAAGGTACAGAAGATTTACTCCGCGAAATGATTTAAACAAATAACGACTCTTGTCACCACACAATAAAGTGCAATTCAGGTTGACACAGCGCTACTTACCTACCGTCTAATTCACCTACGCTTTTCTCCCTTTCTATCACGTAACTCTTATCTCTTCGCACTCTCTGATATTAGGCCCTTCGAAGAGGTTAGTGCTATATTTGGCTGAAAGGCACAGAGATAGATTATTATCTGGAATAACACACAGGCTACTTTTTATGCCAGAAAATAAGAGAGTTCCCGAAATTAAAAAACCTCAATCCACGGATACGAAATCGGGGGGCATCAGCTAGTTTTTACATAAACTTAATGACTAAGTATCTACATTATTTATTTACGCAGTCCTTAACAAAAACCGGTCCTTAATAAAAGTGCCAAATAATCACAAAGTTGAATCACCCTGTATAAGCGGTAAAGTTATGCGCTGCGCGTATCAACGCCTCGATTCCGCATTGTTGTTGTGAACTTGTAAACAACAACAAAGGACTGATGATTCGCGATTAATTATTTAATCTTAATAAATAAAATAATAATGGGGCAATTTGGGAATTTATAATTTCTGAATTATCTCTGGTCGTGGCTAGTTACCACCCTACGGTCAAAGACGTGCCGCAAAGCGATTTAGCGTTCCGGCACGATGACGACTAGAAACCGATCAGAAGTATGGGTTCAATGCACACTGCAATACCCCTTCCAAGTTAGCCCGCTA
Organism: Hipparchia semele; assembly: GCA_933228805.2. NCBI lineage: Eukaryota > Metazoa > Arthropoda > Insecta > Lepidoptera > Nymphalidae > Hipparchia > Hipparchia semele. The sequence goes on from OW121729.1 coordinate 11,308,444, forward strand.
CCATCTTAGAAATAGAAATAGAAGTAGAAATATTTTTTATTCAAATAAACTTATTTAAGTGCTTTTGAATCGTCGATGAATCTACCACTGGTTCGGAATACCCTTCCTGCCGAGAAGAGCCAGCAATAAACTCGGCAGTTACTCTTTTCAAAAAAAAAAAAAATTTTTTTACAATAGGTAACAAAATTATGTAACTTGTGGTAAGTAACTAAACTATTAGACTGCATCATCACTTACCATCAGGTGAGATCGTAGTCAAGGACTATCTTGTTATCGAATAAATAAGTAGGTACCTTTTTTATTACTCGAAGAAATAAACATAGTCTGCTATAGACAACCCCTTCCTTTTGGTTTTATTTAAGTCGGTTAAAAAGTCCACTTTCTGAGCAAACCAGTCCGGCTTTTATAACAAAATTGGTCCTAATTCAAATATCCTATTCATTCACTAAGTCTATGTATTCATTTAACCCGAAGCTAAATCCATAGCTAGGGTTGCCAGGTCTTCAAACCGAAAAGTCGGACAGGCCAGCCAGTTTAGCCGGACATTTGGGTACAAAGGCCGGGCACCCTTATTTTTTAGACCTAGCACAAAATGGCAATTTTTTTAAAAGCTCGTTTGCGCAAGCATAGCGATACAAGATAAGGCGAGCGGAGCGGAAACCAACACATGACAAATATGTAAAAAAATGGTTAAACTTAAAAAGCTTAGCAAAAGTCGAATAGGCCGGACACCGTCTAATTTGGCCGGACACTCAACCAAAAAGCCTGACTGTGTCCGGCTTTATCCGGACAACGCAACGCTATCCATAGCGTATAATAATTCAATTTATTTTAGAAAATGTAGTATTTCGCGGAGAAATTAACACAATTACCTAGTTTCAGTTCTACACGGCTCCGTGTGTCGGGGATTAACTAAATTGTGTGCGGGCTTCGGAAAATGCTGTGTGAGAGGATCGGGTTAATTGCGTAAAGCGATCGCAAAAGATCGCAATCGATATGGCCGCTCTCTGAAAACCGCGGCTGAAAACATTCTAAAGCTTTGATCAATAATTGTATGTAATTCTACTAATATTATAAATGCGAAAGTTTGCATGGATGGATCGATGTTTGTTACACAATCACGCCGCAAACTGAACTGATTTGGCTGAAAGGCACAGATGTAGAATAGAATAGAATAGAAATATTTTTTATTTAAATATTAATTTTAAGCCTCAATAGGTTAAAGGTGCGGACTGAAAATTGTAAGGTCGCAGGTTCGAATCCCACCCATTGCACTATTGTCGTACCCACTCCTAACACAAGCTTTCCGTTTACTTGGAGGGGATAGGAGGATATTAGTCAACTTCAGATTGCCTAATATTCTTTAAAAAAAAAAAAAACTTTTACAAGTACTTTTGAATCGTCGATGAATCTACCACTGGTTCGGATATTATTTAATATTAAGCCTGGAATGACACATAGGCTACTTTTTATTCCGAAAAATAAGAGAGTTCCCGCGGGGATTAAAAAACCTCAATCCACGCGAACGAAGTCGCGGGCATCAGCTAGTTCTATATGTAAGACACTAGCTTTTGCCCGCGGCGTTGCTCACGTTAAGTTCGATTTTTCAAACACATATTTTACACCTTTAGGGGTTGAACTTTCAAGAATCCTTTCTTAGCGGATGCTTACGTCATAATAGCTAATTGCCAATTTTCAGCTCGATTTGTCTAGTAGTTTGATCTGGGCGTTGATAGATCAGTTAGTCAGTCGGTCAGTCAGTCATCTTTGCAGAAATGGATAGCGAACAAGTACAAAATTAATTTTATTAGACTGTCAATTTAGTTTCGTTATTCCCTCCCCTTTTTAACCCCCGAGATCAAAACTTATAACACCCCCCGTATTATAAGTTTAACGTGTAAGTCTATGTAAATCTCATCACACTATTATTATATAATATGTGTGTGTGTGTGTGTGTGTGTGTGTGTGTGTGTGTGTGTGTGTGTGTGTGTGTGTGTGTGTGTGTGTGTGTGTGTGTGTGTGTATGTTTGTTTCTCTTTCACGTCCCTACCTACTGGTCGGATTTAGGGATTTGGCTGTTTGGAAAGAAGATAGTTTATACCCCGGATTAACACATAGGCTTTTTATACCGGAAAATTAGAGTACCCGCGAGAATCAAAAAACATTTATCCACACGGATGAAGTCCCGGGCATCGTCTAGTTGAGGATAAAATTGTAAATATTGAAGTCAGATATGGTTTATATTAGTATTTTTATTAATTTTATGCATTGTACAGATAGTTAGGTATCCCATGTTCACATCAATTTTTGGACATTTTTTTACATTTTTGGAACATCTCCTTTACAATTTTTTTAACTCTCTCTTCTATTCTGAAACTGGGCAATGTGTCCATGATACATTGAACACATTACAACGACATTACAATGGATACTAGCACGGCCCAAGGCCAATGTGTATCTTCGTACGTGACAACGGCTTCCTATATAGTGACCTTCTCATATTTATTGATCATCATTAATTGATAATGATGAACCCAATATTATATAGTCAGCTTATCACATCACATTATCACATCACACTAATATTATAAAGGCGAAAGTTTGTATGTGTGTGATACAAACTTTCGCCTATATGTTTGTTACTCCTTTACGCCACAACGAATGAACCGATTTGGCTGAAATTTGGAACGGAGATAGCTCATATCCAGGATTACCATATAGGCTACATTTTATCCCGGGAAATCAAAGAGTAATTCCCGCGGGAATCAAAAAAACTTGTTGTACGCGGATGAAGTCGCGGGCATCGTCTAGTTTAGAAAATAGCCGCGACTTCGTCCGCGTGGATTTAGTTTTTAAAATCCCGCAGGAACTCTTTGATTTTCCGGGATTTAAAGTAGCTCTTCAGATCCTTAACTATACCCATGTCAAAAATCACGTCGATCCGTAGCTCTATTGCAGCGTTATTGAGGGAAATACCAACAAACAAACACATTTTCGCATTTATAATATTAGTAAGGATTAGTTTACTAGTAGATGGCCACGAATGAGGGATCCTTTTGTGAGTATTTGCCTATTTTTTCTAAAAATTTTGATGGCGTCAGTCCCCCTTAAAAACTAAACTATTCATTTTAGATATCCGAAAAAAATTCACGAAGTTAAAAGAAAAACTATCACGGGAATGTTTTACAAAAGTTAATTACACAATCCCATAGCTTTTCACGCGATCGGAGATATAAGATACCGTCTCCACAACGCTATCTCAGTGCCGAATTTCATTTGCATCGACCCCGCAGTCGAGGCGTGGATGGTAACACACAGACAGATAATATCCAAGTTGCACAGCTCGCGAGTCGGCCGTCGTAATGAGAAAAGTTTTTTGATCAACCTCGCCGGGATGTAATAAGTTTGTTCAAGAAATTATGAAGTTCATCTTCATACCACTTATTCTTATTACAAATTGGTTACTTATCTTGATTTATGACGCATCACAGTAGATGTTATACCCTCTAGCCGATTATATAAGAGCTGCATCGATCATTGCTCCGTCTGAAGTGGTGATTGGCTGAATTTATGGCCTAAGTATGTCATGCTCTCTTTAAACATTTCTGTGGTGGTGTCGTGTGGTGCGGGTTGTTACGTTCCCTCAAATATGGTTGAGCGAAGCGACGGCTGGATCATGCGTCGTGCTCGTGAACGGGTGCCACTAACGGGAATGGGTCTGCTTTCAGTCTACTCGTCTTAACATGCATTGGATTGTATTTATTTGTATTCTATTTATTTGTATTTGTATTTTATTGGACTTAGGAAACTTCATCGTGGAAGCACTGTACATACATAGTATAGTACCTACCTATTGTAAAATTTTTTTTTTTGAAAAGAGCAACCGCCGAGTTTATTGCTGGCTCTTCTCGGCAGGATGGGCATTCCGAACCAGTGGTTGATTCATCGACACTTCAAAAGCACTTGTAAAAGTTTATTTGAATAAAAAATATTTCTATTCTATTCTATTCAGGCTGATTATGTAAGAGCTGCGTCGATCATTGCTCTGTCTCAAGTGGTGATTGGCTGAATTTATCGCGTTCTGTCTGCAGCAATGCATTTTAGCCAATAGCGAATGAGTATCGCCCAATCAAAGGCGATTGCAATCGTCATGCTATAGCAATCATTTTTAGAGAATCGCATCACTGTTTTAAATCAACTTTAGTTTTCACTCGGCAAATTTCGGTAAAGCCAAAAAATTGACTGTGGAATATTATTATAGAACTAGCTTTTGCCCGCGACTTCGCTCACGTTAAGTTCGATCGATTAAGAGAAATCGATTTTTCAAACCCCTATTTCATCCCCTTGGAGGTTGAATTTTCTGATAATCGTTTCTTAGCGGATTCCTACATAATAGCTATTTGTATGCCAAATTTCACCCTGATCCGTCCAGTGCAGTGAGCTGTGCGTTGATAGATCAGTCAGTCAGTCAATCAGTCAGTTAATCAGTCAGTCACCTTTTCCTTTCATATATCTAGAAGGTATAGAACGTCACGCCCATTCTTACAAATGACTTACTTTTAGGTGTATTTGAAGAATCACGAGCCTATTTTGGATCTCCATTTTGATTATCGTATCCTTTTTTGAAAACCAGAAAAGATAACACCTGGATTATTTATTTCACTTTATAATGGGACTGACGTGTACCAAGATATAAAAGCCCCTAAAAATAAAGAAACAAAAAAAATAATTTCACTTCAACGTGAATCTTGAGCGATCGAACACCCAAGTACCATAACTTGTGCCTAAGTTTGTACAAACCTGCAGGGGATAAATTGTCGGACTTCGTTTCCGCATAAACACTAAGTAATTCTCGGTGGAAAATGATACTAAGTAAAGCTAGCCATGTTTATTACAGGTATCGTTAGCCCGCTTTAAGTTAACCGTATATATTATGGTGCAAGAGCTGATGGAAGGTGTGACCCATACTATAATCGTTTGAAGCCAAGCTCAAAGTTTGGACCGTTACAAAAATAGACCTTTTCGTCAATGTTAGCTTAGTTGGATGGGAAGTGTGATGCGGCTGCTAGGTAGAATTTCTTGATAACTTGGATTGGAATAACTTTGATAAAATAATATAAACGTCTAAACGTAAAAATTCTTTTTATAAAACTGACTTCAAACGACACTACATAGTACGAGTATATCAATTGTGCCTATAAAATTAAAAAAAAAAAACATTTATTCAGCCAGCAAAGTAGGCACCCTAACGATTTTCGAAGAACCAAGGGAAAGATAGCAAAACCAATAAATTCAAAAGAAAAGAGTTCCCTCGATTTCTCCAGGATCCCATCATCAGATTCTGACCTGATGACAATGGGACCGCCTGAGAAGTATACTCTTTTCTACTTCTACTTACACAAACACTGAGTCATTTGAATAAAAAAATGGAGACCCCTTAATTGTTGGTAAAACAAACCTAAAAATTAAAAAAGGTAAACTTGTGCAGTTGTATAAAACCTTCAGATCCTTTTGCCACCAGCTCCCGGAGTATATTATTTCGAGTGTGGTAGCGGGTAGTCTGAAATAGAGCTTTGGATGTTTATTTCACAGTTTATCGTTAATTGTGGTTTAGCCGGATCGGCGTGTAGAGCGGCTAAATTATTCGCCCGTTTTCCTAACTACACGTTATAGCATCAAGCTAATAATTCATTTTACATAACAAGTCTAAAGAAATAACGAAACATGAGGAAACCTGAATGCCTGAGAATTCTCAATAATCTTCTAAATAAAGGTTTTGTTTTTAATTTATTGTTTTTAGGTTCACAAATAAGCTTAAAAATAATATCTCGCCAAACTGGACAGCCAGTTTGATGGCGAGCTGGCGCTCTTATACATAAAATTAAAACCTAATGCACCCAATTACAATTTTGTTGACTGACTAACTGATCTATCAACGCACAGCTCTAACTACTGAACGGACTTGCTGGCATATAGAAATAGAAATATTTTTTATTCAAATAAACTTTTACAAGTACTTTTGAATCGTCAATGAATCTACCACTGGTTCGGAATGCCGTTCCTGCCGAGAAGAGCCAGCAATAAACTCGGCGGTTGCTCTTTAAAAAAAAAAAAATTTTACAATAGGTAACAAAACTATGCTTTGTATACAGTGTTCCCACAATAAAGTTTCAAAAATGCAAAACAATCCAATGCATGTTAAGACAGGCAGGCAAAAGCAGACCCATTCCCGTTGGTGGCACCCGTTCACGAGCATGACGCATGATCCAGCCGTTGCTTCGCTCAACCATATTTGAGGGAACGTAACAACCCGCACCACACGACACCACCACAGAAATTTTAAAGAGAGCATGACATACTTAGGCTACCCATGTTAAGGCATCGAATTGAATACTAATATTGAATACTATATAATAAATAGATAGTTATTATGATGTAGGCATCCACTGAGAAAGAATTTTTACCTGCGACCACGTAATTCTATAGGTTATCCACTGCTCTCTGCGAGTAGAGATAATAAATAATAATATATCGTAATTTTCATATTAGAACTTGTAAATAAAAATCGTCTCGATAAAAAGTTATGATCTGAGCGCGAGGCAGTTGATCAAAAAACTTTTCTCATTACGCCAGCGTCGCTCATTTGACAGCTCAGACTCGAGTCCCCACTCCGGAGCCGATAACTTCAGGGGATTTCAAATTTTCAAAAAAAAAAAACCTTTTTTTTAGTCGATGACAAGTTGCTCCGGTAATATCCGCTGGTACTAGCAAAATAATGCAGTCAGATGTAAGATGCAGGCGGCACAAGATCATATTCTGTGGCGATCCGTTCAAGAGACCGTAATATCATGTTCAGGGGCTAGTGGTTTCCGTTCTAAATATATAAAAGATTTTTTTTTATTAAAGTGTTAACCTACACTTAAATAAAATATCACGCATTAATAGTTTTAGTCAAGATAGATTGTCCATACAAGAGACCTATGGTCAGCATGTGGATGTTCATACATCCACAATCCACATGTCTCGGTCTTGTACCGCTTGTATACAGTGGCTTTGTGATGTTAGTTTGTTCCGCTAAAAGGCTGGGCTTTCCGACTTGAGGTCGGCATTCTAGCACCTTGGGACCCCAAAGTTCTTTGAACGATGAGTCTGTCCCAACCTTAAACCAAAAAATTATTTTGGTGATTATTTTAAGTATGGCACTTTAAAATAATCACTTACCACAGTAATTTTCTTTTATATTTGCATTTTTCAATTACAGTTCAGATAAATAAAATATTATAAAACCAATCATCATAATTGCATTATTTCCGGAATTTCGAAAATTATTACTAATATTATAAGTACGGAAGTGTGTTTGTTTGTTCTTCTATCACGCAGCAACAGAGTTACGGATCGACGTGAATTTTTGAGTGAGTATAGCAGAGTAATGGAGGACTTGGATAGTGATATAGGCTACCTGTTATCTCAAAAAATCAGAGGGTTCCCGTGGGCTTTTTAAAAACCTACCTCAACGCGGATGAAGTCGCGGCTAAAGCTAGTACCTCTGTTGCACTGTCACGAGTAGGTATTAATGTCTTTATTACTAGTTATAATATTATGTGCACATGTAATTTGTTCATCTAGATTCCAACCGTGCTAAACTTCATACGTTCCGCTTGAGTTTTTTTTTTTCAAAAAAAGAAAGGATGGTTATTGAATCAAAGAAAAATCTGTTATATTTGGCTGTGATAGTTTGCTCTGTTTCGTTCATGATTGGAACATGTTACAGCGGCAGGGTGAGAGACCTTTCAAAACGGGTGCTATGGTCGGGGCAGCCACAGAAATATATCAAGATAGAACGGGAAAGTGGGTGGGCATACGCGCCCACTCCCCTGTATTATACATGGTGTATTGTATTGTACAACAGTTTTCTTTGTGCCTCCTGCGATGAGTGATTTAAGTCGAGTTTAGTACCCTTTTTGTGATGTCACAAATTACATTGTATTTGTATCGTATGAAAAAAGCAACTGCTGAGTTTCTTGCCGGCTCTTCTCAGCAGAATCTACATTTCGAAATTCGAACCGGCCGGCGGGCGCAATGGTAGAGTTTCGACGTATTATAAGATCCACAGGTTGGCCTACATGAAATAAATAATTTTGAACTTTGAATTAATTGATGTTCATATTTTGTTATTTCAGGTTGTGTATTTTAGCTTGGAGCACCCTCAAGTTACTTTTTTTGACAAGGAGTATTATTCAAGCGTCACAATGAAGTCGCGGCGAGTCAGCAGAATTGATCCCGTGCATTATGTCACAATCAATTATACGTCGAAGAAAGTGATGGATAACAATTTTACGGTACAGTAGAACCTCTATAAGTCGAAATCGATAAGTCGAAAACATCAAAACTCGAAAAAATATTTTGTTCCCTTCCCTTCAAGCCCCAAAACCTCCATTACTCAAAATCGAAATAATCAGTAACTCCCTACAAGTCACCTTGGTAGACATTTTCGATCTATAACTCATGAAAGAATCAATTTGACCTCTACATCTCGAACATAACAATGTTTTTATTTTATAACCTCTACAACTCGATCATTTCAACTAATTACCTAATTCTATAGCTTGAAGAAACTTTTTGCCGACAATTTATTATTTCTTAGAAAACAATGTAACAGTATACCTCTAATAATCCATTTCCTACCAATCCTATGAAAATTCATAAAGGGCTTTTAGGCTGACGTTAACATGTGCTTGTTTACTTTTTATTTTTATTATTATTCATTTCTTTTGAACTTAAGCGAAGCAAATCTTTTTTGTCAATTGTTAGAATGAATCTTAACCTTTACAACACGAATATATCCATACAAAATCCGCGTAAGTCGAAATCCTTTATAAGTCTTAAACTATAGAACTCGAATTTTTTGGCGTCTCTCTTATGACGATATGCCGGCCGTGTTTTCTCCATATAAAGGCTCTTGCCTGGTTTCTTTCTGGTTTATGACCTTAAAGTAATGATTTTTTACACCACTGCACAATTTGGGCTTTAGCACAACTTTAAAATTAATATTATTATTTACGTTAATGATAATTTTCAGTTGAGTCTGTACTTCTACCAATTGCTTTCAAACGTATACAAGAGGAGCTTTGTGGATATTCATGTAAAGCTTTGCGATTTGATTCTAAAAGACCAAATAGTCGGCGATGCGTTTAGAGCGGGCTACTACAGGGTGCCAGAGAAGGAGCGACCGATGTCCGTATTTACGTGTCCCGCACCACCTGTTAGTATTGTTACATTTAGAGTTCATAATATTATGTGCCAATCTAGTTTAGGTTTTTCGTCTCATTAGTTTGAGAAATGAGACACACTTTAAGAAATTAAAAAGTCTTGAGTTGTTCCGGAGTTTGTCAGCTCATTGGGGATTTCAAGAGTCTGGAAACTTCAAAAGTTCGAACAGTGCGTGTTGCCAGTTAAATTACAACTAACCTTAATTATATTGATTTTAATTGTTTCGACATTTACTAATATTAATTTAATATTTGCACGCCAATATGGCAAAACATGTTTGGATGGATGTTGACATTGAGATCTATATTGTAACCCATGTTTACAGCAAATAAATGCATTATTATTATTATTATTATTATTATTATAGTGGTCATAAAAAAGATTAGGGTATCACAGCGGGTGATGGAGAGAGCTGGGAAACTTCCAAGATGTTTACTTGCGAGATCAAATCAGAAATGAGGAGATCCGTAGAAGAACCAGAGTTAACCGATATAGCTTTACCGTAAAGCTTAAGTAGCACATAGTGCGAGGGGCCGATGCTCATTCTGTTCTGTTCTGGCTGTTCTAGTTCACTTAGCTCAAGTGCTTTCTGTTAATCTTTAGCGCTATACTTGGTTTCAGGGGCAGTACGTGTACTTGAACATGCAGTTCCGCTTTGCCCCACTCTCTGACACATTCCCCTTCCACGAGGGCCGCGTGTACATCAACGTGACCGACCGCGGCAGGATTACTGGCCGAGGCTACATCGACTTTGCTCTCAAAACGCTGAGGAGATCAAGGAAACGATAATCTTAAATATACACAAAACGTAGAAGTGTTTTACCAGGGTTTTAATGAAATTAACAGATTATTCTAATAAAAATAAATATTAAATATTTTACCGAAGGGTTTCATTGAAATTAACAGATCTATTCTATAAAAATAAAAATGAAATGTTTTACCGAAGGCTTTCAATAAAATTGAAAGATCTATCTAATAAAAATGAAATGCTGTTATAGTACTTGTTTCACTTGCGAATGGCTAGACCGATTTGGCTAGTTTTTGTCTTACAAGAAAAATTTTCAAAATTGAGAAAAAACGGAAGGTCCTTTTGTATACGTACAGATGACAGTTAATTCGTCTCTCGATTAAATACTACGTTATTAATTTAGCTATGGTGGTCAAATCAACCCGTAGACATCAGTATTTAGGTCCTTGTAATAGTTGTGTAGTCGGGGCATGCAGCGGTTCTGCACTACGAGTAGATATGAGCGAGTAGTTCGGTAACGCCACTCAGTTATACCGGTCTGGGCTAATGTGACTATATAGGACTATGTCTACGAGGACGTGTCCTGAATTTTTTTTATCGGGATAATATTATTTGATCATCTAAAATCTTTTATAAATGAGCACTTCCAATAAGTGAAGTATTTTATTATTTTTAACCGACTTCCAAAAAGGAGGAGGTTATCAATTCGGCCGGTATCTTTTTTTTTTATCTTTATATTAATTATTGTGTCTAGACTACCGTCCTAAAGCCAAAATGTCGTCAACTTTAAAATTATTTTTTCCTAAACTACAATCCTAATCATAAACAATTATTGTATTATATATAATTACTCACATATACCTCTTCTATCTAGAAAATAATATTAGAACTGTATAGTAACGGTCTGCACTACCGATTTCAACAATGCCGCGTAAATTTTGCTGTTGGGCAATCCAACCTTATATCAAAAACTACAGCAGTAAGGAGAATACCGACTAGATGGATCGATAAAGTTTTTTTTAAGTAAGATATCATTAAAAATCGTATTTGACAAATGTTGGTTAACGACGTAATAGCTTGAGGAGGGCAGTACATTAGTTGATCTACAGAAAATTATAAACGAACTGCATTCAATATAATTGGAATTGTCGATATTTCGGTCTAGTTGCTTGGACCGTGTTCACGACGGGACTGCGGTGTTGCGAGACGTCAAATTGAAGCTGTCATGAGTAGAATCTATCTACAAGATCAACCCGCTTTCTTGGTCTTTTTGAAGGAACGACATTTACGTATTTTTTATTTATTTATTCCTAGAGTTTGAGCTGGCTTGGCCACCCTACTCTGTATCGTAGTAAACGCAAATTCTCATTAATGCTGGCGTTACGTTGTACGTGTAGGCGTCTCCCTAACGTTTACGGCTAACAATTTCAACCGTTCCGTGAGAAAACACAGTAGCGAATACTATGGGCGTTGTCGCTGATTGAGTGAGTAATATATTATAATATTTTCTTTGAAGCTAAACAGAAAAAGGATAATTTTTTATTCAAATAAACTTTTACTAAGCGCTTTCGAATCGTCAAATGAATCTACCACTATACATTATATAATATTATCATTATATAATATTATCATAAGAACTACAAGGTGACCAATGGCTACGTGAGATAAGTAATTTACTAATCCTTATCAATATTTTGCATGCGAAAGTGTGTTTATTTGCTGGTTTATTGGTTGATTGGTTTGTTCTTCATACATTCTGACATATTTTTTTGCATGGTTAGGAATTTTTTTGACGCATATAGTTGAGCATCTCTCGAGAGTAACATAGGTTACTTTTTTCCGGTTTTTTAAACCTAACTCACACAACAGAGCGACGTATCGACTTGATTTTTTGCATGAGTATAGTTAGAAAAATTTGAAAAGTGACATGGGTATTTTTATCCTGGAAAATTATTAGGTAAGTATGGATGTAATTTTGTAACATTATTTGCTCTTTTATTTAGAAATTTTGTTTTTAAAATTTAGTCTATGCAATTATTTTTTGTTTTTTAAAATATTGTGTATGCTTGTTATTGATATGCATATCAGCCAATGCGTTGTATATTTATTTTTCGAATGCATAATATATATATTGTAAAGTATACCTAATAAATAAATAAAACAAGGAGTAACCGCGTCTGGGCCCCAAGCGTCGCTGAACAAAATATTGCAGCGTGTGTTTTCGTCTACTTATCGTCAGTTACGACTATTTTGGGAGAGGAATATTATCCGCTACGGCCACCGAACTAAATTACTAATTACATACAAACTTAAAGTACGTACTTAGAAATGCTACTTAGCTACCCACATGGTCGGAGATATGATTTCAATGGAATGCAAGTTTTTAGGTATTTAAATTTATCACCCTTACATGTTTAAAACACGAAAAAGTTAAGTGCATAATTATCTTTGATTTCGAAATAGTGTAACTGCCTTTTTTGATTCGATGACAAGACAGCCCTTGGTAAGTAACGAACTTTTATTTGTGGTCCAGGTGGTAGAGGTTACTTGAATCATTTGACATCTTGTTCATCAAAATCGGTTCAGTGATTCAGGCAGTACGGCGCAACGAATGTAAATAAATACATACTGCTAAAATCATAACACTTCCTTTCGACTTTGCAGTAGTCGGATAAGAAAGTAGCAGACAGATATTTTAGAATCCTGCTAATATTATAAATGCGAAAATTTGGATGTAAGGATGTATGGATGGATGGATAGATGTTTATTACTCAATCACGCCACAACGACTGCACCGATTTGGCTGAAATTTGGCACAGAGATTGATTATAATCTGGAATAACACATAGGCCGGTGTTTAGCCCGGAAAATAAGTTCCCTCGGGAATTAAAAAACCTTAAACCATGCGAACGAAGTCGCGGGCATCAACCAGTTTATAAGATTCTAGCTTTTGCCTACGGCTTTACTCACGTTAATCGATTATTGAAACTCCTATTTTACCTCCCTAGAGGTTGAATTTTACGAACACCTACGTCATAATAGTTATCTGTATGCTAAACAGCCTGATCCGACCAGTTATTTGAGTTGTGCGTTGATAGATCAGTCAGTCAGTCACCTATTTCTTTTATCATTTATATAGATTTACAAATACATATCAAAAATTCCGAGGCCGGAATTTTTGACCTCCAACAACCGAGGACGGGTTGATTTGACCACCATAGCTAAAATATAGCTAGCATAGCTTGGTAAAACACTTCATTTTTATTTTTATGGGATAGATCTGTTAATTTCAATGAAACCCTTCGGTAAAACATTTCATTTTTATTTTTATGGAATAGATCTGTTAATTTCGTTAAAACCCCGATAAAACACTTAACTACGTTTTGTGTATATTTAAGATTATCATTTCCTTGATCTCCTCAGCGCTTTGAGAGCAAAGTCGATGTAGCCTCGGCCAGTAATCCTGCCGCGGTCGGTCACGTTGATGTACACGCGGCCCTCATGGAAGGGGAATGTGTCCGAGAGGGGGGTCAAATGGAACTGCATGTTCAAGTACACGTACTGCCCCTGAAACCAAGTATAGCGCTGAAGATTAACAGAAAGTACTTGAGCTAAGTGACTTAGAACAGCCAGAACAGAACAGAACGAGCATCGGCCCCTCGCACAATGTGCTACTTTAGCTTTACAACTCCTAAAGCAGTAAAGCTAGATCGGTTAACTCCTTATTTCTGATTTGATCTCGAAGGTATACATCCGAGCACAGCTCTCTCTATCGCCTACAGAGATAACCTGAGTTCTTTTATGAGCACTGGCAACATATACTGTTCGAAATTTTGAAGTTTCCAGACACCTGAAATAACCAATGAACTGAAAAACTCCTGAACTACTCAAGACTTTGTCTGGTGGGAGGCTTTGGCCGTGGCTAGTTACCACCCTACAGCCAAAGACGTGCCGCCAAGCGATTTAGCGTTACGGCAAGATGGCGTGCAGAAACCGATTAGGGACTATGGGTTGAATCTACAATACCATACCCGTTCCAAGTTAGCCCACTACCATCTTAGACTGCATCGTCACTTACCATCAGATGCGATCGCAGTTAAGGGCTATCTTGTCAACAAATAAAAAAAAGACTATTTAATTTTTTAGTGTGTCTGATTTCTTAAAATAATCAGACGAAGAACCTAAACTAAATAGGCACATATCGTCGGGGATAGTGCAAAACCGCCAATGTACCATAGCTGATAAAAACCGCACATCTGCACTAGTCCAAGTTAGTTATACGGGAAGATTAAAACTTTATTTCTTATTTCTACCGCTATTGGGCAAATTTTTACACAGCGAGTATTAATTCATGTTCTATGTATTGATAAAAATAGATATCTTTTAAAGTGATTAATTTAGTCGCTACGACACTTACGTGGTTTTGATTTGACCACAAGCGTATGAAAATGGATTTTAATGTACTAATGCTAGTTACGCGGATGCGCACTATCCCCGACAATATTATGAACAGTAAATGTAACAATACTAACAGGTGGTGCGGGACACTTCAATATGGACATCGGACGCTCCTTTTCTGGCACCCTGTAGTAGCCCGATCTAATCGCATCGCCGACTATCTGGTCTTTTAGAAGCAAATCGCAAAACTTTACATGAATATCCACAAAGCTCCTCTTGTATACGTTTGAAAGCAATTGGTAGAAGTACAGACTCAACTGAAAATTATCATTAACTTAAATAATAACATTAATATTAAAGTTGTGGTAAAGCCCAAATTGTGCAGTGGTGTAAAAAATCATTACTTTAAGGTCATAAACCAGAAAGCAACCAGGCAAGAGCCTTTGTATGGAGAAAAGACCGCCCGCATATCATAGTAAGCTATTATATGACGTTAAGACAAAAGAGTTCTATAGTTTTCGACTTATAAAGGATTTTGACTTAGGCGGATTTTGCATGGAAATATTCGACTTGTAGAGGTTAAGATTCATTCTGACAATCGACAAAAAAAGACTTGCTTCGCTTAAGTTCAAAAGAAATGAATAACAATAAAATTAATAATAATATAAAAAAATATTTTAAAACAACCGACTTCAAATGCCACTTAAAAGTATAAAATAATTTTAGTTTGTACACGTATGTTGAAGTCGGGCCAGCGTCGCGCATCGGTTTCATCGTTTCTATTTAGGCCCGTCCGTCTCACGGGCTAATTCAACAAGTATACCGGCCTAATAGTATTTACGATTTAATAATTTTAGTTTGTACACGTATATTGAAGTCGGACGGGCTTAAAATATAGAAACGATGATACCACTGCGCAACGCTGGCCCGACTTCAACATACGTGTACAAACTAAAATTATTTTATACTTTTAAGTGGCATTTGAAGTCGGTTGTTTTAAAATATTTTTTTATATTATTATTTTAAGCTTTTTAGTGTAGCTTCATGGGACCAATTCACTAGACCATTTGTTTTGCTCCTTAAAAAAAGTATTGAAATATATTATTCCAAATAGAAATTTAGCATATGTATGTATGCTATGAAGTTTGAATGGTTAAAATCCTACACACACTCCGATCACGAGCGATTTGCTCTTATTCAATGAGGAGTTCCATCCTATATCTCAGAAGATATTCATCAGATCTTCACCAAACTTAAATGGGATCAACCAGACGATAAGCCCTTTTAAATAAAAAAAAAATTATAGAAATCGGTTCAGATTTGACAGAGTTATAGAGTAACATCGTCAAAAATTCGGTTAAAAAAAAATTATATTGAAATGCCGAATAGAAAAGCATTATGTATGAATGCTATGAAGAATGCATGGTTAAAATCCGACACACACTCTGATCACGAGCGATTTGCTCTTATTCTTTGAGGAGTTCCGTCCTCCATCTCCGAAGATATTAATCAGATCTTCACCAAATTTAAATGGGACCAACCTGACGATACGTCCTTTCAAATAAAAAAAAAATTATTAAAATCGGTTCAGATTTGACGGAGTTATGGAGTAACATCGCCAAAAAATAATAATAATAAAAATAAAAATAAAAAAAAAAAACATACGCGTCGAATTGAGAACCTCCTCTTTTTTTTGAAGTCGGTTAAAAAAGTAGACAAGCTCATGTTAACGTCAGCCTAAAAACCCTTTATGAATTTTCATAGGATTGGTAAGAAATGGATTATTAGAGGTTTACTGTTACATTGTTTTCTAAGAAACAATACACTGTCGGCAAAAAGTTTCTTCGTTTTAGAATTAGATAATTAGTTTCAAATGATCGAGTTGTAGAGGTTATAAAAATAAAAACATTGTTATGTTCGAGATGTAGAGGTCCAATTTATTTTTCAATGAGTTATAGAAGGAAAATGTGTACTGATATGACTTTTAGGGAGTTACTGATTATTTCGATTTTGAGTGATGGAGGTTTTGGGGCTTGAAGTCAAGGGAACAAAATATTTTTTCGGGTTTTGGAGGTTTTCGACTTATCGAGTTTCGACTTATAGAGATTCTACGGTACCGTAAAATTGTTATCCATCACTTTCTTCGACGTATAATTGATTGTGACATAATGCACGGGATCAATTCTGCTGACTCGCCGCGACTTCATTGTGACGCTTGAATAATACTCCTTGTCAAAAAAAGTAACTTGAGGGTGCTCCAAGCTAAAGTACGTCATCTGAAAATAACAAAATATGAACATCAATTAATTCAAAATTATTTATTTCATGTAGGCCAACCTGTGGCTTTTATAATACGTCGAAACCATTTCGAACCGAAATGTAAATTCTGCTGAGAAGAGCCGGCAAGAAACTCAGCACAGCAGTTGCTGTTTTCAAACGTAATATTACACTATTTAAATCACTTAAACGACTCGACTTAAATCACTCATCGCAGGAGGCACAGATTTGAAAACTGTTGTACAATACAATACACCACGTATAATACAGGAGCGTGGGCGCGTATGCCCATCCACTTTCCCGTTCTATCTTGATATATTTCTGTGTCTGCCCCGACCATAGCACCCGTTTTAAAAGGTCTCTCACCCTGCCGCTGTAACATGTTCTAATCATGAACGAAACAGAGCAAACTATCACAGTCAAATATACCAGATTTTTCTTTGATTCAATAACCATCCTTTCTTTTTTTTTTTGAAAAAAAAAACTCAAGCGGAACGTATGAAGTTTAGCACGGTCGGAATCTAGATGAACAAATTACATGTGCACATAATATTATAACTAGTAATAAAGACATTAATACCTACTCGTGACAGTGCAACAGAGGTACTAGCTTTGCCGTGACTTCGTCCGCGTTGAGGTAGATTTTTAAAAATTCCACGGGAACCCTCTGATTTTTTGAGATAAAAGGTAGCCTATAGCACTATCCAAGTCCTCCGCTACTCAGCTATACTCACTCAAAAATTCACGTCGATCTGTAACTCCGTTGCTGCGTGATAGAAGAACAAACAAACACACTTCCGTACTTATAATATTAGTAATGATTTTCGAAATTCCGGAAATAATGCAATTATGGTGATTGGTTTTATAATATTTTATTTATCTGAACTGTAATTGAAAAATGCAAATATAAAAGAAATTACTGTGGAAAGTGATTATTTTAAAGTGTCATACTTAAAATAATTACCACAATAAATTCTTAGTTTAAGGTTGGCTGACTCATTGTTCGAAAAACTTTGGGGTCTCAAGGTGCTAGAATGCCGACCTCCAATCAGAAAGCGCAGCCTTGGTAGACTCTTTACTAGAGGATCCGCTGACGTCACAAAGCCGCGAGATATAAACGGTACCACATAGGTCTCTTGTATGGACAATGTCCAGCTGTGGACATCTATCCTGACTAAAACTATTAATGCGAAAGTAAGGTTGTTTGTTTGTTGACGTGATTTTTTGAATGGATATAGTTAAGGACGTGGATATGACATAGGCTACATTTTATCCCGGAAAATCAATGATTTCCCGCGGGATTTTAAAAACTATATATCCACGAGGACGAAGTCGCGGGCATCAGCTAGTAAATAAATAAATAATGAACGAATTCAAATGAAACTTGGCATGATTTGAGTTCATACTACGAGGTAGGACACTGAATAGTTAGATTTTTTTAAATATTTAGTTTAGCGCTTGGCTGCAATCATACCTGATGGTAAGTGAAGATGTAGCCTAAGATGGAACGCGCTTGCCTAGAAGATGCATATTCACTCTTGATTTAAAGGTACCCAAATTGTAGTTAGAGTAAAAATTGTAGTAGAGTAGAAATTGTAGTTTTGTTTTTTATATATTTTTAGCGAACAAACGAGCAGGCGGGTCACCTGATGCTAAGTGACTACCACCGCTCATGAACCTAGCACCTGAGGCACCACCAATGCGTTGCGGACTTTTTAGGAATTTGATGGTTCGCCCCTTGAATAACCCCATATTGTAATTCAGTGGGAACACCTTCTCAGGAATTCGGTTCCACAGTTTCAAAGTACGTGGAAAAAAAGATCTGGCACACCCGAAATTAATGGTTTATCCCGAAAAATCGGTTTGGAAATGGTTTTATCCCGAAAAAAAAAAAGATTTCCACAAGATTTTCAAAACCTAATTACGAACAGTAGTGGTTAGCAATAGCAGGAGGTACGTAAATATAATTACACAAACAGTATGTGAGTACAGTGTGTCTACACAAGCTTATGATGCTTGACTTTATTACAACACGAAATTGAAAAAGTTTGCGCCACTCAAGTGTCACTTACGAAGTTATGGAGGTACGGGGGAACACGTAGACGACACATTTAATTTCATTTGATTATTATTATACTGCTTGCTTGTAGTGGCGATAACAAAGTACACAATAATGTCCTCCCGGCCGAATCCGGTCAACGACCAACCTCCTCAGAGATTAGCCGCCTCCGCGGGAGATATTATAGTGCGCAACGGATAGGTACAGTCGCATTAAAACAGCTCATAACTTATTTGTTTTTCGAACGATTTATTTTCTGCTTTTACAAATGTTATTCTTATATGTTGATTCTCGATTGTAATTAATGAATATCCGCATTTGGATGTCAGTCAAATAACCAATTGTATTGGCATGTAATTAAACAGGCTTCTATTTAATAGCATTATTAGCCTCAAAAATATACATTGTCCTCTAGATTACTAAGTCAGCCACAATCAATGTGCCCCTAAAAAATACTGTTTTAGCCACAATATATACCTAGGTTTACGATCCCAATAGAACCTAAGTGCCCTAAGTGTAATATTTATGTATAACCCTAACCTAACCTAACTTGTATCCGTGGCTAAGTTAGTAAATTAGATGGCGATGTATTAATCTGGTGGCCAAGTTATAAAAATTGTGGCTCTTTATTTGATGCTTTCTTTGGAATATTTTGTGGCTATTTTGAAAAAGGCGAGTTAGTTTATTAGAAGCTTCGTCATTTTCCCGTGGCTAAGTTATAAAATTAGAAGCTAGGTTTTGTGGCCAAAAAAAAAAAATTCTGCGGCTCGACTTACGAGTATTATATCCCAATTGTATTTAGGTATTCGCATGGATTCTGTACAGTCCGCCCATTGTCTAATCGATCTGTCGCCTTAGACAATGATTCTCATTGTCTGCGCGAGATCTTATTAGGGCTGCCGGCTCACAGCCCGTCGGAGATCGATCCCGCCCGGATAATGGATCGTTATGATCCCCATTATGATCCCGCGCATTCAGCATCCGATGAATTGTCTCCTTAGCTCATTCCGCTCATTAAACGTATTACAATTGGTTGTAATAAATACCTTTTTTTTATTGAATAGAATGTTGGATAGAATCAGGCGTTACTTTGCGGAAGTTCATGATTAGCAAGAAGAGTTATTTTGCTATAATCCGCTAACAAAAAAAATCTGCATGGTCAAACATGCAGTTACAAGCTAAGCACTGCTTACCTCCCCAACCAAGCAAGAGAGTCAAGTTCCCAAGCAAGCAATGCCACCACCACTCACATGCAGCACCACACAAGACTTTTATACTACTCTCGACGCACGTTTCGCTCCGACCCGGAGCATCCTCAGGAGATCTCGACTTTACAATGCTGTATTGTCTAGCATTTTCTTTATTCGATGACAAGGTAGTCCTTGCCTGCGATCTCACCTGATGGTATGTGACGATCCAGTCTGAGATGGTAGCGGGTTAACTTGGAAGGGGTATAGCAGTGTAAATTAAACCCATACCCCTAATCGGTTTCTACACGCCATCGTGCCGGAACGCTAAATCGCTTGGCGGCACGTTTTTGACGGTAGGGTGGTAACTAGCCACGGCCAAAGCCTCCCACCAGACCAGACCAGAGACAATTTAGAAATAATAAATTACTAAATTGCCCCCGCCGGGAATCGAACCCGAGACCTCCCAGTTATAAGACCACAGCGCTCACCACTGCGCCAAGGAGGTCGTCAAAAGCCAAGTTCCCAAGCAAGCAATGCCACCACCACTCACATGCACCACCACACAAGACTTTAATACTACTCTCGACGCACGTTTCGCCCCGACACCGGAGCATCCTCAGGAGATATCGACTTTACAATGCTGTATTGTCTAGTTTTTTTTTTATTCGATGACAAGATAGTCCTTGACTGCGATCTCACCTGATGGTAAGTGACGATCCAGTCTGAGATGGTAGCGGGCTAACTTGGAAGGAGTATGGTAGTGTAGATTCAACCCATACTCCTAATAGGTTTCAACACGCCATCGTGCCGCTAAATCAAATAACAAGCCAGATCAGAGACAATTTAGAAATTATAAATTCGCAAATTGCCCCCGCCGGGTATCGAACCAGTCATAGAAATAGAAATAGAAATAGAAATATTTTTTACTCAAATAAACTTTTACAAGCACTTTTGAATCGTCAATGGATCTACCACTGGTTCGGAATGCCTTTCCTGCCGAGAAGAGCCAGCAAGAAACTCGGCGGTTGCTCTTTTCAAAAAAAAATTTTTTACAATAGTTAATGAAACTATGCTATGTATACAGTGCTTCCACGATGAAGTTTCCTAAGTCCATTACAAAACAAATAAAAATAAAAACAATCCAATGCACGTTAAGACGAGTAGACAGAAAGCAGACCCATTCCCGTTGGTGGCACCCATTCACGAGCATGACGCATGATCCAGCCGTTGCTTCGCTCAACCATATTTTAGGGAACGTAACAACCCGCACCACACGACACATAAGGCCACAGAACTCTCCACTGCGCCAGGGAGGTCGTCAAATGTGAACTGAAATTAAACAAGCTCTAAAAGGACAAAGACCAAGGTAGAAATCACCGGCGAAATCCGTATGCCGCCACAATATGACGTGGAGTTTACCCGTCGTCATCCACAAGCCTGCAATCTGTAATAGGATCTCGCTCGCAATGAGAACACTATGGCGAAACGCTTTGAGCTTCTTATGCGGCTTTCTGGAGCGCTTAAATGTCTTAAAAGTAAAGATGCAATACGCTGCAGTGGCCCAGTGGTCAATTCAATTCAATTTATTTGCACAAAGCATGTGAGATACAAGTGTTAACAATAAGTTGTAAGCGGGAACAATGTTTTGCCTAATAATAATCAGAAATAAATTTAAAAAGAATTTTATTTTTAGAATAGAATAGAAACATTTTTTATTCAAATAAACTTTTACAAAGTTAGTGACTTTCTTAATGACAAAGTTGCATGGAATCAATCAGCTGATTGGCATCCAGCTACCCATAAGATAGTGTAATAAGTTATTATATTGTAATATTATGTAGTTATACATTAATATTCATTTTTAACCAACTTCTAAAAAGGAGGAGGTTGTCAATTCGGCCGGTATCTTTTTTTTTCTTTTTCCTATAATATTGTAATTTTTTATTATGAAAAGAGCAACCGCTGAATTTCTTGCCGGCTTTTCGCGGCAGAATCTTCATTCCGAACCGGTGGTAGAGTCGTGACGTGTCATAAGAGCTACAAGTTGGCCTACATGAAACAAATAATTTTGAATTTTGGACATCATGGAATTCCGCAAAGTAACGCTAGCTTCTGTCCAATATTCGATAATGATGATTACGTTTCGTTATGTAGTAGGCAGCGCTTATCTCTTAGTCTTCTGCAGTGCTTCTCTCAATGTTGAAGTCAATTTGTACTCGTCCCGTAGGCTTGCCACGATGGGTGATGTTTACAAACACACGGCCCTCGTGGAAGGGAAACGTATTGAGGACAGCAGTGCCACGGAACATCATGTTGGGGAAGCTGTAAAAACCCTGAAAGTTTCAAAAAATTAGGACAACTAAACTAAATAAGACTAGCTATGTGTTGTGTTACTAAATACGGTTGACCGAAGCAACGGCTGGATCATGCGTCATGCTCGTGAACGGGTGCCACCAACGGGAATGGGTCTACTTTATGGCTCGTCTTAAGATAGATTGTAACATGCAAATGTAGGTCTTATGCATGTTTGAAATTCCATTGTGGAAGCACTGTGTACATAGCATAGTTTTGTTACCTATTGTAAAAAATTTTTTTTTGATAAAAGCAACCGCTGAGTTTATTGCTGGCTCTTCTCGGCAGGAACGGCATTACGAACCGGTGGTAGATTCTCGACTTGTCATAAGAGCCACAAGTTGGCCTACATGAAATAAATAATTTTGAGTTTGAGGTAAATGCAATCTCACGGGAGGGGCAGGACATTTTAGCACCGCCATCTTTCGATCCTTCTCCGGCACTCGGTAATACGCTTCCCGGAACGCGACGCCGACCAACGAATCCCTCTCCATCAGATCGCAGAACTTGATGTGAGTCTCTACGAAGCTCCTTTTGTACATGTTTGAAAGTAATTGGTAGAAGTAAATGCTCATCTGTAAACCAGCGCAAAATAACATTTATCTATTACAAGCTATTAACCGCGGCTTCGCTTTTATTAAAAGTAATCCGAAGTGGTGATTATCCTATTATATAGTCAAAGACGTGCCGCCTAGCGATTTAGCGTGCCGGCACGATGGCATGTAGAAATAGGTTAGGGGTATGGCTTGAAATAAACTGCCATACCCTTTCTAAGTTAGTACGCTACTATCTTCACATCAGTTGAGATCGCAGTCAAAGACTATCTTGCCATCGATTAAAAAATATCCCATCAAAAACATAAATGTGAAATTGACAGCCAAGTTCAATATCAAGAATATGAGTGGTTGTCGACTTCACCGACAAAAGAATTGCCATCTAAATGTGTGCCAAGTTCTGTAAATAATTCTCAAATTTATTCATAAGAACATACAACATTCTTAAAATATAAATTCAAAACACAATTTCTTGTTTTTTCTGCTAGACCAATGTTTGTGTATTTAAAAATATAACTTCTTAAAAAACAGTAGAATTATTTATAGAAAGCAGATTACTTAGGATAAATTGAAGCTTCATATTTTTATAGGGCTTTTAATAAACATACCAAATCATTTAGAGCCACTTTTACGGTTTTAGACACGGTCGCGTCGCCAGTTCCTTTCAAAAGAAAAGCTAAAAAGCTCGAACTTGGCTTGACAAGCTACCGCGTGTCTCCATATGACATCAAGACAAGTACCTACCGTGAAATTGTTATCCATCACTCTCTTCGACGTATAGTTAACCGTGACGTAATGCACGGGGTCGTTTCTGCTGACTCGCCGCGACTTGAATGTGACCATTGAATAATACTCCTTGTCGAAAAAAGTAAGTTTAGGGTGCTCCAAGTTAAAATACATCTGGAAATCAATAGAATGAAAATTTATTTCTTTACGGCTTAATCTGTATAAATATAAAACTGACTTATATGTACTGATTTTTATATTCGATCACAGGTTCGTCCTTGACTCACTCACTTGGTGGTAAGTGACGAGGCAGTCTGAGATGATGATTGGCTTATATATGTTAATATATATGTTAACATATATGTGTATATTAATATATATGTATATTATATTAACATAGAATGGTTTAAGCTGTGCGTTAGCAAGTAAAATGAACCGTAACAGCATTGCGTTAGTGCTCAATTTCAAGCTTGCATTCTTCCAAGTTTACGCATACGGACACTCTCCAAATTAAAATCGGTTGTACTGAATTTGTGACATTAAATAATTGATTTAAGATTAATTTTACTTTGACACTAATGTCAACTTATACTAACCCTACTGACTTACCCTTTTACTGTAAGATTTTTTGATCAGAAAAGAGACAAAACAAAGAGCTGCAGCTAAATAGAATTTCCTTTTGAATTCAGTAACCATTTTTTCAAATTTTTTTGGAAATCAAACTATGTTTCAAACGGTTTATCTTGATATATGCGCTTGCATGAGTTTACGTTTAATTTTATCTATTTTATAACCACTGCACCCATTGTGTGGCAAATGTTAGGTACCCTATGCACTTGGTGACCAACAACAATTGAGAAAAAATACTTTCATAAATATGATGGTTCAAAAAAATAGGCATATAGCCAACAAATCAAAACTTTTTATCTTCTTTTTTTAAATAAAAAGAAAAGGTGACTGTATAATCAACGCAACGCTCAAACCACTGGACGGATTTTTCTATCTGTATGCCAAATCCATCCACTAAGAAAGAATTTTTGAAAATTCAACCCCTAAGGGGGTAAAATAGAGGTTTGACAAAGAATTTAACGTGAGCGATGTTGCGGGCAAAAACTAGTCATACATAAAAAACGCACGCACAATATGGCAGCCCGAATGAAATAGTGTGACCTTATAAACTTGGACGGAATTTTTCGGTAATTTAAAATATTCATCACACTTAAAAATAACACCGGACATTATAATTTACTTATTTTAGCAAAAAAGGGCTAGAGTTATTTTGCTATAATTCGCCAACAGAAAAAATCTGTATGGTCAAACATGCAGTCACACGCTAAGCACCGCTTACCTCCCCAACCAAGCAAGAGAGCCAAGTTCCCAAGCAAGCAATGCCACCACCACTCACATGCACCACCACACAACACTTTTATACTACTCTCGACGCACGTTTCGCCTCGACACCGGAGCATCCTCAGGTGATAGGCTACATTTTATCCCGGAAAATTAAAGAGTACCTACAGGATTTAAAAAAATCTTAATCCACGCGGACGAAGTCGCGGGCATCATCTAGTTCCTAATAAAAAAGCCTTCCAATTTAACCGATTAAGCCAAAATTTAGCCGAAGCCAAGCCAAGCCAAGACAAGCCAAGCTAAGTGTAACACCGAGGCTAGAATAAGTAGAACGTTTGCAACCACCCTTACTGTACCAAGTGAATCCAAAAAGTACTTTAGTTTTATATTACCTATTACTATACATGATAGTAATTTATTAAAATTGTTCCATTCTTCATTATGTGATCCAATTCCGGAAATAGTACTATTATAATAATTGTATTACATCTAATTTGTTGTATTGTTAAACTGAACCTAACATTTTTTATTTAAACAAAATATTTAAATGCCGCTTAACGTAGACGGGAACTAGAAGCGGTTTGGCTTGTGGGTATAGAAGTCCCTAGCAAACCAGTACAGTACTACTAGTACTAGTAACTAGGGTTTTAGGTAGTACACACTTTAGGACCCTAGTACACAACTTTGAGACCCTAATACACTACTTTATGACCCTAAGTGTGAGCAAATATTGTTGTCAAATTCAAAATTTATTTATTTCATGTAGGCTAACTTGTAGCTCTTATGACACGTCATAAATCTACCACTGTAACGGTGTACTCTCTATTCCCTCACTTTCGTAATCTGATGGGATGGAAATCCGACACGACTGGGGGAAGATTTGGTGCACAATTATCGACTATTTAAGTGCTCTCCGAGGCACGGGGATGACATGCCGCAAATTTTGCTAATTCTAAAAAAATCCAATATATTTTTCGCCCAACCTAGGAAACAAACCCGGGACCTCATCATTGGCATCATGTTACCCATTAGACCAACGAGGTAACAATAAATAAATAAAAATTATAAGGCAACAAATTGCTCAAGTAGAAATAGAGTGAAGAGATTATTCCAGTTAACCTAATTAATCCGCTTATAGTTCAAGTTAGCGCAAACAACATAATTCGTTTGTTGTTTCCAATTAATATTTTCCAGTTTCCACGCCCGCGCCGGGTTAATGGATTTGTGCGAGGTGCGAGAGGCATTATAATGTATTTTTCCTTAACTGTCTTAAATGATAAACAATAATAATTGGTAGCGTAGAAAGGCGTAAGCGACGCGCTAAGTATAGCGCGTACAACATTTTTACCGTAATGACAATAAGCCAGTTTTAAGCTATTGCATAGCTTCTATCGCGGGCCAGCGTGGAGACCGAATCCAGAAATTCCGCAACGAAAATAACCTGACACGGGACTCCTCTACGGTGAGCCGCTAGATGGCGTTGATAAAAAATGCTATGCAATAGCTTTACCGCAGCAGTCCCCGAGTGCCACACGTATTTTTTTTTTAAAAACCCCTCTTATAAGTTTGACGTGTGTATCTGTATGTGGGTGTATGTGTGTCTGTCTATTCCCTCGTAGCTCCTTAATGAATGAACCGATTTTGATGCGGTTTTCTCTTTTTGAAAGCTGACGTGATCGTGGTGGATTTTAACTATAATTAAAATAATTATAGTGCATGAAATTAATGTCATCAAATTCATTTCATGCCACTAATTTCAAGATGCATGAAATTAATGCATGCATCTTGAAATTAGAAGTTTACACGTGAAATTGTTGATGAAATTAACGTCATGAAACTAATTTCATGCCACTAATTTCACAGCGTAAATTCGGCTTAAATATTTGCGTTGTAAAAATAATCTAGGGACTGACACAAAATAATTGTAGAGGTCGGTAGAGGTGGAAAAATTGGAAAAGTCCACTGGTGGCAAATGTGTAAATCCGCCACTGGTGAATAATGGAAGGAGACACGACCCTCAATGCAATGAGGAATACGACGCAGATAGAGTTCACTGTTTAACCTTGAAAAGGTCAGACCGACACATCGCGTTTAGGTCAAGTATTATGAGATTTTTATTTGACGAAAAACTTAGGTCGGATGGGTTAAAAGTTTTTCAAAGCTTTTTATTTCAATACAATACGATCAATATCTGTTTGGGCCCAAAGTTGTGAAATTACTCGTAAAAGCTTCATCCTACATTTTTAAACTTTTTAAGTAATTGTACTCCACTCTTATATAATAGACTAGCGGACGCCCGCGACTTCGTCCGCGTTCTTAAATTGTTGAAATTTTTCCTGAATTTTCTTTGCTATAAACCTCACGGAGCCCGAGACCTTTCCAACGAATGGAAATCGGTTCGTGCGTTCTGGAGTTATAGCGTCAGGAAGGAAAACCCGATTTATTTTTATATAGTAGATTTAGGTATAGATAAACTTTGAGATAGAAAGGTTTTTTACTAGAAACGAGCCATAAGCATTTGATAAATAATAATTTAAGTGATTTGAGGGTATGCGTAAAATTACACTTCCATACCCCTTCCACGTTAGCCCGCTACCATCTTAGACCGGATCGTCACTTAACGTCAGGTGAGATCACAGTCAAAGGCTACCTTGACATCGATTATTATAAGATCGATTTTAAAAACCGACTTCAAACGCCACTACAAAGTATATCAAGTGTGCCTTTAAAATTTGAAGAGTTCCCTCGACTTTTTCAGGATCCCATCATCAGATTGTGACTTGATGGCCATTTGACTACCTGGGAAGTGTACTCTTTCAAATAAAAGAAGATTTTTCCGAATCGGTCCAGGCGTCTTTGAGTAATCGGGGAACATACATAAAATCGCGTTTCTTGTATGCGGTCCTCCCTTTTTTTTTTTTTTTATTATTTGTTGTTATAGCGGCAATAGATATACACATTCGGTGAAAATTTCAAGGATCTACCTATTATTACCGTTCATGAGATATAGCTCGCTGACAGACAGACGGACGGACGTCCTAAAAAGTATTAACGTTAAATCGCGTAGGACCGATTTCACCAACGTAAATAAATCTTTTCCGAGCATTTTGATATTTTGACAGTTTTTGAATTGCAAATCTTCCAAATTATTTATTTATACGTTGGTGAAATAGGCTCTAAGTGGCAAATCGCCCAAAGAAAAAATATTTGAGTAAATAACAAAGCGAAACCATCTGCCTCTATTTTGGTTATAAAGAAAAGCTTATTTTCTAAGTAAAAAGGAAAATAACTCTGCGGAAACGGGCGAGTAGATTACGTTCATGTACAATCTACATCTAGTATGTACTGTTATGTATTCTGTGATCTAGTAAAGATGCTGAGCGTTTGTGAGCAGTACCGAGGCAGTGCCGAGCTTATTACTTCAATTCCTTCTACATCTTATCTTTGGATGTCTACGAACACACTGTCTCGGCGGACCTCAGTGATTTTCGATAAAGATGGCACCCATACGTGGTTGAAATTCAATCTACTCGTACTGTTATATATTTTACTAGCGGACCCGACAGACGTTGTCCTGTCTTAACTATGAATATTGAAACTCCCCTTTTACCTAATACTACTAATAATACTAATTTTCAAAAAATGTAAAATACGTAATTCTTTATTTTTGATCAAGAGTCAAAATATCAAGTTTCATAAACATAACTTGAAAAATAACTTGAAGAACGAAGGACTATCATACAAACATTCAACCCCTATTTAATCCCTTAGGGGGTAGAATTTTTAAAAACTGTGAAACACCTACTTTTTTGTTTTCAATTTAAAGCCTAAGTACCGAATTTTATGGGTATAGCTTGAAAAATAACGGAGTTTCATACAAACTTTAACCCCCCTTTTTACCCCCATTGGGGGGAGAATTTTCGAAATATGTAAAATACGTAATTCTTTATTTTTGATCAAGAGCCAAAATATCAAGTTTCATAAACATAACTTGAAAAATAACTTGAAGAACGAAGGACTATCATACAAACATTCAACCCCTATTTAACCCCTTAGGGGGTAGAATTTTTTAAAAGTGTGAAACACTTACTTTTTTGTTTTCAATTTAAAGCCTAAATACCGAATTTTATGGGTATAGCTTGAAAAATGACGGAGTTTCATACAAACTTTAACCCCCCTTTTTACCCCCTTGGGGGGAGAATTTAAAAAAAATGTAAAATACGTAATTCTTTATTTTTAATCAAGAGCCAAAATATCAAGTTTCATAAACGTAACTTGAAAAATAACTTGAAGAACGAAGGACTATTATACAAACATTCAACCCCTATTTAACCCCTTAGGGGGTAGAATTTTTAAAAACTGTGAAACACGTACTTTTTTGTTTTCAATTTAAAGCCTAAATACCGAATTTTATGGGTATAGCTTGAAAAATGACGGAGTTTCATACAAACTTTAACCCCCCTTTTTACCCCCTTGGGGGGAGAATTTAAAAAAAATGTAAAATACGTAATTCTTTATTTTTAATCAAGAGCCAAAATATCAAGTTTCATAAACGTAACTTGAAAAATAACTTGAAGAACGAAGGACTATTATACAAACATTCAACCCCTATTTAACCCCTTAGGGGGTAGAATTTTTAAAAACTGTGAAACACGTACTTTTTTGTTTTCAATTTAAAGCCTAAATACCGAATTTCATGAGTATAACTCGAAAAATGACGGAGTTTCATACAAACTTTAACCCCCCTTTTTACCCCCTTGGGGGGCGAATTTCGAAAAATCCTTTCTTAGTGCTCGCCTACGTCATAAAAGGAACCTACTGTCAAAATTTCAAGTTTCTAACTTCAGTGGTTTAGGCTGTGCGTTGATCGTCAGTCAGTCAGTCAGTCAGTCAGTCAGTCAGTCAGTCAGGACAAGCCTTTTTATATAATTATAGATTATTGTAATGTGCACTAATTCGCTGCATCAGCGCTAGCATTTTTATAAAACCCGTTGCTAAGCATGCGGCCAATTAGTCACAGCCAAACCTCCGCGATTTTGTAATTATTAGATCTGAGTGCATTAAAAACAGTGGACATTTTATGTGGTTTTCTTTATTTAAAAAAGACTGACGAGGTGGACCCCTTAACAACGCGTTCGTTTCAGAAACGCTTCAGTTCAACGTTTCTGAAACGAACAGCTAAGGTGTCGAACGCACTTCCAGCTTCTGAGTTTCCGGCCACGTATAAACTGAGTACCTTCAAGACAAGACTGAATAGGCAAGCTCTAGGCAAGCGCACTCCAACCTAGACCTCATCAATGCTTCCCATCATTGATTGTCGTCAACCGCAAGCCCATCTCATAATAAAATTTTTAAAAAAGATAAGAAGCGAAAAGCGGACAGCAAGAAATTCAAAATTATTTATTTCATGTAGGCCAAAAGGCTCTTATGACAAGTCGAGAATCTCCCTCCGGTTCGGAATGCAGATTCTACTGAGAAGGGCCGGCAAAAAACTCAGCAGTTGCTCTTTTCAAAACAAAAATGTTACAATATGTAGCTTATCTATCTTGTGAACAGCTGAAGCAAAGCGGATTGGTTTCAAGCCACTTTGTCATTAAGGAATTCATTAACTTCTAAATTATTAAATGTGTCTGTATATGTCTTCTACTTATTAACGGAGCGATGCATCAAGCATTGGATTGTTTTACATTTAGCCTTACAGGATTATAATATTTTAGAGGAGTCTTCGCGGCCGTGTGTCCGTAACACAACAATCTCTGTAAAGGCATTGTAGGGCCGCCCGCGCCCGGGGACTGCCCCGGCCAGAGATTACCTTCCTTCCATCAGGAAGTGGAGGGATATTCCGGCGCCGTGCATCAGAGTGTACCCACGTCGGTAATAAGAGATGTTATTGCTTCTGGTTTGTTACCCATGTTCCTGTCCATTTTTCCATTGAAAAATATCTAAGACTATCTCCTGAAATATAAAAACTAGCCACATCAGCAACGGAGCAATAGAATAGAATAGAAATATTTTTTTATTCAAATAAACTTTTGAATCGTCGATGATCTACCACTGGTTCGGAATGCCCTTCCTGCCGAGAAGAGCTAGCAATAAACTCGGCGGTTGCTCTTTTCAAAAAAAAAAGTTTTTACAATAGATAACAAAACTATGCTATGTATACAGTGTTTCCACAATGAAGTTTCAAAAATGCAAAACAATCCAATGCTTGATGCATCGCTGCGTTAATAAGTAGAAGACATATACAGACACATTTAATAAGTAGAACTTATTATATAGTTAATGAATCCCTTAATGACAAAGTTGCTTGGAACCAATCTGCTTTGCTTCAGCTGTCCACAAGATAGATAAGCTACATATTGTAACATTTTTTTGTTTTGAAAAGAGCAACTGCTGAGTTTCTTGCCGGCTCGTTTCAGCAGAATCAGCAGAACCGCTGGTAGATTCTCGACTTGTCATAGGAGCCATAAGTTGGCCTACATGAAATAAATAATTTTGAATTTGAATGCATGTCGTTTAATAAAGAATCTTTGTAGAAAGTTCAGTTAGTTTCGCCGCGGAATTCGCATCAAGGGTTGATTTAGTATTCCAGCAAGCTGCAGGAGTTCTGCTTAGTGACCCACTTGTGAGGACTTACTTACTTAAATAAATAACCTTAGTTTAATCGTGTAAAGGCGAGTCGCTAGCTAAAGGAATATTAATTCTGCTGCTCAAGGAAAAAGACACGACATGAACCCCGCTAAAAAGTCCAGAGCGTGTCAGCGCGAAGCAGAGATGCAGACAAAGCTCGAATTTAAAACTAGCCACTGTAAATACTATTCTGAAGAATCTGCTGTAGTCGAAATGGTCGATGGGGTCCCAAGGTACTGGAGTGGTGACCCCGCATCGGGAAGCGCAGTGTTGGCAGAACCCCACGAGATGGACCGACGACATCAAACGAGTCGCAGGGAGCCGTTGGATTCAGGCGGCGCAAGACTGAGGCCTGTGGAGGTCCATGCAAGAGACCTATATTCAGCTGTGGACGTCTATAAGTTGATTAAGAAGAAGTAGATAATATTGAGAAAGTCCATCCGCAAAGTCATTCTGTCTGTGCTCACTAATTTCTAAAACCACTGTATAGATTTTGATAGGCATTCACCAATAGATAGCCTAAATCTATGAGAAGGTTCTGGTGGATAAATTATTATTATTATAGAGGTTTAGAGTAATTTATCTCTTTTTCATTGCTTTTCTGTTACACAGTTTCAGAACTTTTGTGTTACACTGTTTATTTTCTTATAATATATTTTGTTCTTTTTTTCATGCAATAATTAAATAAATAAATAGACTAGCGCTTGGCTGGTATCACACCGGATGGTAAGTGAAAATGCAGCCTAACATGGAACGCGCTTGGCTAGAAAATGTCTATTCACTCTTTATTTGAAGGTACCCAAATTGTAGGTTAGGTTAGTATAATACATTCGAATTAAATCTGTAGAATATGTATAAAGAATCCACCAGTGCAAAACAAAGACTGTGAGCTAGTAAAACATATAAAACTGTTAGATAACGGTAACCGAATCCTCACCGAAAACGGTTCGCCGTTACGCGGGAGAAGGGAATGTTGAAATCGGATCGCCGATAAATCAGGGATCCAATATAACCATATTTTCTCCTCAAAAACACCTCATAAAATTTCCTCCAAGTCATAAAACGCCCCTGCAATATTTCTTTGTATGATATATAAAATGTGAAGATTCCGAAGATGTTGAAACTTATCACGTTTACTTCAGTAACAGAAAGGATAAAACAACAAAAGCAGATAAGAAATTCCAAGAATAGACATTGAGGAAATCGGAACTAGCAGGCAAATTCTGGGAATAGGAATTAACAGAAAATTCTGGCACGCGAGCTAATGATGTATTATTTCTGTCATCAACTCCCTATCTATAGGTAAAATCCAGTGCAGACACGATGCTTTTAGCAGCCGCGATCGACGTTTTTGGATTCGGACGTGACATCGAGCTTCCGAAAAGCGACTAAAATCGCAAAAACGCCAATCGCGGCTGCTAAAAACGTCATGTCTATCCTGGCTGTAAAGCCATCAAGATCCACCGTTGAACATAGACCTCTTTTAACTAGCGCCAACATTGTCTATCGTCGGCTTTTCGCATCCAATCATTGCCTGTCACATTTCGTATGTCATCGCTCCATCTAGCCGGGAGTTCGTTCGCTCGTTTGCCGAGATGCGAAAGTCGGATGATTTTTTTTAATCTATTTTTTTTTTGGGGTTTTTTACCAGCTAGCACGCCAACCCCATCGAAACGTAAACCAAGTCGGATGATACTATAAAGGTTTTTACACCAATACACCTTATCCGTTCTACCCTTCAAATATCTATAGTTCTTCGAATGTTACGGATTTTTTCGCAAATACTGTTCGTATTTGTCCCCAATTTAGTATTGTCGGAGAAATTCTGCAGACTTGGGAGAAAAAATGTTTATTTCACTTTTAAATTTTTAGTAGGAAAGTTTCTATTGAATTTAAAGCCGCCCAGTGCTCGCTTGATGGTAAATATAGTACTTAGTCTGATGTGTGCATCGTTGGTCCAGTCGCTAGCTTATTTGCCAAGAATCATAAGATTCATACGATAAGATCATAAGATCCTAGAGGGTTAGATTCTCAGATAGGATAAAAAACTTATTTTATCTTTCTTTAAAGTAATATTCAGTAGTAACTTGAACATGGGAAGTTGCCACATTACATCCACGTGTCAAGAAGATCACGTAAAGCCGTTGGTCCTGAGAATCTTTCATAATGTTCTCAAAGGTACTAACACAAGCTTTCCGCTTATTTGGAGGGAAGATATAAGACGAGTTTGTCGATTCTCTAGAAATGATTGCATCAGTGTAACGGTCGCAATCTCGGCACGTCTTTGTCGGTAAGGTGGTAACTAGCCACGGCCAAAGCCTCCCACCAGACCAGACCAGAGACAATTCAGAAATCATAAATTCCCAAATTGCCCCCAAACCCGAGACCTCCCAGTTATAAGACCACAGCGCTCACCACTGCGCCAGGGAGATCGCCGGAATTTCAAAATGATTTATCAGTAATATACGGTTACACCAAATGAAGTACCTAATTACGTTGCGCATAGGTGAGTGAGAGCACCTAATACCTCTCAATAAAACCTCGCGGCTGTTCCGAACGATCACACGCTACGAGACACACGCAATGCGCGACGGAGGCGCGCCGATGTGTCGCGTTAACTGCGCGGCAAGATCACGCCGAGATTGTTAAAAATTGCTAGTGCGATGGTCGCAATCACCTTATTAGTCGACACTTTTTACCCAACTGCGCGACGCAAGGGTGGGTAATGTATTTATGTGGCGCTTTGGAGATCAAACGCGTGGATTGATTTTGATGATTTTTATGTCAATTGGTTAGTGTTAATCTCGCGAGTGTCACTAAAGCCGTGACAGTAATCAAAATTCATTATAGCTACACACAGATGCAATATTGTGAAAAAAGAAAAAAAATTAAGTCAACGAACTATGTCAAATGGGTATTATTGAACAGGTAATTTGTTCGCTGACACAATTTTGATGTCACACAGAACAAGGGAAACTGGAAGAAATTTCTTTTTTTACAGATAAACTTCACCTATGTCTACTTCTTCTAATATAATAATTATATTGTCTTGTAATTACTTATAACATAAGGGATTGCAAGACAACATAATTATTATATTATGTACATATTATTATGTAAATAAAAAAAAATGTTAGATATCGTAAGTCGTGCGTAAAATTCGCGTCTCTTTTTGAACAGGCTCTATACACTTCATTTTGATGTCACACAGTACATCTTTAAATAACATTTAAAGTCGTGCGTGCTATTCGCGTCGCGCGCTGTGTGGCGCAGGCTTAACACCTCGCGGCAATTCCGGACAATCGCACCCGCTATAATGCATTTGAATCCGATTTGCTGCCAATTTGAGCGCTAATTCCGTGAGTTGGGACCAATCGCTGGGATTCCTACACCGACCGCGAGGTAATTACGTAGCTAGTAATTAATTTATTGTGAAACGAGAACGTATAATATACGAATGCACATGTGTAATGGCTTTTTTAGGAGTTCCGTAGTCAATGAAGGAATCCATAAAGTTTGGTCTAGTCCATGCTATGCTAACGCGGCTTTTTTTTTTTTTTTTTAGCTTGTAGTATGACACGTCATAAATCTACCACCGGTTCGGAATGCAGATTCTGCTGAGAAGAGCCGGTAAGAAACTCAGCAATTGCTCTTTTCAAAAAAAAAAAATTTTTACAATACGTAACAAAACTGTGCTATGTACAGTGTTTCCACAATGAAGTTTCAGAAACGCAAAACAATCCAATACATGTTAAGACAGGTAGGCAAAAGCAGACCCATTCCCGTTGGTGGCACCCGTTCACGAGCATGACGCATGATCCAGCCGTTGCTTCGCTCAACCATATTTACATAATGAATGATGATCACATATTTTATGCAAATAAATTGAATTGAATTGAATTGAATATCTACAAATACAGTGTTTGAGATTCACAAGGTACAAATCGGCCCTCGACATTTGTATAGTTAAGTACAATTTGCACGAATTTAAGTCCCAGTTTCCCATTGTTCAACTCTAAACTGATAACCTCGCTCCGCCCTAACGACGGCGGTTCAAAGCGAGATATAAGTTGAACCGAAGTTAAATTAAAACATAAGTCAGTCATCAAAGTTCGCGCCTGGCGAGATCTTGGGAGTTAGTGAGGACAAAGTAATTACCTCGTTGTAGACCATGCGGGTACTTTAGCCGTTCATTCCAAATGCCCTTATTACGTTACACGCGAAATCTAAATATATAAAAGGCAAAGGTGACTGACTGACTGACTGACTGATCTATCAACGCACAGCTCTAACCACTGGACCGATCAAGCTGAAATTTGGCATACAGGTAGCTGTTAGGACGTAGACATTCGCTAAGAAAGGATTTTGGAAAATTTCAACCCCAAGAGGGTTAAATAGGGGGTTAAAAAATCGAACCTAACGTGAGCGAAGCCGCAGGTTAAAGCTAGTTGTGAACATATATGCGTTAATGTGATGTGTTGTGAGCATAATTATGTCTTTTTATATGACTGCCTGAAAAAGGTTGGTGTATGTATGTGATATTGTTTTCAGGGTTCGTGTATGTATGTGAGTTTGTATATTCCACCATAACTCCTGTACGCCTGAACCGATTTTAATGAATGAGGTTGAATGAGGTATCGTTAGATTCCTTAGCTTATTCCGGGTGACATAGGCTAGTAAAATTATGAAAAAAAATTATAGGGTCACCCACACCATTAAGGATCAAAGTTGAAAAAAATAGTAAGTATAAACTAAAATTACATTACTAATATTATTTTATTTATTTATTTTATTGTCCAATTAGCACGGCAGTGCCACTTACTCTAATTAGACGAAACACAAAAGGAAAAAATACAAACAAAATAAAAATAAAAAAATTATAAAGACAAAAGTTTGTATATTTGTGTGTGTGTGCGTGTGTTTGTTACTCCTTCACGCCACAACAAATGAACAGATTTGGCTGAAATTTGGAATGGAGATAGCTACTTTTTTACCTTAACCCACGCGGACCAAGCCCCCGGGCATCATCTAATTATTTAATACTTTGTAGTGGTATTTGAAGTCGGATGTTAAAAAATAATTTTATAAAGAACGTGAGGCAGAAAATCCAAACCCTTATCAATCTCAAAACAAAGGCCAGAAGTTATAAAGTCAAGAAAACCTGCCAACTTCGCCTAAACTCAGTTAAAGAGGCCAAATTACATCGAGATGGTGAGTTACCGGCGACCGGCCGTTCGGGACCAGAGTAGGGCCGCCGGCTGTTCGAGATATCGGGTTGGCTTTTATCTGCTGAAAGTTTACCTTTGAGGCGAGTTTCGCGTTATCGCGCACTAACTGCGGGTTCATTCTTAAATTTTAAGGTCCTCCTACGTAGTTGCCATCATTTTTATATTTTACTAGCTTTAACCCGCGGCTTCTCTCACGTTAGGTTCGATTTTTTAACCCCCTATTTAACCCTCTTGGGGTTGAAATTTTCCAAAATCCTTTCTTAGCGGATGTCTACGTCCTAACAGCTACCTGTATACCAAATTTCAGCTCGATCGGTCCAGTGGTTAGAGCTGTGCGTTGATAGATCAGTCAGTCAGTCAGTCAGTCAGTCAGTCAGTCAGTCAGTCACCTTTGCCTTTTATATATTTAGACTAGATGATTCCCGCGACTTCCCTTGCGAAAGTTTAATTCCCGCGGAAACTCTTTGATTTCCCTATATAAAATGTAGCCTATGTTTTAATCCAGGGTATGAACTATCTCCATTTCAAATTTCAGCCAAATCCGTCCAGTAGTTTTTTCGTGAAAGAGTAACAAACATACACATACACATACAAACATTCGTCATTAGATGATTCTTGCGACTTCGAACGCGTGGACTAAAGGTTTTTTGATTCCCGCGGGAACTCTTTCATTTTCTGGGATAAAATGACGTAGCCTATACCTACCTACACACAGTACCTACCTACATTGAATGCATATAATATGTAGATACATTAAGGTATAACCAACACTTTAATGTTGTCGAATTGTCGTTGTTGTACATTTTATTTCATGACAAGATTGCCCTTAACTGCGATCTCGCCTGACGGTAAGTGACGATGCCGTCTAAGATGGTAGCGGGCTAACTTAGAAGGGGTATGGCAGTGTACATTCAACTCATACCCCTAATCTACACGCCATCATGCCGGAACGCTAAATCGCTTGGTGGCACGTCTTTGGCGGTAGGCTGGTAACTAGCCACGGCCAAAGCCACCCACCAGACAAATCTGACTGCAAATAGCCAGTCTTTTAAGTTTTGAGACATGTTTCTCTATAAACTCTATGAAATAAAGCGTCCTTTGCACTAAAAGATTGGCTTTTACAACCTAAACAAGAGAGTGCATTTACCATTGTTCAGTCCATTCTGCTAAAAGCTCAGAAGTAATTAAAAGATATACACGCGAGATGCATGTCCTAAGCTATTGAGTCTAGACGCCATTCAGCGAGAGGTATTTAACTTAAGAGCTAAATACAATTTGGTCAATAGCTTTAGCGCAGAAAAATTTGTTGAGCTCTGCACGAAACTGCATTTAAATACTATTTTTTTAATATTATGAATAGCGGGCAAACGAGCTGGCGGGTCACCTGATGTAAAGTGATTACCGTCGCCCATGAACACTTGTAGTACCACAGGCACCACCAATGCGTTGCCGGCTTTTCAGGAACTTATTGTTTCGCCCCTTGAACAACCCCATATTGTAATTAAGTGGGAACACTGTCGAAGGGAGATGATTCCACAATTGGGTTAAATACTAATAGTAAAAATCGTCGATATAAATGTACTAAGTACTAGATATGGTATTCCGAACACTCACCTTCTTTCTTCTTCTTTTCTTTGGTGAATGGCTTTTTTTAGTGCCAAGCCAGCATACCATTAAAAGGGTTACCCCCTTCTAGCGGTAGCATTGGAAGTTTCAAAAGAAGAATCCAAAGGTTTTATCCCGAAATATCTAGATCTAAAAGACATTGAGCACTCACAAAGCCTATAAAACTATATTTGGTGCAAGAAACTTTAGATAAGAAATAACATTGGAATGACCAAAAGTCAACCTGTAAAGAGGTTCTAAGCATCTTGAAAGGGCCGGTCGTCACAAACCAAGATCTTATGCCGCCTGTATGTAATAG
Organism: Hipparchia semele; assembly: GCA_933228805.2. NCBI lineage: Eukaryota > Metazoa > Arthropoda > Insecta > Lepidoptera > Nymphalidae > Hipparchia > Hipparchia semele. Next base: position 11,347,150 of record OW121729.1, read on the forward strand.
CTGATTGAGATTGTCCGTATCCCTTAAGGGTCTTCAACATCTGACGTCCAAGAGATCCCACAGGATTTTTAATAATCCATGCGGACGAAATAGCGGGCGTTAGCTAGTAGTAAATAACACCGAAAACTTTTAATGACATACCTACTACAGCTAACATTCTCAAAATGTTTCTCTTTATAAAAGCGAATGTTAATTAATAGAGAAAACGAGGGAAATTCATAATTAATACCGGAGCGGGTCGCTGGGCCCGAGCGCGAGGCTCCGTTTCTATGAATGAATTTGTTGCTAGTTAATTTTCCCCTTCCCTGAGCCAATACGACGATGTGGGAAGAAACGAATTAAATTGGACATATAATATAATAGCGCTTTAAGAGCTTATAGTATGCCAGCTGGAATCCAAATTTTGCCCCCGCTTCACTGCCCAGCGCCCGCACCGCGTAGTTGCAGCTATCTCACTCGCACGAGTTCATCATGCGGCAGGGGTCACGCGCCGTACGATAGGGTATATGATACATTTAACGAACCTCTAGTACATAGGTATGGAAATAAAATGAAACTAATATTATTATATATTATTAATAACTAAGACTTAGAATTAGACTTAGACTAAGTCTAATTCTAACACTAAGACTAACTTTAAGTCAAAGACTAAGTCTAAGTCTAAGCAAAGACTAAGACTAGGTCTAAGTCTAAGTCTTTCACTAAGACTATGACTTAGTCTTAGACTTAGTCTTAGTGTTAGACTTAGACTTACTCTTAATGTTAGACTTAGACTTAGTGTTAGACTTAGACTTAGTCTAAATCTAATTCTAAGTCTTAGTTTAATTCTAAATCTAAGACTAAGACTAAGTATAAGACTAGGTCTAAGTCTTAGTGAAAGGCTTAGACTTAGACGTAGTCTTAGCTTAAGTCTAAGTCTTATTGTTAGACATAGACTTAGAGTTAGTCTTGAACTTAGTCTTAGACTTAGTCTTAGACTTAGACTAAGTCTTAGACTAAGTCTAAGTCTTAGACTTAGTGTTAGACTTAGACTTAGACTTAGACTTAATCTTACACTTAGTCTTAGACTTAGTCTTAGTCTTAGACTTATACTTAGTCTTAGACTTAGTTTTAGACTTAGTCTCAGACTTAGTCTCAGACTTAGTCTTAGACTTAGTCTTAGACTCAGTCTTAGACTCAGACTTAGACTTAGACTTATACTTAGTCTTAGACTTAGACTTAGTCTTAGTCTTAGTCTTAGTCTTAGACTTAGTCTTAGACTTAGTCTTAGACTTAGTCTTAGACTTAGACTTAGACTTAGACTTAGTCTTAGTCTTAGACTTAGGAAGCCTAAGGAAGACCTTTAGGAAGCTTTGTATTTGCATTCTATAACAAAATAGGCTATAACTAGTCTTTTGTTTATACTACTAAAATAATGTGACCGTGGCTACTAACTGGGAAAACTACCTTAATATTTAGTGATGGTAGGTGTATGAAACTATGTACCTATTCCACATTAAGAGCCAAAAAAGTTATTATTGTAGTAATCAATTCATGTTTTTAGCATTTTCTATTCTCCAATTCCGTCTTATTTTTCTTATTCCGCTTATTTCCCATTTCATTACACTTATAATTTCTTAGATAATATACGTATTCTGGTAGGTATGCGTGAGAACAAGCGACGCAGGTTCCCCGTTCGAACGCCGGAGCGTGAATGAATTCATGCGGTGGACACGAGTCGCCCGTCGGCCCACACGCAATATTTTTCAGAATTTCATTTCTAATAACGAAAAAATTATTTAATTTTAAATAGTACATATAGGACACTTATTGTACTAAGTTGAGTATATATTTTAAGTTTTATTAGTATAGGTAAAGTATTCATTGACTACGGCGATTTATTTGTAAAATTCAGAGGGAAATTTGTGAATTTTTTCTATCGAGAAAATTTTTAGCAATCGTGTTTTCACAACATACAACATTCAGTCTATATCATCAACTTTACTATATATTTCTTTCAATATTATTGATTCAATATTTTTATTGATATGGACAATCAAACGTGGCACGCTGGCATACTGTAAGCTCTTAAGTCTTCATTCGCGATTCGCACGGCTAGGGTCTGGAATGCTTTTCCAAGATCTATGTTTCCTAACACGTACAATTTGGGTATCTTTAAAACAAGAGTGAATAGGCATCTTCTAGGCAAACGCGTTACACCTTAGACTACATCATCACTTTCCATCAAGTGTGGTAGTGGTCAAGCGTGTGCCTATAACGTATAAAAAAAAAATTGCCATCAGCGACGTCATAGGTTCAGTAAAGAATTTATTCTCAAAGAACAATTTGCTCCCGTACAGAGAACTTAAGACTATGAAATGTATATAAAAAGTACAAACATATGAAAAAACAAAAATGGTGACTCCTAAAAATAAAAAAGACTAATTCCTCGGTATTTTGAAAATGCATTTGTTTGTTGTTTTTTTCAAAAAATCAAAATCAAAATTTATTTATTTTCATTAGGCTAACTTGTAGCTCTTATGACACGTCATAAATCTACCACCGATTCAGAATACAGATTCTGCTGAGAAGAGCCGGTAAGAAACTCAGCAGTTGCTCTTTTCAAAAAAAATTTTTTTTTTACAATTGTTAAAAAAACTAGGCTATGCACACAATGTTTCCACACAGAAGTTTCAAAAATGCACACCTACCACAACCTAACACATGTTAACATGGGTAGACACAAAGCAGACCCATTCCCGTTGGTGGCACCCGTTCACGAGCATGACGCATGATCCAGCCATTGCTTCGCTCAACCATATTTGAGGGAACGTAACAACCCGCACCACACGACACCACCACAGAAATGTTTAAGTGAGCATGACAGCATAGAACATTATGTTTACCGTATGTTAACCTTATTATATACAGAGACAAACGGACAGCGGAATCTTAGTAACAGGTCCCATTCGCATTCTTTGGGTACGGAACCAAAAGGTAGACAAAAATGGAATATCCAAAACAGATTGACTACGTAGCTGCTTGTAAGTGATAACTCACCCGAGCGGTAATTCGGAGTTCCGCGTCTCTGTTATTTTGTTACTAGCTGCTAACTACTGTCTCTACATTCACTACTACCTAGTTACTTCGTTATTTTACTAATAACTTGTTGTACTAGTTACATATTAATTAGACAAGCTTTAGTCCGCGGCTTCGCTCCCGCCCGCTTTTAATGTAATCCTAAGTGGTGACCCCATAGAAAATAACCAATTTGGATTTCGTCGATTTTTCAACTATTCTTTTGGGATTTTCCATTTTCTTATTATTTTTAAACCACCCCTGTATCAAAGCGAACAAAATTATAAACAAATTTTCAAATCAGTCAAGCCGTTTTTGAGTTTTAGGCAGACTAACTGTACGGTCTATGTCGAAACCGTACAATTCGCCCAGTCATCATTCACGCTTTATTATAAATACGCTATTCATTATATCATAAATCAGTGCACATAACATCGCATCGCGCTCACACTGCTATTAGGTTATAATTAGTCTAAGTAGAGTAGTAGCAATAAACTTAAGCCTTCTACTCAGCAGTTTTATTACTGTGCGGTCCTGAACCGTACACTAACGAAAAGCAATTATTGATTTCTGTATATTATACTTAAAGATATTATGTAATATAAATAATCTATGTTACGCACATTATAATATTTATCTATATGTCATACATTACCAACATAACCGTTGTTTTTGGATATCGTTTCAGAAACGTTGAACTGAAGCATTTCATACGAGTAGGCTGAATTTCAACCACGTATGGGTGCCATCCTTCGATCACAGTTTTTTCTTCTGTGATCGAAGGTGCCATCGCTCACGATGGCATTAAAAACAAACTAATAACGAGTAGTCAACGCATATTGGCTAAATGCTCTAAGCATGCAATCTGTTTTAGAAAGCAATATAAGCAAATAATCTCAGCGGCCGGGATTCTGTGTAGGGTTGGAACGGGTCCCGCAGGCATATACAGCCTTGCACATTCATCCCTTTGCAGAAAAATCATTGAGCACCCTACACACGGGCTGCAAGACTTTTTTTTATTATAACTCGCGCTTAACGACGGAAAGCATTGATAAGGTCTAGGTTGGAGCGCGCTTGCCCAGAAAATGCCTATTCACTCAGAAGGTACTTAGATTATACGTGGCCGGAAACACAGAAGCTGGAAGTGCGTTCCATACTTTAGCCTTTCGTTTCAGAAACGATGAACTGAAGCGTTTCGAATAACAACGGCAAACATTCTATGACAAAAAGGATACTTTCCAAACAAAGGCTGACTGCCTCCAGAAAGTCTGAAAGTCTTTTCTGGGAATGGGCGTGACGTTCTTTAATAAACTTCCTCTTGAATGATTCAACGATGTTGAGAGTTCGAGTGTGCGTTCAAAAGCTCTCATAAAGTCTGAAGACGGGAAAACTAAAGGATTTTCTGGACCCACTGATTCCTTGGTTTGACGAGCTATTTTAGGTGATTTGTCAAAGGTGACCAGAATAGACTTCGTACAACACTCCTGAAGAATGCCCAATGGAGCTGCGCGGAAGACCAAGGAAGGGCATTCACAGCCTCAAAACTTCAAATCTTAACTGACAGAACGTCTAATGTTACTGAGAGGTACGAGTACATTCTAGAGCATTTAAACCGGTAGCATACGTTAGTAGACAAAACACCTTTTCGTTATTTGTGACTGTGTTATCGGAGATTTAATTTAGTTCCTACAATCCTACTTCCTACTAATATTATAAATGCGAAAAGGATGAATGGATAGATGGATGGATGTTTCACGCCGCAACGCCTAAACAGATTTGGCTGGAAATTGGCACAGAGGTAGATTATAGTCTGTATGCCTAATCACTCTTGATTTTAAGACACCCACGTTATAGTTATGGAAAACGGAAGCCGGAAGGGCGTTCCAAATTCTTGCAGATACGTATTAGGAACGAGGAAGCAAAGCGCTTACCAAAGTAATATAAACAAGCTACAATTAAAAATATTAAAAAATACGACTGCCCAGCCAAAAAACGAACTAAAAAGTTAAATACTACAGTCATTACCTTTGGAATCTTATTCACTTTTTTAAATGATATGTTTTTGTAAATCACGGGATATTAAACTATAATGTTATATATTCTTAGAATCTACTCATCATTTTCCAGATATGAGATAATGATTAAGTATATATTTAATCTTATTTTCGAATTATTTTTTTTCAACTTTAAACTTTAATGCGGGACCATGGTCACCCCATCAATTTTTTTTTAAATTTTACTAGCCTATGTCACCCGAAATAAGCTAAGGATTCTAAGGATACCTCATTCGTCAAAATCGGTACAGGCGTATAGAAGTTATGGTGGAATATAGGAACTCACATACATACAAGAACCCTGAAAACAATATACCTACTCCTTTTTTCAGACAGTCGTATAAAAATCGCTAAATCCAAGTTTTTTATCCCCGTGTGTCGTAGCGAACCTCAGAAGATAAGATGCAGAGGGAATTGAAGTAATATGCTCAGTAGTATAGTACTGCTCACAAACGCTGGCCTCCATGATGGAACGTAATCTTGTAGTCGCTCCTATTCGTTAGGGTTCCGTACAGAAATTGCGAAAAAGGAACCTCCATGTCCGTATATCGCGGTCTTATTTCAATAACTACTTTTTAAGCTATTGCATAGGTTCTATCGCGGGCCTTGAGCGTGGAGACCGAATCCAGAAATTCCGTAACGAAAATAACCAGACACGGGACTCCTCTCACCGCTAGATGGCGTTGATAAAAAATGCTATGCAATAGCTTTACCGCGGCAGTCCCCGAGTGCCACACGTCTTTTTTTTCTATGAATTGCGAGCAAAAGAGCAGGCAGGTCACCTGATTACCGCCGCCCATGAACATACCATTAGGTAGTATGTTCATGGGCGGTATCATGGGCATGGGCATCAGCCCGCGACTTCGTCCTCATGGATTAGGTAAGGTTTTTTGATTCCCGCGGGTACTCTTTAATTTTTCGAGATAAAATGTAGTCAGTGTTGATCCGGGGTAGAAACTATAAGCGATCTCCGTTCAAAATTTCAGCCATATCCGTCCAGAAGCTTTTGCGTGAAAGAGTTACAAACATACACGCACATACAATAATACAAACTTTCACCTATATAATATTAGTGTGAAGAATTTGTTTATTTATATAACAAGATTTTTAATCATTATCTCAACCGTCTTCATAAGAATACTACCCGGTTTTTTGGTGCGGCCCGATAACTTAAACATATTATAATTTACTTCTAAGGTACGGAATCCTCGGCACGCGAACTTAACTCGCACTTAGCCGGTGCAACTCCGCTTTTTATCGGATTGCAGAATAGCAAAACATGGGCCATGATATTAGTTCAAATCTAATCTTGTCTAGCGTTTAATTTGTGCATGTTTTGGTACTTTCTCGTTCGTGGTAGAATTTTTAAAACCTTTTATCCACAACCAACGGATTTAGCGTTCCGACGCGATGACGTGTAGAAACCGATTGGGGTATGGGTTGAATATACACTGCCATACCCCTTGCAAGTTAGCCCGCTACCATCTTTTTTTTTTTTTTATTCGATGACAAGATAGCCCTTGACTGCGATCTCACCTGATGGTAAGTGACGATGCAGTCTAAGATGGTAGCGGGCTAACTTGGAAGGGGTATAGCAGTGTAAATTCAACCCATACCCCTAATCGGTTTCTACACGCCATCGTGCCGGAACGCTAAATCACTTGGCGGCACGTTTTTGACGGTAGGGTGGTAACTAGCCACGGCCAAAGTCTCCCACCAGACCAGACCAGAGACAATTTAGAAATAATAAATTCCTAAATTGCCCCCGCCCGGAATCGAACCCGAGACCTCCCAGTTATAAGACCACAGCGCTCACCACTGCGCCAGGGAGGTCGTCGAAAACGAACATTAGACTGCATCGTCACTTACCATAGGGTGAGATCGCAGGTAAGGACCATCCTGTTAGTGAATAAAAAAAAAAGAGGTCGGGGATTTGAGACCGAGTATAAAAACGCTCCTCAATTTGTTGATTATCCTGAACCGCATTCAGGATCCTGTTATCCTAAGGGTTCAGGCCAATCAGCGAGAGCATCCACTTTTGTATTGCAAATCACACTCAACCTACTTATTGGCGCAATCCTAAAAGCAACTCCCCTTTGTGAGGTGTTCATTCTATAGTTCATTGCCAAAGTACCAGACCACTTGGTCTATCATGAACCTTCAAAGTTAAACTTCACACTAGCCTCTCCATAAATGTATTATGTATTCCTTTTCTCTATATCTTACCATAAATAAAAATGAGGAAACCCGTAGGTAAATCAGTTATCAAAATAGTTTTTCAGAGTTGCCAAGGGGTACATAGCTACCTGAACAAATAGTCGTTGGAGTACAAAGTGCTGCAATAAGGGTCTTCATCATCATTACCATCATGTTACATCCACTGCAGAATCAAGGCCTCTTCGCTTGAACACCGATGAATGCCGATTTTAGTCTTAGCCAAGTAACCTTATAAGTCACTGCTTTTCAGTGGGATTACTCTTATAGCAAGACTCGGAGAACCCAATGGTGAATCACAGTGAACTCCTTAATACTATGCGATCCATTAATGTATCTGTCGTAGTAAGATGATTGTAGCCGTGCTTTAGTTTTAACCCTAGGGACCTATTACTCATTTTACTAGATTAGTCCATGTAATGATTATTTCACTAGATTAGTCTAGTAAAATAGTGGCTAAAAGCTTTTACATAACTATTTTACAATATATCACGGCTACAACCATCTTACTGCGACAGATCCATTCAGTGGACTCTATAGTGGATTGAGCGAATCCGTGTAAGGTGTATTACCTATTTATTTTTCAAAATAGCCCTACAGATTTTTCCGTCGAATAAAAATAGGTACTAACTGCTACCGTACTATGTCTACTTGCAGACGTGATGCTCAACGATGCAATCTCTCAATTGTAGTCTCATAAACGAAACACAGCGGCTAAGGCTTTGCAGAATTTTCACCCTTTCAACAAACAATTCGGGGCTGGAATTATGCCTATTTCCGCGAGATAAACTATAAGGAGATCATTTAGGATAAGTGCATCGACCTTAAAAAGTTGGATTCTCTAAATGTTGAATTCCTAATAAAGCGCTGATAACGTAGTGGTTAATACTTAGACTCGTGTTTCATTTTCGGGAGTTCAGGGTTCAAATCCCAGGCGAACTTTTCGGTGATATTTGCGTTTTAAGGAATTAAAATAGTTTGCTTTGATGGTAAAGGAAAACTTCGTGGGAAGAAAAATTGGAATTATTTTGAATTTGAATTCGAAAAAACTTGCGCGCCTGATAGTTTTTCCTTATATAGGGTGAGCCGTGAGGCTCTGTTATATTATATAGGGTGTCAAAGACATGCTAACAAAAACTGAAAGACACAGATTCAAGATAGAGTTAAAAAGAGACACAAAATAAGCTCTGATATAAATCTGTCTCGTTTTAAGTCTGTCTTGAGTCTGAGCTGAGTGAAAGTGCGATCTATAGATTTTAGCCTAATTTAGGGAACTGGTGGTCTTACTCGACAAAAAATACTAGGTACGTACTACGTATATCTAAGTAAAAAAAATATTTAACAACCTAATTTTATAAATACATATCAAAAATTCCGAGGCCGGCGGGATTCGAACCCACGTCTCTCTGGGAATCGCGCCCAAGTGTGTTAACCGCTACACCACGGCCGAAACATACGTCAGCCACGAAATTAGTGATATTTATCTACTTTTTCAATCAGTTAGGTTATTTCCTAGTTAGGTTATTTCCTTTAAGTGTAGGTTAACACTTCAATAAAAATTAAAAATTGTAACAAGCAATGTGGCATCTATAATTTCTTAAGAGCTCCATTGTAATATGGTGTCTTGGAAAAAAGTAGATCGACAACTGTAATGTGTCGCTACTAGATGTCGCTAACAGTTGCTGTAAAACTGATTGAAAAAGTAGATACATATCACTAATTTCGTGGCTGACGTATGTTTCGGCCGTGGTGTAGCGGTTAACACACTCGGGCGCGATTCCCAGAGAGACGTGGGTTCGAATCCCGCCGGCCTCGGAATTTTTGATATGTATTTATAAAATTAGGTTATTTCCTTTAAGTGTAGGTTAACACTTCAATAAAAATTAAAAATTTAACAACCTCCCTGGCGCAGTGATGAGCGCTGTGGTCTTATAACTGGGAGATCTCGGGTTCTGTTCCCGGCAACGCAGGATGGGAGTTTATAATCTCTAAATTGTTGGTCTGGTGAAAGGCTTTGGCCGTGGCTAGTTACAACCCTACCGTCAAAGACGTGCCACCAAGTGATTTAGCGTTCCGGCACGATGGCGTGTAGAAACCGATTAGGAGTATGGGTTGAATGTACACGCCCTACCCTTTCCAAGTTAGCCCGCTACCATCTTAGACTGCATCGTCCCTTACCATAAGGTGAGAAAGCAGTCAAGGACTATTTTGTCATTGAATAAAAAAAAATGCTGAAGTAAACTTTTCTCTCTGTACCAGTTCTAACAAAATCAAATCGCACTTGCACGAGAATTTTATTGAAAAAAAAAAAGAAATAAAAGTTGTCAATTTTCCAGCATCGTAGAATTTCGCTTCGGCGCCAAATTGGGGACAAATACGACGTATTGGGGAAATTTTGAGCAAAACCCCTGTGTAAGAATTTTGGATTTCTTGCCGTAGTCGCAGAATAAGTGGTATAGTCTGTACAATAAGTCATTGTACAATTGTACATACATGGGTAACTTTTTTCCATTTATTCCACCTTTCCACCCTATCCCCATTTTATTTCGTCAAACTTTTTCGGTCAAGTCTACCTGCTAAAGATGATTGCATTAGTGTGAGGATCGCAATTGCAATCGCAAGCAATATGTCTTGTAGGAGGCTTTGGCCATGGCTAGTTACCACCCTACTGTAAAAGACGTGCCGCCAAGCGATTTAGCGTTCCGGCACGATGGCGTGTAGAAACCGATTAGGGGTATGGGTTGAATATACACTGTCATACCCCTTCCAAGTTAGCCCGCTACCATCTTAGACAGCATCGTCACTTACCATCAGGTGAGATCGCAGTCAAGGACTAGCTCGTTAGTGACATTTTAGACAATCCTACAGTGGAATTCCGGGCCCAGGCTGCCACCATAACAAACTTAACGCCAGATTTTCATTGTCAGCTAAAGTAAACAGACTAATAAAAATTCTTTTCAAAAAACCGACTTCAACGCCACTACAAAGTATAAAAATAATTTTATTTTGTACACGTTTGTTGAAGTCGGGCGGCTTAAATAGAAACGATGAAATCAATACGCGATGCTCGCCCAATTTCAATAAACGTGTCTCTTATATGTCACCATAAGGTAAGCGTCGTGCATCGATTTCATCGTTACTAGTTAACCCCGCCCGACTTCAACAAACGTGTACAAAATAAAATTATTTTTATACTTTGTAGTGGCGTTGAAGTCGGTTTTTTGAAAAGAATTTTTATTTTAAGCTTTTTAGTGTAGCTTATTCCTGCTCTTTTCCTCTCCTCCCTCCAACGCTACGGTACTAATGTAGTTAGTTCTATATTGGTACCTACAGTACTTATTAACAATACACAAAAGGACTAGGTGCTCTATGATGTAGTCCATGGTTGCTACCAACAGTATCAATTTGAAAGCGTCAGTTCGTAATTCCTCCAACTCTGCAGCATCAGGATTGAGGAGCTAGAACCTTGAACATTATGATGTAGTATATACTTGGTACCAACAATATCAATTCGCAAGCGAAAGTTTCTAAATCCTCACAGTTTAGGTAGGCAGTACCCCTGCAGCATCAGGATTGAGGAGCTAGAACCTAGACCTCAATGGTGTAGTATATGCTTATTACATACAATAACAATTCATCATTAGCAGTTCCTAAATGCCTACAATTTAGGTGGGCAGTACCCTGCAGCATCAGGATTGAGGAGCTAGAACCTAGACCTCTATAGTGTAGTATATGCTTATTACATACAATAACAATTCATGATTAGCATTTCCTAAATCCCTATAATTTAGGTGGGCAGTACCCTGCAGCATCAGGATTGAGGAGTAGGACCTGGAGCTCTATGATCTAGTATATGCTTAGGCCAAGCATACCAATCCGTAAACGACGGTTCCTAAAGTCCTATAATTTAGGGGGGAAATACCCCTGCAGCATCAGGCTTGAGGAGTTGAAGGTAAAAATTTTTATGGGACCATTTCGCGAGCTTCCTCTGTCGATTCAAAAAAAAATCTTGTGAATCGGTCAAGAAACCCCGGAGTAATCGGTGGGCATACATAGAAAAAAAAAAAAAAAAAAAAAAAGATACCGGCCGAATTGATAACCTCCTCCTTTTTGGAAGTCGGTTAAAAAATACTTCAGATTTTCAAAAGACATTTCTCCGCAATGCCTCAAAACTCCCCACCAGCTCCCGGCCACAATTTATCATGTTGGGGAATATTTGTGGCGTTTTATGGCTGTGAAGAAACTTTACGAGGTATTTTTTGGGTACAAAATATGGTTATATTGGACCTCTGATTTATTTGAATATCTGTTCCATATTCGAGGATTCGCTTATCTACAAAAAGGTTTTATAGATTGCTTGTTTTTGTGAAAATCTTTCCGGGTTCAAAGAAATTATTTAGAGGGTGTGTTTCCGAAATAATATTACGAGTAGATTTTTGAAATTATTTATTTAGATTAGATCTCTGTAATCTACGAGTTTACGATATAATATTAGGCACCTACAAACAGATTTTTGTAAGTTTTTTAGTTAGGAATTACCTTGTTATTCTGAAATAAATATTACGATAAGTCCTTCCACAGATTGCAAGCTATTTTCTTACAGGTTTTTCTGCATCAAGATCAAATGACAGCGAAGCTTTACTTTTTAAAGTTCAATAATAATTATTAACCTCACGACTTTGAGAGTCGACGATATTATTTTAGTAGTTTGAAGTCGTTTGGGCAACTTTGACGATAGCTTTAGGTCTAAATCTTCGCAAGTTCGCACGAAATGAACTCAATGGAACTTAGTGACGGCTTCTTTAACTCTAATTACACTATTTCGCCGATCGAAACTAACTTCGTTCGAACTGAAACTTCAGTTAAATAAACTTTTTGTATAAATCTCAACAGTTCTAAGGTTGCTTTTTCTTCTATTTATAGAAATCTGTACCCAAAAGGTGCTAAGTCGGACCCATAACTAAGCCTCCGTGCTGTTCCTATACTTATTTATAGAGAGGGGGGTTGTCATTGTTGGCTGTTAGGCCTAATAAGGAGTAAGGACTCAAGACCTCGAGGATTGGACTCACAAACAAACACAGTTTCACATTGATATAATAGGTAGGTATTACTTAGTAGGCAATAGAGTATTTGAGTAATTTTTTTTATACACTAAAAATAAAGGTTTTTAATATTATAACACAATGTCTTTTTCTTTTTTTAATATCTTAACTGGTCTCGAAACAATAGAGCTCCTTCAAAGTTTCCTGTTAGAAAAAGAGAGCGCTACTGCAACATGACGTCGCGATTCAATAGCTCCATACACTCTCCATACAAAATTTCTTTTTAGAAAGAGACGGATACAGTCGCAGTAAAACAGCTTATAACTCATTTGTTTTTGACCGATTTATTTTCTGTTTTTACAAATGTTATTCTTACATGTTACATTTTCGATTGTAATGAATATCCAAATTTTGACAGTCAGTTCGGTTAAATACCCAATTATTTAAGTACCTATTAATAATAATCAAAAACGAGGCATACAATCACGCTTATTAGATTTTCACAGTGATTTCGATTCTTGCATTAATTATTAATTAGATAAAATATAATCATAATTGCGTGAATATTGTTTGCACTTTCATGGCTGCGGTTTTGCAATAATTGATATTATAAATTTTCAATTCAATTCAATTTAAAATGGTGTGTTTTTGCAGCCAGAGGGCGCGGTCAACTTCGCCAGTGACGTGTGGGATGGAGAAGACACGTTTATGAAAATCTCTGGTAAGATCTGAGGATAGAAAGTATATATCTTGAGATTCCAACTTGCATTTTTGACAATGTTTCAATTTAACAGTGCGCGGTATGCCAGACAAAAATCCCCGCGATGAAATAAAACATACCCGAAACCTCGTGGGGAACGCGACAGATGCTAGCGTGTAGGAGTGTAGTAAGCGCCAAATACATCATGTATTCTAATAACTCGTAAGATATTCATTAAAAAAAATGTTTGGTCCGTTTCTTGGTAATTAAATATTACCAAGAAACGGACCAACCATTTTTTTTTTATATAAAAATGGCTTTGTAATATGCAACATATTGTAATGAAAGTAAATGCAAAAATTAGATCTAATTTCACGATTTTTTTTTATCGTACAATCTGTTCAATATCGTCAGCTCTTAATTATTATTTTATTTGTACAATTTAATTTTGTGACCGAATATAAAAGTCACTTCTCAGTTGAGAATTTCTAAATCCTCAAAATTGGAGGGGCCAGTGTAGGATTTTGGCAGTGCTTTTTTAAGTTTACCTTCTGCATAATTTTAACAGGCAGCATATTTATAACATTACGACCGAAGAGCCAGTGGAAACCAGATAGGGCTATCTCTATTGATTGAAAAGATCATGCAAATTGATCCAGAAACTTCGGACAAATCTGTGTACGTCGGCGTCGGTAGAAAAAAAAATCGCGCCGAATTATGTAGATACATTCTTTTTCTTGGAAGTCTGTTGAAAAATCAATAACGTTTTCGGTACCTATGAGAAACATCTTGAGCTAATATTTTTTAAACTGCACCGCTTAACTATTAAACGCGCGCGAAGCATACAAAGACGCTGCGCAGACGACGGAAAATTTGTGGCGCAGGTTCAAGGTAGTAGAAATGGAACGCAATGGATACTATGCCATAACACACAAAACGAAAATTCGTAGCACTTCCTATTCGTAGCGATCGTAGCGGAATCGCTAAAATGGAATAGAATAGAAGAATAAAATAGAATATCGTTATCGTTATTCATTGACATATAAAATAAAATACAAATGAAATAGGTACTTATACTTTGACTTACACATATTATATGTATAGAATTTTTTTAAATATAACTTACGTAGTGTCTACTATATATCGTGCCAATGAAAGTGTCCTAGCTCAGCTCAATACTGTGGAAATAAATACGTAACCACAACGCAGTTATTCTGCTAGGACCCGACCGAGGGAAGTTCATGGTTAATTAAATAAATATACATACATAGAAAAATGAAATATAATATTATTCTATGCTCCATATTCTAAATATGCGAAAAATAAAAGCCTGTAAATTAACAGACGCTAACTCCAATGTCGTTTAAGTCAAGTCTGTCTAGTGTCCATGATTTTCACCGAACTTCCGTGGCTTTCCAATGCCTACAGCTCTGGCATAGAACTACACGTATTAAAGGAATGGCCTTCAACGTGGAAAACGCGAAAAATATAATATTTTCAGGCCAAATGAGGTATTTCCACTACTCACAGTTTTATGCACAAGCAAGTCATATTATTTGATTATACAGATCAAGTCTGCGCGTCAGGCAAAAGACCAGTACTATCAAAAACCTTTCTGCGAGTTCTTCAGACAAAATATACGTCGATGTAAATCGTGTGCTTTGAGTCTATAAAAAGGTCCACAACAGTCCTTAAAGTCTGTTCAGTTAGATAGTGTTAGTACACCCGCAGGCACTCTTAATTATTTTGCTTCTATTTTTTGCAGTGTTTTGTAAATAAATATTTTTCTGTTCTAAGAATAAAATAGAATACTATTTGCAGTAAAATATCAAATACACCTGCGGGTGTACGCCGCGGCGCCCATCGGCACCTTTGGCAAAATATGGCACGTGCCAAGGCGGCGCCACCCAAAGGCGACCGTATCTAAGCGACTTTACCTACTTTGTGCGCTGCGGAGAGATACCAAAAATTGCGTCGTCTGTGCGAGGCCAAAGTCCAAGTTCAGGCGAACTGGGACAACTCTCAGAATTGTGCGGAACCTAATTAAGCCCCTACTGAGAACGGCACATCTTTGAGATCGCAATATGTATATTAGAAACTTCGATCGGAGGAAACTAGACTTCAAACCATGCAACTAATAAGGCGACATTTCAACCACATGGAATAAGTCTTATCCGGCCGCCGTGGCCCGATTCGGTCTAGAGGACATTATTATTTAATTATACCCCTTCCAAGTTAGCCCGCTACAATCTTAGAAACCATCAAACTCAAAATTATTTATTTCATGTAGGCCACACAAGTTGGCTCATATGACAAGTTGAGAATCTACCACCGGTTCGGAATGCTGATTCTGCTGAGAAGAGCCGGCAAGAAACTCAGCAGTTGCTCTTTTCAAAACAAAAAATGTTACAATATGTAACTTATCTATCTTGTGGACAGCTGAAGCAAAGCAATCTGCTTTCCTAGCAACTTTGTCATTAAGGAATTCATTAACTGTGTAATAACTTCTACTTATTAAATGTGTTTTTACACACTGTTTAAATTTATGTAATGGTAAATCTACCAATTCTTTCGGAATCAAGTTATAAAAGCGTATATGTATTCGACGGGCCGTCTCGTCGGTCTCGACCCCACAAAGGACTTCTGCACTTTACGCAGACGATAGTATGATGTTACTAGTTTATGACGGTGTCTAGTTAATAGATCATAATCGTAACTTATCATCAGGTGAGATCGCAGTCAAAAACTACAACTTCGCTTGTTTTGGGTGTTTTTTTTATACATGAATAGCGGGCAAACGAGCTGACGTGTCACCTGATGTAAAGTGTTTATCGCCGCCCATGAACACTCGTAGTACCAGAGGCACCAAAAATGCGTTGCCGGCTTTACAGGAACTTATTGGTTCGCCCCTTGAATAACTGTGGGGTGGGAATACTGTCGAAGGGAGATGATTCCACAATTTGGTCGAAGTGCTCCAGGCACCCAGGTGGTGAGGGTGAAATTGCGTTCGGTGACGTGCGGTGCGGTTGTAGAAGTTAGAGGGCGGAATAAGATCAAACAGCTCTTCGGAACACTCCCCGTTATATAGCCGATAGAGGACGCAAAGAGAGCTTACGTCTCTGCGGTGTTCCAAGCTTTCCAGCGAGCAGGTTAATTTGGGAGTGTCCACAAGCCGAACTGCCTTCTTTTGAATCCGGTCAAATGGAAGGAGTTGAGACTAACACCTCACGGTTATAAATCTCTTTGAGATAGAGAGATCTCGGATCAAACTTTAATATCTCTTTAATGAATACTAATAAAGTCATGTTTGGATTCCTGGCGAGATGTAACATGTCCGGGCGAGCGAGTGCTAATGAGATGGGTCGCTTGGCTGTTTGAATATTTGATAAGCGGATTATGTACTGTAATCACAGTGCACAGTGGGACGGAGTTCATGGAAAGTAATGACCGTATACACCAGACTGCAATTGTGCAGGGATGGAGGCAGTGGCCAGAGCGCGACGGACTATATCATTAAGAGCACCGTGGCCACCCGTAACCTAATCAAATAAACTATAATTTTATAATAATACTAGCTGTGCCCGCGACTTCGTTCGCGTGGAATAGTGACTTTTCGAGGCGCGGCTCTCAGCGCGCTTTATATAGCCACGGACGCTCAGGCGCGAGGCGTGTAGTCTCGGAGGAAAAAAAATTTTGTAGTACGTACTCTGTACGTTAAAAATGTTCGCCGTGATTCTTTAAATTGACATAACTTTTTTATTTATGAACCGATTGACATGAAATAAACACTAAATGTTAAGTGAAGCTTACTACAATATATTAGTGAAAACCGTATCTAAATCGAATAAGCCGTTTCTGGTATTAGCGTGCACAAACACACAGACAAACAGACAAAAAAAAATTAATTACAATTTCGAGTTCGGCATCGATATAATAACAACCCCTGCTACTTTTTTTTTATATATTTGCATTGTACAGACACCACTTTTCTACAATTTTATTATATGTATAGATTAATTATAAACTATTAATATTATAAATGCGAAACTTTTGGATATATGGATGGATGGATGTTCGTTACTCAATCAC
The DNA here is from genome assembly GCA_933228805.2 of Hipparchia semele. NCBI lineage: Eukaryota > Metazoa > Arthropoda > Insecta > Lepidoptera > Nymphalidae > Hipparchia > Hipparchia semele. The sequence goes on from OW121729.1 coordinate 11,364,306, forward strand.
GCCCCAACGACAGAACCGATTTGGCTTAAAGACACAGAGATAGATTATAGTCTGGAATAACACATAGGCTACTTTTTATCCCGGAAAATAAGAGACTTCCCGCGGAAATTAAAAAACCTCAATTCACGCGAACGTAGTCGCGGGCATCGACTAGTAATAAAATTTTCATTACTCATACACGGAAAGTAGGTCTGAAGTTGCCTGAGAAGCGGGTTGAAAGTAATACTTTTCAGCCCTAGGGAGAATCGTTTTCAACTGACAGCTGTCAAATAATTAAAAAAAACTAGTTGTCACATTTTTATTGGAATTCAAATGAAACACGACATACCCGAGTGCATCCATAGACAAGAAGAAAGATAGACTTTATTCATAAAGTAAAGACAACAAATATCTCACCAAAGTTGTTGATTTATGTAAAATAAAGTTCACTCAATTTTCTTTAGCTAATTTCTATTTTTATTTTGACTTTCCTTATATTCGTAATGAAAAGCACAGTGTTTACCTCGGGATAAAGACTTATTTAGTCCATCGAACTATAGGCCCCCTCGCTACGCTCGGGCGCCAAACCCCGTCTCGGGACTAAATAAGTTACTTTCATCCCTAAGGTAACAATGTACTATTGCCAATTTGTTACTACCTGTCATAGAATCTTTGACATAATCTCTATTAGACGCAAAAGGTAATATTGGATTTAATTGTTTTGTTAAAATACCCGCGAACGATTGTAGTCAGTCAGTGTAGAATGAAAGTTATATAGCCAACAAGTGACGCGATCTTCTAAAGAGAGAAGTCATGTACCATTTTCCCATCTGACAAAATGTAAGACCACGTGATCCTGTAAGTACTTGTATTATTAGGTGGTGATATAGGTATTTTTATGAATTTGCTTGTTATATTTTTTTCAAGTTGCTGCTGATTGTATTTTTTGATCATCATCTATCTAACACCTAGGTACTCATCGAGACATTTGAAATGAGTCCAAGCACACTATATTTGTTGTAAGTTTCTGACAAGGCATAGTAAATTTGAGCTGATGCTACAGCATCGGCTCAAATTTACTATGCCTTAGAAAGAATTCGGTGTAACAGTAAATTAATTTTCAAATAAATCGCACCAAAGTTAAAAATTTGTAAGAATATTTAATATGTACGAAATGAGCTGATGATTTTCAAACGCCTGAGCAGATTTTCACAAATTATAGCTAAGATCCACCTCGACCACGTCAGCTTTCAAACAGAGAAAACTGCATCAAAATCGGTCCATTCGCTATTCGAAAATAAGAGGAAACGAACAGACATACAGTCACATCTACACACAGATACACAAGTCAGCTTATAATATTAGTAGTGGTTCGCCCCGAACTGAGACCTCGCGGTATCCTATAATTCCCAAAAGATAGTTTTAATTATATATTGTAATAATTAACTTTTAACATTAGACGCAATAAAAAATAATAATAGTTGACGCAAAACTGTTTTACTGATACAGCGCCATCTATTAGCATTATTGTGAAGCTATTAGCATTAAAAATTAAATAATTTCGTTTCTTTATAATATTTATCTAATTTTAGTATTTGTTGTTCAAGTACAGGATATAACTGAATTTTCAACAAAGTTTCAGGTTCTAATATGCAATACTTTTTGACATATGGCTCAAATTAAATCTCCACTTAAAAGTTAAATAATTTCGTTTCTTTATAATATTTATCTAATTTTAGTATTTGTTGTTCAAGTACAAGATATAACTGAATTTTCAACAAAGTTTCAGGTTCTAATATGTAATACTTTTTGACATATGGCTCAAATTAAAATCTCCACTTTTAAGCCCCCCATTTCGTCAATTTTAAGGGAAAAATTAAAAAAAATATATTTTTGTACTCTGTTCAAAGTCATATTTAAAAAAATATATCGCAAGTCTATGTAACGCAGCAAACAAAATTTTACTTCAAACACGATTCTATGAGAGCCCCCCTGAAATAAAGCTTTTTATATTTTTTTATACAATGTTCGGCTGAAAGCCATCAGTTTACATATTATATTTAAATTTGAAGTAATTACGTTCAGTAATTCAGAAGTTATAGGGCTCTGACAGACATTTGGACGTACACACTTCTCTGTCCAGTACAGACAAGCGCCCTAGTTGACTCAGAGAACTCGCTTCGCTCGTTCAATTACACCCCACTTTTTTCTGCGGGGTTGAAAAAACAAAAGGCTTGTTTTAATTCTTATGAAATAGCTGATTCAAATTCAAAATTATTTATTTCATGACGCCAACTTTTAACTCTTATGACACATCAAGACACTACCACCGCGCCGGTCGGAATGCACTATTATACAATTGGAGTTATTACAATAAGGATCGCTACAAGCGCAAACCCACGTACCTACTGGCTTTAGCGCGCACTACTGCACCATCTGTATGTTTTTATACCAAACTCTAGTTCCACTCATGTCTTCTTCTAGTCGTGCTTCTTATTAGCACATATTGTTATTTCACTCGACATTATTACGTCGTGTTCTAATAGAGAATTAATTGTTTATGTGTTTATTCTAGCATTAAGATTTAGGCACATAAGGTTTTGTCGACAATAGGCGTGTGACACTCTTTACTGAAACGATTCAGTGAGTTGTTTCTTCAAAGTGATCTACTGATTCGAATCTCTAATACCACTACTAATGCATCTTTGGCTGAATTTAATCTCATTTCGTATTGGTCGACGCACTTTCTGACATGAAAGCAGCATGAAAGATATTTAAGATCGGAAATTACTATGGGATCGGACACTGCTATTTTTGATGCTATAATGACAAAGTACAACGTTATTGTGTCTTATATTTTTTTTACTTCGTTCTATTAGATAAACCTAATATGTGTTAAATTCTGAACAAAGGTCAATTAAATGCGATAGGAGATATCTATTTCATTTAATCGCGCAAGAATATACTTTCTGCTCTAGTTGGGAATCGATGATCCAAATGATTCAAATGAAGCGGCTCACTTCTTCGAATCTTTGAAGTGATTCAGATACAAATGATGCACTCTTAACGAAGATGCGTTGTTGCCATCTCTAGTCCACCCAGAACCGAGACTTAAAGCTAAAGCTATCAAATTAAATCCTCTTCGACATTTTACCAGTGCAGGTAAGTAGGTACCTGTCTCCTTCAATATTTGTATCTGGCCTTTACCTAAATCAGATATAGCGGGAAATCAGCAAATTCCTGGAAATCCGGGAATTCTTTTGGTCTAAGTGTTTCTGGGCAGCCACATAATACTTAGAATGCATTTTTGAAGCTTCATTCTGGAAGCACTGTATATGTATACATAGCATAGTTTTGTTACCTATTGTAATTTTTTTTTTCTTGAAAATAGCAACTGCTGAGTTTCTTACCGGCTCTTCTCAGCAGAATCTGCATTCCGAACCGGTGGTAGATTTATGACGTGTCATAAGAGCTACAAGTTGGCCTACGTGAAATAAATGGATTTTGAATTTGAATTTGAATTAGAATAAGTAGAATAGAATATTTTTTAATTCAAATAAACTAAGTGCATTCATTTCATCATTACAAGTTTTCGCCAAAGTTTTATTAAAAAAAAGTAGGTAATGTGCAAGTAAAAATGTGTAATAATATAATTAGATGGTTTAATAATTTCTGAAGTCATTTTGTTTCGATTTTCGAAATTAATTAACGTTTTCGAAAATAAGTGCATAGCTCATATTAAGCGTAGGTAAGTAAAGACAGTTTCTTTTCAAGATCGATCACATAAATAACCATGCTTGTAACTTTGAAAATCACATGTTTTACAACATTTCCGTTCAATTTTCAATCTTAAATTTAGTGACATAGAGTTTATTTTTCAATAAAACATACAAAGGCCATTCAAATGTTACCATCCATTATAAACCCTCTGCCAGTTTTAGAATTACATAGTTCCTTAATACACCTACAGCCTTAACACCTGTTGGAAAGGGATGTAAATACGCTAATGTAGCGTGTTAGAGCAGGACAGAGGCACGAGAGATTTTGTTCACGAGAGTTGTGTAGATGAAAAGATTAAGTGCAAGCGGAATACGTGGAGTTAATTTAAGTTGTACGTGACACTACTAGCGAGTACACAAGTGACAAATAAATAAATAAATAAAATAAAATAAATAAAATTAACAAAAACTTAAACCTATTTCTTAGTAAGACTAAAATCTAAAACTTAGGTTAACTAAGAGAAATAAGTTTAGAAACTGTCAGCCGACTTCGAAAACTTTGATGTAATATCCTTCATATTCGTTTTATTCTTATAAAATGTAGTCTATGTAACAAATCGATTAACACCCCATTTATCAAAATCGGCTCAATAGTTTAGGGGAGACAGTGGAACATAAGTAAATAGAGACATATATATACATAAATTGATTGCTAAAAGCAAAACCTTTCCATTTGGCTATGCTGTATTTTATTTATTTATTATCTTTTCAAGCAAATATACATTTTGTATTTACATTACGTTAATTAGATACCGGTGAATCAAAAAGCCAATTAGATTTAGCCGTTCACCGGTAGGTACCTATTCATGTGAGCGCCCTGTGCATTACATTATGCATACTTAGATATTTATATGTAGTCTACTATATAAAAATAAGTCGGGTTTTCCTTCCTGACGCTATAACTCCAGAACGCACGAACCGATTTCCACGGTTTTGCATTCGTTGGAAAGGTCTCGGGCTCCGTAAGGTTTATAGCAAAGAAAATTCAGGAAAAATTGGAATCTAATTCCACGCGGACGAAGTCGCGGGGGCAAAAGCTAGTTGGATATAAAATCAGATTGGTCCAAGTACATTACAGAAAGTTACCTAACATAGTGAAATTAAAGCAGGCGGGAAAAGTCTTTCTTTCCTCCCGCAACAAAAAGCTCCTAATGGAGTCGTGACATCTCCGCGCGGTGTGTGCGCGTAGTTCCTGCTAACTACATCATTTCTTTTTACCGCAACGAGTTTCTCAACGAGTTGATAGGTATAAAAAATAAAGACACACACTTATCAGTTCTTTTACCGCTCCTTTTATAATAGTGTTGTGTACAGTACAGACACGACACTAGGCTACACTGGACTACACTAGGCTACACTGCGCTACGCTGGGCTACGCTGGACTACGCTGGGCTACGCTGGACTACGCTGGACTACGCTGGACTACGCTGGGCTACACTAGGCTACTACCGGCTAGATTTATAATACTTAAAGCTTAATTGTCCCCAATGAAACTTTAGGACTTTTTGCATATGATGCCCGCGACTTCGTTCTCGTGGATTAAGATTTTTTTGATTCCCGCGGGAACTCTCTTATTTTCTGGGATAAAAAGTAGCCTACGTGTTATTCCAAAATATAAACTACATCTGTGCCAAATTTCAGCCAAATCGGTTCAGTCATTGTGGCGTGATTGAGTAACAAACATCCAAACATCCACACTTTCACATTTTTAATATTAAGTAGGATATGTAATATAGCTTTATATAATTTTTAAAAGATATCCTCTTTCTCCATTTCGAGTTAAATAATTCCCTATCCTAGATTTCATATATCAACACCTTGTGCATATGAAACATAAACAACAATAATTATATAAGTAGAAGTTTCTCATTGTAATGCCCACACTTTATTCTACAACTTTGTGCTTTAACCACATTAGGGGGAATAAAAATTCTGATTTAAACACTCTACCGCGCGAATGTACATGCGTTAAGGGAATAGGGAATATGTGGGAAGAGAATATTAAGTCGAATTGAGACATGGACCTATTACCCTACTGTGCTAACTCCCAAACTACCCCTTACCATAACTATCTTTAGTAATCCAAACTACTATAAATGCGAAAGCAACTTTGTCTGTCTGTTTGTTACGCTTCACGACTCAACCGCTGAACTAATTTTGACGAATTTTGGTATAGAGGTACATTGTAAAAGCTTTGAGAAGGGATATAATATCCTTTCTGATGGTCGATGAGGTCCCAAGGTCCCGAAAAGCGCAGTGTTGGCAGACCCCCCACTAGGTGGACCGACTACATCAAACGAGTCGCAGGGAGTCGCAGGATTCAGGTGGCGCAAGACCGAGGCCTGTGGAGGTCCATATAAGAGACCTACGTCCAGCAGTGGACATCTATAAGTTGATAACTATAGTGCACATCTATAAGGTATCAATAGCTGATACATTACGTTTAGGGTGACCCTAACCATCTGTTTAAAAGTGGATCTCTTTGGTAAACGATAATTTTGGTATTCTTAAGTAAAATAAAAAAAATAAAAAATACATGTTGATTAAATATCGTTCATTTTATACAGCATACAAAAATTTATTCACAGCACAACCAAAAAATCACCCTGTATAGATATACATACAATACAGATGTATTTATTACCTTTCATCTTTTATAACACTGTATATTTCCTTAAAAATAAAAAAAAGACGTGTGGCACTCGGGGACTGCCGCGGTAAAGCTATTGCATAGCATTTTTTATCAACGTCATCTAGCGGCTCACCGCTAGATGACGTTGATAAAAAATGCGCCATCTAGCGACTCACCGAAGAGGAGTCCCGTGTCAGGTTATTTTCGTTACGGAATTTCTGGATTCGGTCTCTACGCTGGCCCGCGATAGAAGCTATGCAATAGCTTAAAAATAAAATAAATAAAACTAGCTTTTACGTTACAATAAATAGGCGTAACGGCTGACATTAGGTGGTGATTTAACACGTCACTGAGCCGTTACACAGCATTATGAATGTTACATTATTACACGGCTACGTGAATTGTACTGAACGTGCTCTATTGTTATCTAATTCGCAGTAGTTCGGGATAAGCTATGAGCGGAAAGCGCCAGGGAAATCTTTTTTATCCTATTTACTATTTATATCCTACTAGCTTTAACCCGCGGCTTCGCTCACGTTAGGTTCGATTTTTTAACCCCCTATTTAACCCTCTTGGGGTTGAAATTTTCCAAAATCCTTTCTTAGCGGATGTCTACGTCCTAACAGCTACCTGTATACCAAATTTCAGCTCGATCGGTCCAGTGGTTAGAGCTGTGCGTTGATAGATCTGTCAGTCAGTCAGTCAGTCAGTCAGTCAGTCAGTCAGTCAGTCAGTCAGTCAGTCAGTCAGTCAGTCAGTCAGTCAGTCAGTCAGTCACCTTTGCCTTTTATATATTTAGATTATATTACTATTATAAATGCGAAAGTTTGGATATCCAAACGTTTGGATGTTTGTTACTCAATCACGTCGCAACGACTAAACCGATTTGACTGAAATTTGGCAAAGAGATAGATTATAGCCTGGAAAACCACGTAGGCCACTTTTTATCCCGGAAAATAAGGGATTTCCCACGGGAATAAAACCTAAAGCATGAAGTGGAGGTTATCTAGTAATATTATAAATGCGAAAGTTTGGATATATGTGTGTTACTCACAGATACTCAATCACGTTGCAATGACTAAACCGATTTGGCTGAAATTTGGCACAGAGATAGATTATAGTCTGGAATAGGACATAATCTACTTTTTATGCTGGGAAATAAGAGAGTTCCCGCGGGAATAAAAAACTTCAATCCACGCGGACGAAGTCTTTTTCGGAAACTACTATTTTTTCGTGATAAAAAGTAGCCTATATCACTCCCCATGACCTCAACTATAGCCATGCAAAAAATCACGTCGATCTATGCTCCGTTGCAGCATGATTGAAGGACAAATCAATACGTTTTCGAATTATAATGTTAGGAAGGATTAAAGCTTGTCACTTGCCCCACCCAGCGTATACAGTCAGCGTCGCGACAGGCGCACTAAAGGGCCTTCTACACGATCTGATTCGAAGCCAACCACAAACACAGGTCATCTTAGACGCACAAAATTGGACTTCCGTCTACATGGTAGATAGATAGGTAGCGAGAGATGCGCCCACCAAAGACTAAGGTGGTTGAAAGATCTCTCAGTTGACTACAGTTCTTTCAACTCACGTGAGCGCGTGTTTCATGGTTGTGTGCATGTGGTTATGTCGTATCTGTATAAGTGTGAGTGAGTGTGAGAGAGACCGCTCCCATTTAGGCTCCTGACAGGCACGCACACTTACACATTGTGCATGTACACGACGTAACCACAAGTAAAGCGGATGGCTGGATCATGCGTCATGCTCGTGAACGGGTGCCACCAACGGGGATGGGTCTGCTTTGACTGCCCATCTTGACATGCGTTGGATTGGTGTACCTACGTATGCATTTTTGCAAGCTTTATTGTGGAAGCACTGTATACATAGCATAGCTTTGTAAAAAAAATTTTTTTTGAAAAGAGCAACTGCTGAGTTTCTTACCGGCTCTTCTCAGCAGAATCTGCATTCGAACCGGTGGTAGATTTATGACGTGTCATAAGAGCTACAAGTTAGCCTACATGAAATAAATTAATTTTGAATTTGAATTTGAATTTGAAAAGCTCACGCGCCCTCGTGAATTGCAAGATCTATAACTTGAAAATTGACATCAACTTACGTCTACACAGTTGATTTTAACATCAAATCAAACAAAGTGACCTCTGTGTGTTGGTTCCGATCGCGTGGAAGGCGTTTAACTGCCGGCTCGTGCGAGTTTCGGCCGACCCGGGGCGTTCCGCGCGACTTCCGAGTTCCGACCCAATCAGATCCCGTACTTGATGTAGGTACGTGTGAAGATACACAGTACTTATACCCAATTGTTTTTTTTATTCGATGGTCAGTGATGATGCAGTCTAAGATGGTAGCGGGCTAACTTGGAAGGGGTATGTTAGTGTACTCATACCCCTAATCGATTTCAACACGCCATCGTGCAGTTAAATCGCTTGGCACGTTTTTGACAGTAGGGTGGTAATAAGCCACGGCCAAAGCCTCCCACCAGACAAAAATTTCATCATTACATACATATCCTATTAATATTACAAATGCGAAAATTTGGATGGATGGATCGATGGATTTTTGTTACTCGATCACGCCGCAACAGCTGAACCGATTTTGACGACTGCCCTGGCGCAGTGGTGAGCGCTGTGGTCTTACAACTGGGAAGTCTCGGTTTCGAATCCCGACGGGACAATTGAGGAATCTATAATTTCTGAATTGTCTCTGGTCTGGTCTGGCGGGAGGCTCTGGCCGTGGCTTGTTAACACCCTACCGTCAAAGACGTGCCGCCAAGCGATTAAGCGTTCCGGCACGATAGAGATAGTATAAACAGATAGTAGAAACAGATTAGGGTTATGGGTTGAATGTACACTGCCCTACCCCTTCCAAGTTAGCACGCTACCATCTTAGACTGCACGTCACTTACCATCGCGTGAGATCGCAAACAAGGACTAACTTGTCATCGATTAAAAAAAATCAGGGCTCGAATTTTGTTGAGATGCTTATATAATACGTTATCTCACGAAGTTACGGGAGCTTTACTTGTGGTTACGTCGTGTAAATGCACATTGCGTTGTGTGCGTGCCTGTCAGAAGCCTAGGTGGGAGCGGTCAGGCGCGAACAAGCTCTCGCTACCACTTATATAGATACGACACACACACAACCATGAGCCGCGTACCCTCTTGAATTGAAAGAACTATATCACACTTCACTGTATGTCTTTGGTTTAGTACAATAATATCAATGGTGGCAGCGCTAGTAGTCTCGCGTCCCGGTGGAAAGTTTATTTTTAAAACCGGAAGTAATTGATGTTTTGGACTCTTCTGCTCTAAAGTTGGACGATCTGTTTTCAACTTAGTTTCCGGTGAGCTTTTGCTTAGTTAGAATGTCTATTTTTCTATTATTTTTTAAACTTTAGTTTATCTTCCTATAAAAAGTTTGAGCAAGTTTAATAGACGATCTTTGACACTTGGACATGTTTACCCAACAAGAACAAAAAGAAGAGTAATGATTTTAGCAGTCTACCACATAGTAGGTATGGACTTATCTATTAAATATTATTATGATTGAAACAAGTCTGACATTGTACGAATCCTTACTACTAATATTATAAACGCAAAAGTGTGTTTGTTTGTTTGTTTATCCTTCAATCAACTGCATCGTTGGTTAGCACCGTCAAAGACGTGCCGCCAAGCGATTTGGCGTTCCGATACGATGGCGTGTAGAAACCGATTAGGGGTATGGGTTGAATCTACACCCCCATACTCCTTCCAAGTTGGGCCGCTACCATCTTAGACTATATCGTCACTTACCATCAAGTGAGATCGCAGTCTAGGACTATCTTGTCGTCGAATAAAAAAAACTATAGACGAGATTTTTTGCATGAATTCAGTTGAGGACTTGGGAAGTGACAAAGGCTACCTTTTATCCCGAAGAAACAAAAAGTTTTCGCGGGACTTTTAAAAGTTTGACTCCACGCGGACGAAGTTGCAAGCAGAAGCTAGTCTAAATATTTAAAAGGTAAAGGTGACTGATTGACTGAATGACTGACTGACTGATCTATCAACGCACAGCTCTAACCACTGGACGGATCGGGTTGAAAGGCTTACAGATAGCTATTTTGACGTAGGCATCCGTTAAGAAGGCATTTTGGAAAATTCAACCCTTAAGGGGGTAAAATAGGGGGTTGAAAAATCGAACTTAACATGAGCGAAGTCGCGGGCAAAAGCTAGTTTCATAATAAACTAGCTGAGGCTCGCGACTTCGTTCGCGTGGAATTAGTTTTCAAGGTCCCGCGGGAACTATAATTTTTTCCGGGATAAAAAGTAGCTTATGTTTTAGTCCAAGGTATAATCTATCTTCATTTTAAATTTCAGCCGAATCGGTTCAGTAGTTTTTGAGTTTATTCATTACAAACATACACACAAAAATACAAATCTTTCCTCTTTAAAATAGTAGTGTAGAAGTGTAGATGTAGAAGTGTAGATAGATAGTAAACAGTACAAGCCCCTTGATGGTCCGTGACGAAGGTCGATCCGCGGCAGATAGGTCACGAACTCGATCTGTTTGTTTGTATGTTCGTCAGCGCCGTAATTGCCGGACCGCGCCGGAATTTATGATGTAGGTGGAAACACCTTTTGTTTTGATTTATTAGCGAAGATTACATAAAGGGATTGAAATGGTAAAAGGCTAAGCCTGGATGTATTTAATCCTATTATCCTATTAATCCTATCCTATTAATATTATAAATGCGAAAGTTTGGGTTTATGGATGTTTGTTACTCAATCACGCCGCAACGACTGAACCGATTTGGTTGTTTAGCACAGAGATAGATTACAGTCTGGAATAACACATATGGCTAGTTAACTCGGAAAATAAGAGAGTTCCCGCGGGAATAAAAAAACCTCATACGAACGAAGTCGGAATCATCTAGTATAAACATAAATAAAGCATAAATAGATTTATTTCATGTATAGATCACAAATAGTTATAAGAATATCTGTAATATGTTATGAACAGTGTAAGTTATTAGTTAAACTTGCTATACACATTGGCATTAAGCTGTAAGCAGAGTAAGGATCTGTAATAAAATAAAATAAAGAAAATCCAAATAGTCCATTTTCCCACAGCTGTCTTGAAAGGTAAAAAAAAACGCAAAAAACGTGTAAGCGACGAACGCGGCCGGGCGCTTACGACATTCTTAAGTTTGGTTTGTGAAATCTGATTTTCGCAGTCTGATGGATAAGATATCCAACTAAATCACTATGCCTATAGCGTACCCAGCGATTTAGTTGTTCAACTTGAAATTGTAAGTCTGCGGGTAGATAAAACTTTCCACAATGAAACCTTTTAAAAACGCTTCCATCCGGTGTCACCGCGGTGGGAATCCTGAGGGATGTTTATTATCCCGTTAGTGCCGCGTGTAATGTATTCCGCGGCGCGGGCCGGGCGGGGCAATGCGAGCAGCTCTGCCCGATATCGCAAATGACACGTCACTCTGCAGTCCCCGACACTAATATATTTCCTCCCGTACACAGCGAGACGGTTTACTCGGCTTTTTGTCTGCAATACTGAGAAGTTCTTTACCATTGCATGTTATTTGGCAGTTACCTCTAATTTATTAAATACTAGCTTTTGCCCCCGCGACTTCGTCCGCGTGGAATTAGGTATTGGGGCGGAATTTTCAAAAACTGTGACACACGTACTTCTTTATTTTTAACTGAAAGCTCTAATACCAACTTTGATGGAAACAGCTTGAAAAATGACGGAGTTTCATATAAACTTCCATCCCCTATTTGAACCCCTTAGGGGTGGAATTTCCAATAATCCTTTCTTAGTGTGCGCCTACGTCATAAAAGGAACCAACTGTAAAAATTTCAAGTTTCTAACATAAAATCTCAGTCAGTCAGTCAGTCAGTCAGTCAGGACTTTGAATTTTATATACTTATATAGATTTAATTACTAGGTGATGCCCGCAACTTCGTTTGTGTGGATTTAGTTTTTAAAAATCCCATAGGAACTGTTTGATTTTCCGGGATAAAAAAATAGCCTATGTCTCAAGATCCTCAACTATTCCAAAGCAAAGAATCACGTCGATCCGTCGCTCTTTTGCGGTGTAATTTTTTTTTTCTTTTAAAAAAGAATATTAGGCAATCTTAAGTTGACTAACATCCTCCTATCCCCTCCAAATAAGCGGAAAGCTTGTGTTAGGAGTGGGTACGACAGTAGTGCAACGGGTGGGATTCGAACCTGCGACCTTACAGTTTTCAGTCCACACCTTTAACCGTTGGGCTATTGAAGCTTATTTAAGGACTTCTTGAGGCTAATTGAAAGACAAATCAACAAACGAACACACTTGCGCATTAGTAAAGATATTAGTAAGGGTAAAGATACGGATATTGGTAAGGATTTAAAAAGCGTAATAACTTCTAACGTACCAAGAAGGAGGTAACAACTTGTTCCACTAATTTTTTATTTACTTAGTTTAAGTTTTCTCTTACATGTAGGTCGCGCCTCTTGAGAAAGATTGAGCCGATTACTTTCAGCTCCGAGACTCAAGAAACCCCTCTCTGAGATACGATCTTGCCGCGATGCAGAGATGCCGTCAGGATTTTGCCGGCCACTGCGACCCACTTACAGTGTTGCCAGAGTGGGTCGATGCACCCGTCAGTTGTATAGTCTGATCAATTAGTCAGTTGACTTACAAGGGTAACTTTTTAGGGTTGACTAGTGGCGTGAATACAGGGTAGGCATTAAGCAGGCAGATGATATACAATGGAGAAAATCTTAAGTATGAGTTATAAAAACTTAAGGGTAGGATTTTTACAGTTTGTACAATGTTAAATGTTTTTAGAATTCATACTGGAGATGTCTTCCATTTTAACATTTTACCATTGACATCATTATACCATTGTAATTTTTATAATACTTTTATAATAGCAATACAACTAGCAGCAGACCTTTTGACTGCAATTTTGCACACCATGCAAATGGTAAAGTGTGAGAGACTATAATATGTACTATACCACCTTTGTACCTCTGCTTTACTCAGATTTGGCAAATAAATAAACTCAACTCAACTCAATGGGACCTTGGGATTACTAAGCCTCCACTGTCCGTCCGTCCGTCCGTCCGTCCGTCCGTCCGTCCGTCTGTCAGCGGGCTGTGTCTCATGATCCGTAATAGGTAGAGAGCTGAAATTTTCAGAGAATGTGTATTTCTATTGCCGCTACAACCACAAATAATAATAAAAATAAATTAAAAATTAAAGGGGGCTATTAGAAGCGTGTTTTTTCGGCGGTTTTTTAGTATAGAACCATTTGTAATTCGTATGCGAGTACCTACGACTCGCATTAGACCTGTCATTAAAATTCTAAGTAAAAAAATAGCTAATCTTCTTCAGGTAGCCTATTCTCTAATCTCTATTTCTATCGTAATAAGTAGAGAGTTGAAATTTTCAGAGAATGTGTAAGTATTTCTGATGCCGCTATAACAAAAAATAATAAAATAAATTAAAAATTAAAGGGGCTCCCCTACTAGAAACGTGTTTTTTTCGGCGTTTTTTTAGTACGGAACCTTTCGTATGCGAGTCCGACTTGTATTTGACCGGTTATTTCCATTAATTCCATTTTTTCAAATTAATAGGTACCTATATCTCGAATGAAAGAGGGGTTCTGATGAAAATCAGGTTATTAATAGATTAGATTTCAGTTCGTAGGGGTACCTACCGCTATATCCTAAGCTAGGGGTTTCAACAGATTGAACCCGGCCGTAGTAGGTATATTATTATTACGCCAGGAAGCGCAGTGGGAGAATCCCAGATTGCAAAGAAACGCTGGTCATCGAGTGGATCCGATTCGATTCGATTTTACTTTTCTCAAATCGGAAAAATTCCGTCGCCTGGCGTCATAAAATAGCGAGGGACTAGGGTGAGCCTGGAATTGTCAAAACTCGGACAGTGCATGCAGACAAAAATGGTTGGAACTTAATAACTTACACACGCCATGAAGCTGTAGTCTAAATATATAAAAGGCAAAGGTGACTGACTGACTGACTGATCTATCAACGCACAGCTCTAACCACTGGACCGATCGAGCTGAAATTTGGCATACAGGTAGCTGTTAGGACGTAGGCATCCGCTAAGAAAGGATTTGGGAAAATTTCAACCCCAAGAGGGTTAAATAGGAGTTTAAAAAATTTAACCTAACGTGAGCGAAGCCGCGGGTTAAAGCGAGTGATCTAATATTTCCGTACAATTTTAACGATTCTGTAATACATTTAACTATGTACCTACCTAACTTGAAAAAATGTGTAATTATCCATACAACTGTCATTAGCTTCTCTTCATCTGTCATTAGCTTTCTAATTCCAAATTAAGTAAAAAGTAGTTACAATAATTTAAATAATATAATTTTCTGCCGAGTTTCTTGCAAGATTCATCATCGACTTGAATAAAATAAAACCCACCTAAAGAAGTAATGACATTTAAGAGAGTTTCCGTATTGATAGACGTTTAAAGTTTCTTAAATCAGTGGAGATTTCGATGCATTTTAAAAGATTGCAATTGCAGTCGCCCACCCAAATTCTAACTGTATAATCATGAGATGTGAAGAGCTCTTCATTAGTGTTAAACCAGTTCAAACGACGCGCGCTCAAGCATACTCAACTTTGAAGATAAAAGAGTTCCTTTATCTTGAAACTCCGTAAGTAGATCATCATCATCATCATCAACTTATGGACGTCCACTGCTGGACATAAGTCTCTTGCATGGACCTCCACAGACCTCGGTCTTGTGCCGCCTGAATCCAGCGACTCCCTGCGACTCGTTTGATGTCGTCGGTCCACCGGGTGGGGGGTCTGCCAACACTGCGCTTCCCGGTGCGGGGTCGCCACTCCAGCACCTTGGGACCCCAACGACCATCAGCTCTTCGAACTATGTGCCCCGCCCATTTCCACTTCAGTTTCGCGACTCGCTGAGCTATGTCGGTGACTTTGGTTCTCCTACGGATCTCCTCATTTCTGATTTGATCTCGCAGGGATACTCCGAGCATAGCTCTCTCCATCGCCCGCTGAGTGATCCTGAGCCTTCTTATGAGGCCCATAGTTAGCGACCATGTTTCGGATCCATACGTCATCACTGGCAACACGCACTGTTCGAAGACTTTAGTCTTCAGGCACTGAGGAATTTTGGACGAGAAGACATCTCTGAGCTTCCCGAATGCTGCCCAGCCGAGTTGGATTCGGCGGTTGATCTCTTTCTCGAAATTGGACCTACCTAGCTGGACTGTGTGTCCCAGGTATATATACTCGTCTACAATTTCGAGTGCAGTGTTCTCAACAATTACTGGGTGGAGCGAAGCATGAGCATTAGACATGATCTTCGTCTTGCTCATGTTCATTTTAAGGCCCACCTGTTGAGAAACCCTGCTGAGGTCATTGAGCATTGTATTGAGGTCTCCGAGAGTCTCTGCCATAATGACTATGTCGTCGGCAAATCGAAGGTGAGTGATGTACTCGCCGTTTATGTTGATGCCAAGTCCGTTCCAATCCAGAAGCTTAAAGACGTCCTCCAACGCAGCGGTAAAGAGCTTCGGGGAGATAACGTCTCCCTGTCGCACTCCACGCTGCAATTGAATTGGCCTTGTAGTCTGGTCCTGTATACGTACTGACATAGTGGCGTTTTCGTACAAGCACTTCAACACTTGAATGTACCGATAGTCGATACGGCATCTCTGCAGAGACCTCAACACAGCCCAAGTTTCCACCGAATCGAAGGCTTTCTCATAGTCCACAAACGCTAAGCAAAGTGGCCTGTTATACTCTTCTGTCTTCTGTATAACCTGCCGCAGCGTATGAATGTGGTCTATGGTGCTAAAGCCTTTTCGGAATCCGGCTTGTTCGGGAGGCTGGAAGTCGTCGAACCTACGGGCGAGACGATTCGTAATGACTCTCGAGAACAACTTATAAACATGACTCAGCAGCGAGATGGGTCTATAATTCTTCAACAAGGTGTTATCACCTTTTTTGAAGAACAGAACCACCACGCCCCTGTGCCATGCGTAAGTAGATACTTATTTCTAATTCCGAAAAAGCAATCCGTGCTGTTGCATATTCATGGGGAACCCACAAAAGACGCGAGCGCCGTCTGCCGGCCTTTCCCAATACTACAAAGCGCCTTGAACCGAATAATTTACGAAGCTCCCGACAAAATTAACTTACGCCCCCCTAAACCTTACTGCCACGCAATAGGGGGGGTTTCACCTCGCATTGTATTTAAAGAGTTTGCAAATATCAACTTGGGAATGGCTACATTGAAAATCCTTTTAGAATCTCACCTCCCGACAAGTTTATTATGTTATTTTTGTTATTTCTATACAATACTCGGCGTTGCGTGAAAATGTTGTTGAACAGAATCATAATAGAATATGTATAACTATTGTGTAGTTATTAGTTAGGTAGGTACCTACTCACATAATCGACATAAATAAAATACATCATATTATCCTATTAATATTTGGCTGGGCACAGAGCTAGATAATTATAGTCTGGAATAATATAAGGCTATTTTATCCCAGAAAATAAGATAGTTCCCGCGGGAATCAGTTAGTAATATTATATTATAAGTACTTACCTATTTTAAGTACCTACTTAAATGTAACTTAGGTTACTAAAAAAATTAATAAAACACTGTTTACCGATTGCAAATTAAGTATTTATTACATAAGTATTATTATCATTAGTTTTCATAAAATACTCAAATTTTCTTCTCCTCCAAGTCAATGTAGCTAATCCTAGTATGTCCAATGAATTCAGACACGTTTTCCCACGTGTGGGCATCTATCCCAGTCATCAGGCCTGACAGTATGAATGCCACTTGCACTAGAAAAAAGACATTACAATTAAATTAAACGCATTAAAATCAAAAAATAATAAGTACCTATAAGTGTAGGTATGTAGTTTAACGTAAATATCTACTTCTCATTTCATTTAAAGTGTTGGAAAATTTTTTCATGTCCTCCAAATTTGAATCGATGTCACGAATTATGCTATTGATATTTTCAATGTCTTCTTTCAAATCAATTGAATGGTCCATTTTTATTTTTACCTATTTTATTGATTAACAATAAAACAAGCGAGTTTAAATATTTAAAAGTTACTAGGTAAATTATTTTTCAAAGATGTTCAATATGATTCCAGCGCATAGATTTTTAATTTTTATCTTTTTTTTTTATCAACAAGTAGGTATATTCTAAGCAATGATCAATAACTATACAGCCTCGTCAATCGAACAACGAATAGAAAAAATACATTTTCGATTTCTTGAATATCTCATCAAACGCAAACGAAGTCCTTTGTAATGTAAGTAACATTTACAATTTTACCCGCTCTTTTGGATAGTCAAACTCTGAATGTCTATTTAAGTAGGTATATAAATAAATAAATACACGGAGTGTTTGTACGGGCTAATCTTCGGAACAAATGAACTGATTTTGACGATATTCTCAGAGGTAGGAACGTAGAAAAATAAGAATTTTATAAGTAAATCTAGGCTACATTTTATTCACGTAAAGAAATAAAATCTGATTGGATCTGATTTAATATCAAAATCGGTTCACTCGTCAGCGGTAAGACGTATGGTCCGATCGACGAATGAACCGATCTTGACATTAATTGGTAGATTAGGTTACTTACTTATGGAGATAGAATTAGCACCCTAGACTCACAAAAATGGTTTCTGTCTGTTTTTCTGTCTGCCTGTCGCTAATCGCTATTTGTAGAAACTTTTGTGATCTAACCTTCTTTTAAGTAGGTTATACTTATAGAAGTTCAAATGCAAAGAATCTGAAAATGAATAGGTGCAAGCTCCCTTTTTCTTATGGCGGGAAATTATAGAATACCCAATAAACTTAAAAACAATAAATGATGAATTGCAACATAATTCGAATTGTTGTTTCTACCGAGAAAAACAAGCAGTGTTCGTATAAAAGACCAACTGTATGAGAGTAAATTTTATTTATTTCCCGATGTTTCATCTCCCCATTCATGCGTGTTGAAACATGGCAACAAAAATGAAAAAAAAAAAAATAACGGTGAATAAGTTTTTAATCGAAACTAGGTCAACGCAAGAGCAATAACCAGTAAACAGCCGAAACTCAATTAAAAAGCGTCCCATATATCAATTAGACTCAATAATGACGCCAATCAGTGCGTTTTGCGATATTTCGAAACAAACTGTCTACCGTTTATTGTTGGCAACTCTACAGAGTAAGTAACTAGGTACATTAGGTAGGTATAAACTTATAAAGTATCTGGTAGGTATCTAAACAAACAAATAAAACTGAAGTGTCTGTTTGTCGTGTCAAAATAACAGCTTTCTACAAAAGGCTTTACAAAAAGCTTTTAACAATATATGAAAGTAAAAAAAAAAAAAAAACAATTTTTAAAATTTTTGTCTGTCTGTCTTTCTATCTGTGTACTTTCACTGACAGATAGCTGATGTTATAAGGAGTAACTTAGGTTACTTTTTTAACCGACTTTCTAAAAAGGAGGAGTTGTATTTTTCTACTTATGAACTTCATATCTTCGAGATTTGTAAATCGATTTGCGGAAATCTTTTTTAATCAATTGAGAAACTTTGAAAGACCCATAAAAATTTCGGTTTCCAATTCTTCAATCCTGATGCTGCAGGGGTACTGTCCACCCAAACTGTATGATTTAGAGACTGCCGATTATGAATAGATATTGTAGGCACCAAATACAGATTTCATCGTTCAACATCGGGATGCAACTTTTCAACCCTGATACCGCAAGCAACTGCACTCCTAAACCGCAGTGATATAAGAACTGTCAATTGTGAATATTAGAGACGCTAAATTTATGGCGATTTTATCCAATTAATTTAATAGACACGTTGGTATCTCTGTCTAGTAGCACTGTTATTACAGTGAATAAACTCAGAATATTTTCGAACGAGAAAACAGCGCGAAAGTCAATTAAAAATCGTCCAATAAATAAATCAGTTGGGCAGAACAATGATGCCAATCATTGCGTCGTTACTAAAACTGTTTTTGGATTGGTTTTGGTATGCGGCGTCACTGACTGAATGTCATTGGATTTATAAATACAATCAGCTCCAGAAATAGGTGGCTACAGGTTTTCCAGGCGTCCCGACTAAAATAAAATAGCCTGGATTCGGTTAACAATATTATTGTCTTATTGTCTGCGGCGCGTTCGACTTCTCTTTATTAGTATTTGTTTGTAGAAGTTGTTTTTTTTTATCAAACATGGACGAGGATGACGCCCAACAGTTTTCCTTGCGTTGGCACAACCACCAGGTAGGTAAGTAATTTTTTTTTACACGTTTTACACCATACAGTTTTTATGTGCAAACTTTTTTAATAATAACCTATTCAAATTTCGATTCGATGTCGATGACCTTCCATTTTAAATAGTTTTGTTTTTAAGTAATCTCGTTCATTTTTTGTCTGTGTTTAGGTTTTTTATTATGTCAGTAAAAGTTTTTTTTGTAAGTTTTAATTATTGCCTTGAATACTTGGATTTTTTTCGTGATTTTTGTTTGATGCTTTTGATGTTACAAATGTTTATTTCTTTAATGATTTTTTATTAAAATTATTTCTTAATAATTGCAGATACACTGAGGACCGTGTTATCTGAAGCTACACTGTTTGTTATCATTGGACACACGTATACAAATGGTACAAGCGATTGCGACGCCATCTTTTTACTATTTTACGCTTGCGTAGAACATTTAGTTTGAACATTTACGCTTTTTGGGCTGTTTTTTGTCAACATTAACAAACACTTAAAAGCTTATAATTCAGATCTTAGTTCTTACCTACATTTTTATAATCTTTTCGTCTGGTGGAATGCTTTGGCCGTGGCATGTTACCATCCCACCGTCAAAGGCGTGCCGCCAAGCGATTTAGCGTTTCGGTACGATTGCGTAGAGAAATCGGATAACACAACCATACCTACCCTTCCCGAGTTAGCCCGTTTCCATCTTAGACTACATCGTCACTTACCATTTGATGAAATCGCAGTTATGCTACCTTGTCATATTTACGGATTGGTCTGAATCGGAAAGGTGTAAATCTCATCCTTTATTCATACTACACATATACCTACTCACATGTTTTTTGGTGAGAAAATGAGAATATAATATAATTTAACCAGTAATGAGCTGACTTTGTTATGGGCTGCTTCTTAAATGGGCGCGTTTGGAACCCTATCTAATGATATCTGTACCTACGTACAAAAATAGATAAAATCAAAGTCTACATCAAAATTCAGCAGAGCTAGTGTTGGGGCCGTAGTTTAATTGGAAGAGCGCTCCGGCCTCAATAGTTAAGTGATAACTGTTGTTTTGAATGAATGAATGAATGATTGAAAAATTATACTTTCAAATTACACCACATAAAACAATATAGTGTAGTCAACAGAAACACGAATGTATATCATTATTGGCCACCTTATCGATATCTTAACCTAACGATCTATGCAATCAATTTAATAGCGTAACTTTTTTTACAAAAGTTAAGAGCCTGGGATTTGAACCCTAGACCCCAAAAAAGAAGGCTGGATTCATAACCTCTCGGCTCACTTATGTAAATAAAAAAAAAATACGCTGCCGTATCCAATTTCATAATTTAATTATCAAAGTTCATACACTTGCTCAATTACAGGTACATTTATACAGAACAAAATAATAAACTAAATATTTATTTTTAATTCCACAGACAAGTGTGATCGGCGCTCTAGGGCGGATGTTGGCGACGGGGGCCCTGAGTGACGTCACGCTGAGCGCGAGTGGGGCCTCGCTGCGTGCTCATCGACTCGTGTTAGCGGCTTGCAGTCAGTACTTCGCTCAACTGTTTAAGGTAATCCTATCCTATTAATTAATTAATAATCCTATCATATTAATTAATTAAATAATATTAATATTAATCCTAAATTAAATTATTATCCTATTAATATTAAAAATGTATATAAGTTTGGATGTATGGATGTTTGTTACTCAATCACGCTACAACCACTGAAACGATTTGGCTGTTTGGCACAGAGATTGATTATAGACTGGAATAACACATAAGTTTTTATCCCAGAAAATAAGAGAGTTCCCGCGGGAATTAAAAAACCCCAATTCACACGAATGAAGTCGCAGGTATCATCTAGTAATATAATGATTTCAGGTGGGTCAGTGATTGAGGCACAGTAACCACAAAAGGGGGGTTTATGAGGGGGTTTATTTCACAACTTTATATCATTTTAATTGAATGAATGAATGATATAAATTAATTTAATTGCTATGAAATAAGAAAGAAATAAACAATTGAGCATTTATTTTCCAATCTCTGCAATTTTTCTTTTTAAGCCTTTGAAATTAGATTAGGTAACAGTGTGATTTCGCATGTTTTTTGTATAATAAGTACGAAGTATCTAACGAAGTACGGGCGCTGTTCTTGTGGTAACGTCGTGTACATGCACATTGTGTAAGTGTGCGTGCCTGTCAGGAGCCTAGGTGGGAGCGGTCGTGCACGAGCAATTTCTCGCTCACACTTATACAGATACGTCACACGCACAACCATGAGCCACGTGCCCTCGTGAATTGAAAGAACTATATATTATTGTACTCTAGTACTTATCTTTGTAAGAAAGAAATGTTTTAGTCAATAAAATTTGTGAAGTTATTTGATCATTTACAGGAAGTGGAAACAGACAACAACACTCTTGTGATCGTGCTGGGCTGTGAAGTGGCGGAGTTGAGACTGCTGCTCACATTCATGTACACGGGAGAAGTGACAGCATCAAGGCAATGCCTGCCCGCGCTGCTGCGCCTCGCTCATACTCTACAGGTTTCTGGATTGACTGATGCTGATACGGTGAGGATGTTTTGATTTTTCACTATTACATTATAACTAGCTGATGCACGCATAGATTTAGTGCAAAAATCTTCACGAATCACTGACGAAAGCAATTTCTGTGCCAAACGTCAAAAGCGGGTCAGTTACGAGGAGCACGTGCACTACGCGATAACTGCCATGGCTGATCGTCATCGTGGTTAAAACCTTGGTTGTAAAAGCACGGACACCGCGTCCGTGCTTTTACAACTAAGATGACATAGTTTACAATTTTTTATACGAAAAAATGTATATGGTGGTTGTTACATCCAATTTTCCATTAGATCAGGTTAGGTAGTTAGGTTACAGTTTATTACCTTTTATCCTTGTTACTATATTAAGTATGTGTCATTTCAGAACACAAACTTACAACAAACATTGCCAGATCCCGAAGAACCAGAAACACCAACAAACCAAGAGAAGTCAAGTGTGCCCCCAGATTATTTAAAAAATGAAATAATCGATCCAGAAATTAATAAACCAGCAAGTGAAATGTATAAAGAAGAATACGTAAATGATATTGTGGGTAGAAATGAAAAGGATAAATTAAGCAAACTAGACCAGATAGTACAGAATTTATACAACACACACCAAGTGGGGAATTTTATGCGGACAGTGACGACACCCACGTTACCATCAATACCGAGTTTAGGAGGTAAGAATGAACATTGAAAAATAATAATTAATTAGTAAATTATGATAAATTACTGAAGGCCTCTCGTCGACTAAGGACATGTTACAAAATAACGAGAAAATAAATTCAAAAGATGTGTTTGAGTGTATTTTCTCTACTGAGATGGATGGACGGACGAACCGAGTTGGTTTAGTAATAGCCCTTTGGTTACGGAACCCTAATTACCGAGATAACTCATCGAGACTCGACAGTATGTTGGTAATTTTTGTTCTATGAATCATGAGAAGCCTTGTTGAAATATAGTGATATTTTTTCCAGAACCTCCAGACTACGACAAACGATGGCGCTCGCCCAGCTCCGTGTGCAGCATCTGCAACAAGCGGCTCAGCAACCAGTACAACCTGCGCGTGCACATGGAGACGCACGCCGGCCGCCGCCACGCGTGCCGCGCCTGCAGCCACGTGTCGCGCTCGCGGGACGCGCTGCGCAAGCACGTGGCGTACCGGCACGCCGCCACGCACCACAGGATGTGACATATAAACAAGCGCGAAAATACAAAAACACTTTAACATACACCAGTCTCCGTTCACATAGACCAGCTCGGAAAGCATTGGACAGCAGTTTTTTTTATACAAACTGGATGGATGGTGATGGCTGATAAGCTCGGAGCCAACCGAGCGGTTCCCATAGATCGACTGGGAAAGCATGGTTAAAGCGGATGCGCTCAAAACTGAGTGTATGCTCTTGGAGCCAGAATCAGAGCGCGAGCGCGAAAAAGCACGTACATAAAGCAGTCAGTTGGCTTCTTAATATATCACACTCAGCGGATTGGGAGCATCCTCTTGTCACGAAAAAGATAAAATGCAAAAACAAAACTTATGTAAATGTCTTATAACTCTATTTTAATTACATACAACATTTGTTCAGCTCTCCAAACCGGTCTGTGTGAACGGACTCTAAAAAAAAACAAAATTTTCTAAAACTATCACGATGATACCACATGGTGTGATCAAGGCCGGCGGATATCTGGCGAGGTGCAACCGAGTCTCACATTCGCTGCTAAAATAAATAGCAATCACAAAACATTTTTTATAACGAGTTCTTAACTGAGGAAATGTCATTGAGGTCTTTATTCTTTGTAGTTTACATCAAGTGCCTTCATATTCAGGTTTTTGCTAGACTCATCGAATATTTCCCGTCAACTTAATTAAAATTAACTTTAATAATTCACATATATATGATATCATACAACTCACTTGGTGTAAACTGTTGGTAAACTAAACTTTAATAAAAAAAAAAGCATAAAGGCCCCAAACTGAAGGGGGCCTGAATTATTAAAGAAGGATCCCCGAGTTAATGTTAGTGACAATTGGAATGTGAAGTTCAATTGTTTATTATTATATTAAAAAGAGGCGGCGGTAAAAAAATCAACGATAATAAATAGTTAATACTTAATAATTGTTACTATAAAAGTAATATTGTAAAATTGCCAACACCTTGACGCGTATGGAACAGCAAATTACTGATTTGCGCGTGTGTTTGTTTGTTGGTTTATCCTTCAATCACGCTGCAAAAGAGCTACGGATCGACGTGATTTTTTGCATGTGTATAGTTGAGGACCGGTAGAGTGACGTAGGCTACTTTTTATCCCGGAAAATCAAAATTCCCGCGGGATTTTAAAGACTAAATCCACGCGGACGAAGTCGCGGGCACCAGCTAGTAAGTTATATTCAACTTGTACCTCTATAAACTATTTTTATATTAAGCTTGTATACTTTGTATGATAGTTTCGTTGGACTGTTTCTTATATGTTTGTTTTGTTCCCCCTCGTTGCCTTATATGTAAAGGCATATTGTAAAGTTACCTACACATCGAGCTCCAGAAAGACATTCGGCCAACTTCGGCTTCGTAACGCGTCCTCTCTGTCACTCATATCTATTTGAAAGAGCCCGCAGAGGCGACGCTCTACGAAATCAAGGCTATTTATAATATTTACTACCGGGAAGCGTAAAATTTGTGTAAGTTTATACTTTAGCCTCAGTTCCACTGACAGAGTTCTGAAGTTCTGAGACAGATGCTGAGATCTATAGAGCGTGCTCTGACTTAAGTTGGAGTTAAAACGAGACACAAATATGCTCTGACATAAATCTGTCTCGTTTTAACTCTGTCTTGAGTCTGAGCAGAGTGAGAGTGCAGTCTATAGATTTCAGTCTTAGAATAGAATAGAAATATTTTTTAATCAAATGAACTTACAGGTGCTTTTGAATCGTCGATGAATCTAAAACTGGTTCGGAATGCCCTTCCTGCCGAGAAGAGCCAGCAATAAACTCGGCGGTTGCTCTTTTCAAAAAATTTTTTTTTTACAATAGGTAATGAAACTAGGTATGTTATGTATACAGTGCTTCCACGATGAAGTTTCCTAAGTCCAATACAATACAAATAAATACGATCCAATGCATGTTAAGACGAGAAGACAGAAACTCAAACATCTGTGTTTATATCTCTAGTCGAAGATATTCACAAAGTTGACCGCGAACTATTCGACGTTCTCGAGGTCAGAACTCCGAACTCTGGCAGTTGGACAACGCCTTAAGTTATTTATTAATTAAGTACCTACAAAATATTCTAGTCATTATTTTAAGTTTTCAAAAGAAAAGACATAGCAAATAAAAGACTTTTATTTCACCAAATAAAAAAACTTCTTTTTTTAATGCCGTTTTTTATTTAGTCTCACTTTAACCTGCCTTTTAATGCCTATTTATTAGATTCTGCTGTCTCAGTGTCGTTTCCCTCATTACTGAGAGTCCTGACCTCTTCCTGTTAAAACGTAATGGTAGGGTGTTTATTGGGATAATAATGTAGACGAAATGGAATCCTAGACACTTTCTAGATTCATCATTAAGATATAAATGTGATTAAGCTTGGTGTGGGTTAATTTAAATAGCCGTAAAGATGTTTGATTAGGCAGCATATTCAATAGAAATATTCGTACTTTTTCAAAAAAAAAATTACGTAAAGGCTCAAGACCAGCACTGGAAGCATGGGCAGGAGATAAAAGTTTTATCCCCCGATTTTATCCACCGACAGGGGATAAAATTATCTTTTCCCTATGCTAAAGCATGGCGACAGAGGACAAGGCGATGTATATTTCTATAAGTATATCCACTGAGTGTTATTTCCACCGCTGTGCCCATGCTCGACGGGTGGATAAAGCTAAGCGAGGGGATAAACGTTTTATCCTTTTCCCGGGGATAAAATTTCTCCCGCCCATGCTACCAGGGCTGGAGAGTGACTTAGGCTACTTTTTATCCCCGAAAATCAAAGTTCCCGCGGGATTTTTAAAAATTAAATCCACGCGGACAAAGTCACGGGCATCAGCTAGTATTAGATATGTCTAATATGTTAGATAAAGAAAATAAAACGTCAAACATACAAGTGTACACAATTTATTTATCACTTACACAACTATAATTTTAGTAGAAAACAATGTAAAAAAAAATCGACAAAATCCATTAGAAAATTAGGTCGTACAAAAATACTGCTCCGAAATTACCGTTTTTTGTTCTTAGCTAAAAACGAGTTTTAGTTGAGTTTTAGTTACAATATAATAGGACAAGCTTAAATGCGTTTCACACTCAATCATAGACTACAGGAAAATAATAGACGGAGCCCTTAAAGTGAAGCCATTAAGCTGGCTGCATATTAGTTACTGTCACCTGTAGGCACGAGTAACATACTAGTGGCATTGAAGCGCGTTTCTTAATAACAATTTCTCACTTTTTTCATCATCATCATCATCATCATCAGCCAATGAACAACGTGGAAGAGATCACTTAGTAGCGATAAAACGGCTAAATTGTTTTCATTGTTACGCTGTTGTGTTGTTCTCTATGTTACAACATACAATAATCTACTGATGCCTGATGATATTACGAGTTCTGAACTTATCTTAGGCAACAGTGTCTCAACCTAATAAAATAATGGATCATTGTAGCTAATTAATGACCTTATTTCATTAAAATTCGTTTCAATTTAATTCATTAATTTATCCATTGTTAGACAGGCAACATTGCCTGTCCTCGGTCAAGTATGCCTGTAACTTTCTAGATGTCATCGTTTCATCTAACCCTTCTCATTATTTCATTCATTAATTTAATTCATCTCAACCTTTCGCCGGCCTACAACTGAGCAAAGATCTCTCGAATGAGGTTTTAAGCCAACGTCCACTGGTATAATTTTTTTTTGTCTTCTAAAAAACCGTTTCAGCGGCGATTTCAACGTCTATATTTTCCGCTAGTCTATGACTCTACCTAATATTTAATAATTATTTAATTATTTTTTTTATTTAGATAAAATCTAGATCTCATACGAAATTGATTTTTTTTAATACTTAGCATGTTATGTTAACACTTTAGGTATCTATAGGACATCCGTTACAGTAAATAGTTTTAAACTTTTAGACACGCATGACCAATTTTTAGAAAAAGCGATTTATTTTTAAATACACACAAAATATCAACAATAGTAATTAATTGGTATTTTTAATCAAAATTCGAATCGATTATCAACTAAATTTATTTTGAGTTTTTTTGAAAAACGTTCTTTCGATTCTATGAAATAAAATCACCGATAATTTTAAACGAGACAAAAAGAAGTTTAAGTTGACTTTTCCAAAACCGATTTTGATAAAATCGGTCATGCGCACCAATTTCCAAATATATATAAAATTACAGTATCATACAGTACAGATTATACAAAAAAATTAACCATTCTTAAGCGAGATCGACTTTTAAATACATTTTGACTTTAAATACACTTCTTTAAAAGATAAAAAAAAATGCTGTTTTTTACCGATGTTAGTAACGCGCGTCACAAATCGGTTAAAAGTAACTTAAGTATATGCAAATAAATATGTTAGTATATTATATTATATAGATATTATATAAAAACTCTTGAGTTTAATCTCTTATGGAATTTTTGTTACTTTGCGATAAATCATAATTTTTCATAAATCAATAGAACTAAAATAAAATTGCATCATTTTAGCCTATGGCTAATATGCAATTACAGTATAAACTTGTTTTTTTATATATAATTTGTTTCTAATTACTTCAAAAAGGGTAATTTACAACCCGATAGGCTAATAAAAAAAATCCAAACAGGCCCGTGATTCCTCAAGTACGCCTTGAGAAAGACCAAAAGTCGTTTGTGGGAATGGGCGTGACATCTTAAATTCCATACTAAGTAAAATATAATTTTTGACTTGATTTTAAGTATTAAAAGTATTGCTCATGAAAAAAGCATATTGTACAGTTAAACAGTACATAAATGGTAAAAAAGCGAACCGATAAGTTTTCACTTCAAAAAATAGTATTAAAATACGGGCAACATATCCGAAGCGTATACCGCAAAGTAACACAAATTTTAAAAAATCATTAGAAAGTATAAATAAATGTATTAATTCAAGCTAGGGGCAGGTTCCATATGCGAGTGTTAGCGTCCTGGCCGACGGACGCCAGCGTCTCGGCGTCGATCCACGCCAGCCCCGTGATCTGGCTTTGAGGGTGAGCGTCTGTGGACAATGAAGGTTGTAAATCGATTGACAATAAGGGATAGATTGAAGTTAGGAAGGACATATTGAAGTCGGGAAGGATATATTGAAGTTAGGAAGGATATATTGAAGTCATGAAGGATATTGAAGTTAGGAAGGCTATATAGAAGTCAGGAAGTATATATTAAAGTCAGGAAGGATAATAATGATGAAGGATATATTGAAGTCAGGAGGGATATTTTGAAGAATATATTCATCAGGAAATAATAAGAATATCAATTAGAAAAAGAATAATATATAAGAATAAAAAGAAATCGGGAAGGATATGTTGGAGGAGACATTAAAGTCAAGTAAGTATATTTTGAAGTCAGAAAAGATATTTTGAAATCAAGGCTATGTTGGAGAATATATTGGGGTCACAAGTGGACATTACGGAGGATATATTGAAGTCAGGAAGGATATGTCGAAGGATATATTGAAGTCAGGTAGGTTATTAAGTCGGAGGATATATTGAAGTCAGGAAGAATATGTCGAAGGATATATTGAAGTCAGGAAGGATATGTCGAAGGATATATTGAAGTCAGGAAGGATATGTCGAAGGATATATTGAAGTCAGGAAGGATATGTCGAAGAATATATTGGAGTCAGGAAGGATATGTTGAAGGATATATTGAAGTCAGGAAGGATATTATATGCTATTAAGCTACAAAGAAGAAAAGATTGTTACTTTTGACAGAGACGTGCTTGGCGGGCTGCTGCACGCTCCACACGATGATGCTGGTGTCGAGCGAGCCCGAAGCCACGCGCGCGCTGTCCGGGCTCCACGCCACGCAGTTCACGCGGGCCGTGTGGAAACCCCACTCTTTGTTGTGAGCCAACTGAAAACCGAATACATTGTAAAGTTACATAGAAAAAAACCTTACTAATATTACAAATACGTTAAAAAAGTTGTTGGTTTGTCCTTCAATAGCGCTGCAACGGCACTACGGATCGACGTGATTTTTTGCATAGATATAGTTGGGAACCTGGAGAGTGATATAGGCTACTTTTTATCCCGGAAAATCAATGAGTTCCTGTGGGATTTTAAAAACTAAATCCGAACGACGGACGAAGTCGCGGGCATCAGCTAGTAATAAATAAGGAAAGGACAAATACATTTTTTTAAGTAACAAATTTTTCATTTTTTTAAGATAAATTACTTTCCCTAATCATTTCATATTCTTGCCTCTTTCATACCAGTTTTTTCTTTCTTGCCTACTTTTTGTTTTTACTACGACCTGCTCGGTGGATTTCTGAATTCTCAACACAATAATGCTGATATAAAAGGAGCTCGGAGCAACTTATTTCTTCCTTGTCTAAATCGTATGGTAGGTACAGTAATATTACCTTTCAGCGCGCACGGTCACGACATCCAGAAGTCACCGAGGCGAGCGAGGCCTATGATTGTATATATGCCTTCTCTGAGAGGAGATTAATTGAGCTCAGTAGCGAGCCATTGATAGGTTGCTGATGATGATATTTCTTCTTTTATTTCTTTATCTGAGTTCTTGCCTCTTTCATACCTGTTTTTTCTTTCTTGCCTACCTTTTACTGCGACCTACTCAGTGGGTTCCTGAACGTGCGACACAGTAATGCTGATATAAAAGAAGCTGAAAGCGACATTTCATTTATGTCCACATCATATGGTAGGCAAGGGAAGGTGAAGACCTCACCTTGTACTCGTCGGTGGTGTAGAGGATCAGCTTCCTGTTGGAGTCGCAGGCCACGAGGTGCGCGGAGTCGGGGCTGTAGCGCGCGTCGGTCACGGCGCCCAGGTGCGTCAGCTCCGTGACCGGGGCCAGCGCGACGCCCTGCAGCGCGTAGATGTGCACCTTGCTGTCGTCGCCTGCCCAACGGAGGAAACACTTAGCAGATTGAGGAGCTACGTGTCGTACAAAATGTACGTTATGGACGTCACCCATGCGATAAACTGGCACTTAATGAAAGTTTGCCACCAATGCCACAAATTGAAATTGTGCCACCTATGCGACAAACTGGGTTTTACTGAAATTTTGCCACCTATCAGATAAACTGGCTCTTACTGAAATTGCGCCACTTTTGCGACAAACTGGCACCTATTGAAATTTTGTTACTTATGCGACAAAACTGGCCTTACTAAAATTGTGCCACCTATGCGACAAACTAGCTCTTACTGAAATTTTGGCACCTACGCCACAACATGGCGCTTATTAAAATTGTGTCACCTATGTGATAAACTGGCTCCTATTGAAATTTTGCCACCTAAGCGACAAACTGGCTCTTACTGAAATTGTGCCACCTATGCGACAAACTAGCTGTTACTGAAATTGAGCCACTTATGCGACTAACTGGCTCTTATTGAAATTTTGCCACCTACGCCACAAACTGGCGCTTACTGAAATTGTATCACCTATGTGATAAACTGGCTTCTATTGAAATTTTGCCACGAATGCGACAAACTGCCTCTTACTGAAATTTTGCCACCTAAGCGACAAACTGGCGCTTACTGAAATTGTGCCATCTATGCGCCAAACTGGCTCTGAAATATTGCTACTTATGCGCTTCTGTGAGTGTGCAACCTCGATAACCTAGTGGTTAGGACACTTAAGCCTCCCTTTCGAAGACATGGGGGTTCGATTAGTTCGACAGAAATGATTTTCTACAGACTTGAAATGTCTCAGTGTGCCATAAAAATAGCTAAGGTTCCAATTTCTTTGAGGGTTAAAATTCGAAACGAAAAGAAGTATTGAATGGTTATCAGGGATGCCTTACCACCAACAGCAACGTGTTTGGATTTGGGATCGATGGTCACGCAGCTGGGCTCGTAGCTGATGGGCAGAGTGGACTTCTTGCTGCTCCCCACCACCACCACCAGCTGGAAAATAAGGATTCTTTTAATACTAGTTCATGCCTGCGACTGCTATTACGTGGATTAAGGTTTTTCAATTTTTTCCGGGGAAAAAAGTAGCCTATGTTATTCCAGACTGTAATCTATCTCTGTGCCAAATTTCATCCAAATGAATTCCCCGAGTTATAACTCGAACCCGAGACCTCCCATTTATAAGACCACAGCGCTTACCACTGCGCCAGGGAGGTCGACAAGCCTGCAGCTCTGTAAGCACGTCTTACCTCTTTGACAGTGGCGACGATGGTTAGATCTTCGTCTTCGAGGTAGTCCAACGCTCGCGGCTGCGCCCCTAAGGGGGTAGCCTCGTTCGTGTATGACGGCACTTCACCTAATAAAATAGAATAATATAATTATTTTTTTAACCCCTGATGCAAAAATGACGGGGTGTTATAAGTTTGACGTGTGTGTGTGTCTGTGTGTGTGCGTGTGTCTGTGTGTGTGCGTGTCTGTCTATGTGTGTGTGTGTCTGTGCGTGTGTGTTTCGGGTGTGTGCATCTGCGTATGCGCGTGCGCGTGCGTGAGCGTATGCGCGTCCGCGTGCATGTGCGTATGCGCGTCCGCGTGCGTGTGCGCGTGCGCGTGTACGTGTGTGTGTGTGTGTGTCTCTGTCTGTGGCATCGTAGCTCCTGAACGGATGAACCGATTTTGACATTGTTTTTTTTTTTGTTTGAAAGGTGAATTAGTCGGGAGTGTTCTTAGCTATGTTTGGTGAAAATCGGTCAAAGATGGCCGCCACTCACCCTCAGCAGCGGGCGCGGCCCTCCGCAGCGTGTCGTCGATGCCGCACGTGAGCAGCGTCGCGTCGCGGCCGGTGCGCATGCCGTTCACTTGGTTGCCGTGACCCTGCCCGCCCACGCGACGACCTTCGCCTGGGGAAAGGTAATTGAAGAGTTAAAACCACTAAAATAGGTTTAAAAACACGGATCGGACGGACGGACGTCATCAGCATGGTTTTTCAAACCGCTAAATAGACTTAGAAACACGGAAGACGTCACCAGAATGCCTTTTTAAAACCGCTAAATTGGTTTACAAACGTCACCAGAATGCCTTTTTAAACCGCTAAATTGGTTTACAAACAAGGAAGACGTCACCAGAATGCCTTTTTAAACCGCTAAATTGGTTTACAAACAAGGAAGACGTCACCAGAATGCCTTTTTAAACCGCTAAATAGACTTAGAAACACGGAAGACGTCATCAGAATGTCTTTGTAAACCGGTAAATTGGTTTACAAAAAAGGAAGACGTCACGAGAATGCCTTTTTAAACCGCTAAATTGGTTTACAATCAAGGAGGACGTCACCAGAATGCCTTTTTAAACCGCTAAATTGGTTTACAAACAAGGAAGACGTCTCCAGAATGCCTTTTCAAACCGCTAAATTGGTTTACAAACAAGGAAGACGTCTCCAGAGTGCCTTTTCAAACCGCTAAATTGGTTTACAAACAAGGAAGACGCCGCCAGAGTGCCTTTTCAAACCGCTAAATTGGTTTACAAACAAGGAAGACGTCACCAGAATGCCTTTTTAAACCGCTAAATTGGTTTACGGTTTACAAACAAGGAAGACGTCACCAGAAGGCCTTTTTAAAACGCTAAATTGGTTTACAAACAAGGAAGACGTCACCGGAATGCCTTTTTAAACCGCTAAATTGGTTTACAAACAAGGAAGACATCACCAGAATGCCTTTTTAAATCGCTAAATTGGTTTACAAACAAGAAAGACGTCACCAGAATGCCTTTTTAAACCGCTAAATTGGTTTACAAACAAGGAAGACGTCATCATCATTCCTTTTCTAACCTCTAAATAGGCACGGATGAAGTCATCAGCATGCCTTTTCAAATGAAGACCTGATCGGTCAACACTGAAATCCTGTATTTGTTGGCCCATTTAACCATTTGCCCCTTATAGACTGAAAAAAAAAACTGGCAACCCTAGAGAGAGCCCTACCTTTGTCGACGTCCCACAGCGTGACGGCGCCGTCGTGGCTGGCGGTGAACAGGCCCTTGTCACGCAGCGCCAGGCACGTGATGGGCTTGTTGTGTCCCGTCAGCACGCGCAGCGGCGTGTCCGGGCTGTCCGCGTCCAGGTAGTTGATGTCCCCGGACAGCGACACCGACAGCAGGTGCTTGCCTTGCCACAGGCAGGACACCTGAAAACAATTACGAAGTGTTCAAATCGACGCAACTGACGTGAGCACGAAATTATTTGTTAATAGTGCATGTATTTTTAATTCTTTACATCCCTCCATCAACAGATTTTTTAGCTATTATATATTTATAGTATCTAATTCTTCACGGCGTGTCCACCTTCTCTGTGAGATTTCCACCTTATCCGTGCCCATATCTTATTTCCAGAGCAAGATAGCAATTATTTAGCGACCGTTGCGAGCGAAGTGAGCGCCTATGTTCCTCATATTGTTTTTCCACTCCAGTACCCATAATTCGCTCATTTGCGACAAGGGTGACATAATTCAAAATTCACCAACTTTAGTGTCGAAAATTTATACCTTTTGCTATAAAAACAATATTACGCTAAGCACAAAAAAATAAGAGCGAGAGAGATTGTGACTTAATGCTCTGTCGCTTTGTTGGCCGCGGTGTTGTTTCGAGACCGCAGCATCCACAAAACATTACTCTCTAACGAGAGAATTCTCTCGTCGTCGATTTAGAATTATGTCACCCTTGTCGCAAATGAGTGATATGGAATGAGGTGGTCCTTCCCCAGGTTTCATCGCCCCTATGACCTGGGTCTTATGCCGGGAACAGGTCAGAAGACATTCAGCGGCTGTGAGCGAAGCGAGCGCTAAACTTGTGCCTCACCTGTTGGTTTTCGACCGCGGTGCCCATGTTGAAGGTGATGGTTCTCTCCCGGGTCTCGATGTCCCACACGGCGCACGTCTTGTCCCCGGAGCAGGACAGCAGCTGCTTGCCGTCCGGCGACCACGAGATGCCGTACACGCCGCCCTTGTGCGCCGGGGAGCCGATCTGGGAACGGACAAAAAAAAAAAAGTTAACTGGAACTACGCTTTTCGTATAGTTCCACTAGACGTCGAGTGTCGACACCGACAGGTTAAAGGTGCGGACTCAAAACTCAATGGTTCCAGCCACCAGGTTCGGCAGGGACAACGACAATAGTAGTGCCCACTCCTAGCACAAGCTTTCTGTTTATTTGGAGAAGATGGGAGGAGAACTTTAAGTGACGTTCCTCCGAAAAGATCCAGAAGGCAGGTAG
Source organism: Hipparchia semele (assembly GCA_933228805.2). Taxonomy (NCBI): domain Eukaryota; kingdom Metazoa; phylum Arthropoda; class Insecta; order Lepidoptera; family Nymphalidae; genus Hipparchia; species Hipparchia semele. Next base: position 11,398,950 of record OW121729.1, read on the forward strand.
ATAGATTTTACCCATAACAGCTTCAATTTGACGTCTCGTAACACCGCAGTCTCGTCGTGACCACGGTCCATGCAATTGGATCGAAATATCGACAATCCCAACTAAAATAATTACTGTGGTACATACTCGTAGTATTTTATAACAATTATGTCAGTAAACCACGAATCAAGTCTAAAATCTTTAGATATTAGTTAACTTCAGCTTGGCTAATATTCTTTTTAGTTAACTCCAGCCAACTAGCTTGGTTAATAGTTTTTTAAAAAAAACATCCCCTTCCAAGTCAGTCCACTACCATCTTAGTCTGCATCATCACTTACCAAAATTCAAAATTTATTTATTTCATGTAGGCTACCTTGTAGCACTTATGACACGTCATAAATCTACCACCGGTTCGGAATGCAGATTCTGCTGAGAAGAACCGGCAAGAAACTCAGCAGTTGCTCTTTTCAAAAAATAAAATAAACTAATTTTACAATAAGTAACAAAACTAAGCTATGTATACAGTGCTTCCACAGTGAAGCTTCAAAAATACAATACATATAATCAGGACATACCATCAGGACAGAAAAAGAAAAAAAAACACTTATGCGTAAGAAAGTAAATATAGCAATCCATTGAGTAATTCGGCTGTTAAAGTATATAGATTTGTTAGTGATTCTCTCAAATTGATATAGTTATATAGGTAGTTCATTTTGTATATATTAATTGTATTATTATAATTATAATATTTTGTGAGTACCGATGGGGCTGACATGAAGGTCACCTTCAAAAGTTCCTTATTAAAAATGAGGATAAAAAAAAAAAAGTAAATATACGAGTATTTTTGACGACCTCCCTGGCGCAGTGGTGAGCGCTGTGATCTTATAACTGGGAGGTCTCGGGTTCGATTCCCGGCGGGGGCAATTAAGAAATTTATAATTTCTAAATTGTCTCTGGTCTGGTCTGGTAGAAGGCTTTGGCCGTGGCTAGTTACCACCCTACCGTCAAAGACGTGCCGCCAAGCGATTAGCGTTCCGGCACGATGGCGTGTAGAAACCGATTAGGGGTATGGGTTGAATTTACACTGCTATACCCCTTCCAAGTTAGCCCGCTACCATCTTAGACTGCATCGTCACTTACCATCAGGTGAGATCGCAGTCAAGGGCTATCTTGTCATAGAATAAAAAAAAAAAAAAAAAATCTTCACAGGTTTATATACTAATCTTAACGTGAAAGTATCCAGTTTAAGAAATTGATCAAAATAATGAGTTTGACGTGAGATACTCACAAATTAGTCATTATTTTGACAAATTTCTTAAACTGGATACTTTCACGTAAAGATTAGTATATAAACCTGTGAAGATGATACTGCCATTGGCGCAATTTGAATACCATAAGCCTACTTTGTCGTCTTAGTTTATAAATGGCGAAAAACCAAATTAAATTTGAATTTCGCGGGCAGCTCCGTGTTTTGGGCCTTAACTCCAGCTAACTAGCTTGGTTAATATTCTTTTAAAAAAAAAACATCCCCTTCCAAGTCAGTCCACTACCATCTTAGACTGCATCGTCACTTACCATCAGGACAGATCGCATCTGAAAAGAAAAAAATCACTTATGCGTAAGTAAATATACGAGTATGCGGAGGAAATAAAGGCTTACCTCGCCCTTGAGTTCGGACGTGGCGCCGTCGTACAGGAATATCTTGCCGTCGAAGCCGGCCGACGCGAACAGGCTGCCGTCCGGGCTGTAGCGCACCGCTTGAGCGAAGCGGGTGTGGTCCTGGAAAGGAGATTACGTTATTTTTTAATCGGCCATTATCACCCAGCACCGGAAGCGCCGTGTTATGCTAGCCCCCAACCCCATCAGACCAGTCGCTGGTTACAGGCGGCCCAAGACCAAGACTTTTGGAAGTCCATGCAAGTCACCTTTTTTCGGTATCGACGTCTTTTAGAATAGAATAGAATAATTTTTTATTCAAACAAACTTTTACAAAGTGCTATCAAATTGTGAATTTACCACTGGTTCGGAATGCAAGTAAGCTCTATGGAAACTTCTCACAAGTAAGTTCTATGGAAACTCCTCACAAGTGAGTTCTGTGCAAACTCCTCACAAGTAAGTTCTATGGAAACTCCTCATAAGTGAGTTCTATGCAAACTCCTCACAAGTAAGTTCTATGGAAACTCCTCACAAGAGAGTTTTATCCAAACTCGTCATAAGTGAGTTCTAACTTCTATCCAATCTCCTCACAAGTAAATTCTATAGAAAATCCTCACAAGTGAGTTCTAACATCTAGACACTTTCCTCATTAAAGGATTTAATCCTTCTATATATTTTAATTGTATAAATAAAAATGCTGTGATAAAAAAACTTGGAGTGTATTAGACAAAACTTTTACAAGGCAAACGTAACAAAAAAGTAAGCAATGACATATGTGTCAGAATAAAAATAAACTTGATTGACGTCTATCCTCTATGGTGCGTTCATTTTGAGCTCTGGCTTCCAACATCCTGTCCTGAACGCACACCCATAGCCGAGGAGCAGAAGATATGCTTGGTATGAGGCAGTCCCTTGGTCAGTACATCAGCCACCATTGCATCAGTGCCCTTGTAGTTAATGGTAACCTCGCCACTGGATACTTTTTCCCTGATGAAGTGGTACCTCACATCAATATGCTTGCTCCTGGAGTGATAAACGTCATTACCTGAAAGCTTAATAGTGCTTTGATTATCACAATAAATTATAAGAGGTTGAATTGCTATAAAGGACCGCAATTCAGCGTCTAACTGTTTGATCCATAGTCCCTCTTGGATGGCTGAGGTTAACGACATGTATTCAGCCTCCGTAGATGACAATGCAACAGTTAGTTGTCTTTTTGAATTCCAACTAACCGCTGAACCCTGAAATAAGAAAACATAGCCGGTGCAAGATCTTCTGTCTTCAGGGTTTGATGCCCAGTCCGCATCACAGTACCCAGTGATATAATCTTCATTTGATTTGATATAATTTAATTTCATATTTATAGTGCCTTTCAAATATCGCATCACTCTTTTAACTGCTATCCAATGTTCTTTAGTGGGCTTATTGTTGAAACGACTCAATGTGTTCACAGCATAGCTTATATCTGGTCTTGTACCTTGAGATAAATACAATAAGCACCCCACTGCTTCATGATAAGGTATATCAGTAAGTATTTCATTGTCATCCTTTGCAGGCATCAACTTCAAACTTGTATCACATGGGGTGTTCACTGGCTTGCAGTCAGACATACCAAATCTTTGTAAAACTTTTTCAATGTATAATGACTGATCTAATTGTAATATTTGTTTACCTCTTTGAATCCTTAGACCAATGCAATGTTTAGCCTCACCTATATCCTTCATGCTAAACATTTTAGTTAATTTATTTCTTACAAAATGTAGTGTTTCTTCACAGTTGTAAAAACATAGCAGGTCATCCACATATACTGCTAAGTAAAATATATCATTATTGGTTTTTATCAAGTAATAAATGCAAGGATCCACTTTGCTTCTCAAAAGTCCAATATCAATCAATACATTATTCAATTTTTTATTCCATTGCCTGCTGGCTTGCTTGAGTCCATAAATTGATTTAATCAAATGACATACTTTGTCACCTTGTTCATACAGAGGTGGCTGACACATATAAATTTCCTCTTCTACATCACCTTGCAAAAAAGCTGTAACAGCATCCATTTGATGAATTTTTAGCTCATATTTAACAGCCATGCTCATTAAATATCGGAGAGAGGAATAGCGAATAACTGGAGCAAATACTTCTTGATAATCTATATTTTTCCTCTGTTTATAGCCTTTTATAACAAGCCTTGCTTTATATCTTGTTATTTCACCATTTTCATTAGTTTTAGTTTTAAAAATCCACTTACATGGTATGGCTTTCTTCCCCTCTGGAAGGTCTGTAAGTACCCATGTATTATTCTTTATTAAAGACTCATATTCAAGGTCCATGGCATTCTTCCACTGTGCGGCCTGGTTGCTCTGCAGTGCTTCTTCAGTACTTTGCGGGTCACTATCTAAAACACTCATAGCCATTTCATTATTAAAACACATAAGTGATAAGGGGCTGACATCATTCTGCTTCTGCCTGCGAGTCCGGACTGTGACATGTCTCATAGGTGTGATAGGTGATACACTACTATCAGACATACAGTCTGTAAAGTCAGGGTTGTACTCATCATTTTTGGAGTCATCATAGCTAGTGGATGAGTCAAATTCTGCAGTTTCTGAGGCAGTCGAAGTGGAAGATAAGTTTGGAGATTCAGATGTGAGTGTGATACCAACCTTATTATCCTTTTCAGTAGGTTTTACACTCTCAGATACCTTGATCGGGCTTTCCATAAACACAACATCTCTACTCATTATCACACGCTTAGTTTTAGGATTATATAATCTGTAACCTTTAGTTGTACTGCTGTAGCCAACGAAGATCATTTCACTGGATTTTGAATCCCATTTCAACCTGCGTTCCTTCGGTATATGTACCATTGCCTTGCAACCAAAAACCCGTAAGTGGCTAATATTTGGCTTAAATCCTGTCCATTTTTCATAAGGGGTTATGCCTGCAAGTGCACGAGACGGAGAGCGATTTGTTATGTAAGCTGCAGTTAAGATTGCTTCTGCCCAATACTCCTTCTGTAAGCATGCATTAAAAATCATACATTTAGCACGTTCTATAAGCGTTCTATTCATTCGTTCTGCTCGCCCATTTTGCTCTGGTGTATACGGATTACTAGTTTGATGAGTAATACCAGAGCCCTTTAGAAATTTTTCAAATGAATGATTGACATATTCCCTGCCATTATCAGACCTGAATATCTTAATGGATTTATTTAATTCATTTTCAACACTATTTTTAAATTCTTGAAACTTTTCTAATGCCTCACTTTTGTTGGCTAAAGTGTAAACAAACACTTTTCCTGAATAGTCATCGATAAAAGTTATAAAATACCTGGCTCCTCCCAGAGATGGCGTCTCCATCGGACCGCAAATGTCAGAATGGATCAGTTCTAGCAAATCATTTGCTCGGGAACCTACATGCTTGAAGGGTTGCCTGGTTTGCTTGCCTTGAAGGCACGGTGTGCATAACACATCTTCTTTCTGTGTTGTCAACTTAATACCAAGTGCACAATCTTGTAATTTGTACAGGTCATTAAAATTCAGATGAGCCAATCTTTGATGCCAAAGAAAACTAGAATTATCTGTGACGGCAGAAAAACCTCTAGTTTCAGTTGTATTGAGTTTATATGTCCCATTAAAACAATTGGCTGTTGCAACAGTTACTTGTTTGTTGTTCAAAATCCGGCAGCCATTATTAGAAAACTCAATTTTACAACCATTTTCAATTATTTTGCTCACTGATAATAAATTGGTTGCTAACTCAGGTACATAAAACACATTATTTACCTTAATCTTGTTTGATGAGCCATCTGCTCCCGGAACAGTTATTGTAGTACTTCCACACAATTCGACTTTGAGCACCTTGTCATCAGCTATGCGGACATGAGATTCACTCGGCAAACATACATCTGATAGCTCGCTACCATAAAGGATTTAATCCTTCTATATATTTTAATTGTATAAATAAAAATGCTGTGATAAAAAAACTTGGAGTGTATTAGACAAAACTTTTACAAGGCAAACGTAACAAAAAAGTAAGCAATGACATATGTGTCAGAATAAAAATAAACTTGATTGACGTCTATCCTCTATGGTGCGTTCATTTTGAGCTCTGGCTTCCAACACTCATGAATAACCTTTATCTAAATACCTCACAAGTAAGTTCTAGCCAATCTCCTCACAAATAAGTTCCATCTAAACACCTCACAAATGAATTCCATCCAATCTCCTCACAGATAAGTTCCATCTAAACACCTCACAAGTAAGTTCTAGCCAATCTCCTCACAAGTGAGTTCCATCTAAACACCTCACAAATGAGTTCTAGCCAATCTCCTCACGCGTGAGTCGGCCTACCTGTTTGGTGCACTTGAACTTGAAGGGCGGCCCCTCGAACACCGCGATGGTGTTGTCCTCGGACGCGGTCACGACGCGGAAGGGGCGGCTCGGCCGGAAGTCCACAGAGTTGATGGGCTTGGACTGGCCGCTGATCTCGCCCACCGACGTGCCCGTCTCCGCCATGAACACGTGGCCGAATCTGACAGAAAACGTTTATAGAGTACGTAGAATGAGTATCCTCTAGAATCCTACCAAGCGTCTTGTCTGGTGGGAGGCTTTAGCCGTGGCTAGTTACCACCCTACCGTCAGACGTGCCGCCAAGAGATTTAGCGTTCCGGCACGATGGCGTGTAGAAACCGATAAGGGGTATGGGTTGAATTTACACTGCTATACCCCTTCCAAGTTAGCCCGCTACCATCTTAGACTGCACCGTCACTTACCATCAGGTGAGATCGCAGTCATGGGCTATCTTGTCATCGAATTAAAAAAAAAAAGCGTGTCGCGGAAAGGGACAGGTAATAAAGTACAAGTAAGTACAAAATGCGTCTTGTTGCTCACAATCACCTCACAATGTATTGTGAACAACAACTCAAACCGTGGCACGCAGTGAAGGACGGATATAGATATAGCTGTGCCTCATTCTATCTTGTTTGACATCGCTATACTGCATCTCTTTTGTGTGGGAGTGAAAAGGAGATATCATTAAATCTATAGTAATTCTCTGTCTACGATAGAATACAATGACGATGCGTCCTTACAAAAATAAATATTGAAAACGGTTCAGATTTGACGGAGCTATGAAGTAACATCGCCAAAAAAAAATAAGCGTCGAATTAAGAACCTCCTCTTTTTTTTGAAGTCGATTAAAAATCAAAATCAAAATTTATTTATTTCATGTAGGCCAACTTGTAGCTCTTATGACACGTCATAAATCTACCACCGGTTCGGTATGCAGATTCTGCTGAGAAGAGCTGGCAAGAAATTTTGCAGTTGCTGTTTTCAAAAAAAAAAATTTTTTACAATAGATAACAAAACTATGCTATGTATACAGTGCTTCCACAATGAAGTTTCCTAAGTCATACATGCAATCCAATGCATGTTAAGATGGGCAGACAGGAAGCAGACCCATTCCCGTTGGTGGCACCCGTTCACGAGCATGACGCATGATCCAGCCGTTGCTTCGCTCAACCATATTTGAGGGAACGTAACAACCCGCACCAACCCATTAACGTTAAAAATACTAAGTCATCACTGTCATCAAAGGCAATAGGAAGGCTCCACAACATCAGAAGCAGGTATACCTCTCCCGGCCCTCGCCCACCGCCACCATGCGCTGGCTGTCGGCGCTCCACGCGATGTCCTTGATGGGCCCTCCGATGGGCTGGAACTCGTTCTTGAGGATGTGCTCCTTGTTGACCGTGTCCCAGATGCGTATCTTGCCCGACACATCTGTAACCGACATTTTTTTTATATATACATATTATATGAATAACGGGCAACCAAGACGAAGACCTGATGTTAAGTAATTACCGTTGCCCATGAACACTTGTAGTACCAGAGGCACCACCAATGCGTTTTTCAGGAATTTATCGTCCGCCCCTTGAATAAGTCAGTGGCGTGCACAAAGGGTAGGCATAATGCGGAAAAATGATATAAAATTGAGAAAATCGCCAGTACGAGTTATAAAAACTTAAGGGTAGGCTTTTTATAATTTGTACAATGCCTACCCTTAAGTTTTTTTAAATTCGCACCGAAGATTTTTTCCACTTTGTATCATCTGCCTACCCTGTAGTACATCCTGTGCACGCCACTTAGAACCCCATATTGTAATTAAGTGGAAACACTGTCGAAGGGAGATGATTCTATAATTTGGTAGTACGTGGTAAAAAGAACTGGAGCAGCGGATGGTCAAAGTGCTCCAGGCACCCAGGTGGTGAGGGTAGTATTCGATGACAAAATGTACCTTGACTGCAATCTCACGTGAATGTAAGTGACGATGCAGTCTAAAATAGTAGCGGGCTAATTCGATGGGTATGGCAGTGTTCATTCAACCCATACTCCTAATCTGTTTCTACACGCCATAGTGCCGGAACGCTAAATCGCTTGGCGGCACGTCTTTGATGGTAGGGCGGTAACTAGCCACCGCCAAAGCCTCCCACCAGACAACATCGTCTTGCTTGACTGTAAGCTGTCTAAAAACCGCTACTAAATATTAATTTTTTTAATCTTCCTGTATATCGACCGTTAAGTCGATGCCAAGACAGCTAAATTGAAATAACGGATCAAGACACACGGTAGCGTATCAAGCCAAGTTCGAGGTAAAAGAAAGGAACTGGCGACGCTCCCGTGTGTATATTACACGAACCATTTAGAGGCCATTTTTGCCCCCTCATAGTACAAACATGAATACATAGACTGCTAAAATCATAACCCTTCCTTTTAACTCTGCCAAAGTCGGGTAAAAAAGACCTGTATTGGAATTTTGATAATAATGAAGTTAGTTATTGTTAATGGATTAATCTATACTAATATTAAGAGGAAAGATTTGTATGTAAGTATGTTTGTAACGAATTGGCTCAAAAAGTACTGGACCGATTTGGCTGAAATTTAAAATGGAGATAAACTATACCTTGAATTAAAACATAGGCTACTTTTTATCCCGCAAAAAAATTATAGTTTCCGTGGGACTTCAAAAAAACCTCAATCCACGCGTACGAAGTCGCGGGGATCGGCTAGTGAATAAATAAATTTTCTTTAAGACAACACTATTTCTAAACTCTCCGGTTGGTGACTCAACGCTTCTAGAGTCAACGTCCTCTGTAATTGCATGCATTAAAAATGTAAAAGTTGTCCTTGATACGAAATTATTATAATACGGCAACCAAGCGTATCCGAGAGGTTAGGCAGGTTTAAATAAGATACCTGTGATTAAAATTTATTGAACGCTTTCCTAATAATTACAGATTTCATTTTTTAAAAATTAAATCAACTAAATATTCATTTTCTAGGCAAGCGCACTCCAACTAAGACCTCATCAGTGTTCTCCATTAACGGTTGTCAAGCGTAATAAAAAACCATACTCTCGCATTTATAATAACTAGCTGATAGAAAGTTTTCTAATTCCCGCGGGAACTAGCGTATGTGTTATTCCAAACTATAATCTATTTCTGTGCAAAATTTCAGCCAAATCATTTCAGTCGTTGCGGCGTGATTGAGTAACAAACATCCATCCATCCAAACTTTCGCATTTATAATATTACATAGTAGGATAGTTCTCGCGGGAATTAAAAAAAACTTTTCCTTTTTCGTATTTGTTAGCTCATCATTCTTTTCAAGTAGTTTTAAACTTTAAGCATGTTTTGGCAACCAATAAGTACCTAGGTCTACATTTTAACTGCCGTCATAAGGAAAAAAGACGCATCTGTCATTTTTTTCGAAATAGAGTTAGACACATATTTGGCATCAAAACAAAAAAACGAAGCTACCAGTATTTTTATTTTAAATTTTGTTTAAACTTATCACTGTGATATGTTTAAACAAAATTTAAAATTCTGGTAAGTACCGGTAGATGCGTTTTTTGTTTTGATGCCGAATATGTGCCTAACTCAATTTCGAAAAAAAATGAAAGATGCGTCTTTTTTCCTTATGACGGCACATTACTGCATAATAACTAATTTAACATGTATTTTTTTAGTTTTTAATTTTAATTTATTGTAACCTGTTGGTTGTCCATATTAACATAAATAAACCTTAATCCACGCGGACGAAGTCGCGGGCATCATCTAGTTTATAATACAAGTGAGGGTAATTAATTAATTATTTTCTTTATTGCATGTTATTATAGCACTCCGTCTGATTCGTGCGTTATACTATTCCAACAAGAATCTAAACATAGTTTAATCTATAAGATCGGTCCGCTTGGCGCGCGTCCAAGCCGAGGCGTAGGTATCATTACACCATTTCTAATATCTCGGTGTGACAAAACTAACCGCCAGGAAGATACGAGGGTGACTCATTTTGATTTTGAAATAATTTCGAAAAAGTGCATTTTTGTTTAAAAAAAGCACTTAATTTTCGACCGCAATTGATTACATTCATCCGCGTCTGCTAGATTTTTAAAAATTTCGCGGGTACCTCCTGTTTTTCCGGAATAAAAGATAGCCTATCGCTCTCTAATGCAAAAAATCACGTCATCTGTTGCTTTTTTGCGACGTGATTGACGGACAAATCAACAAACAAACACACGTTTGCATTTAAAATATTAGGAATGATTTCACACACATAAATAGCAGAATTCAAACACATTTACATACAACATATTATTATAAGTTCAAATATATTACGCGACACCTTGTTAGGGTACCGTATCCAAAGCTTAGCCTCTGTGTGGGGACGGAACCCTAAACTAGCAAATTCAACGAGGTTTTTTGGCATAACACCAAAATCCACTCATTAGCAGTGACTGGCGTAGGTTGGCGTTAATATAATAACTGTAATAACGCTCTCGCATTGTTTTACAAGTTTGTACTAATATATAAGAAATTCGTAATCGATATAATTACACGTAAAGGTATGCGCCCATTAGGTGCTATTTTATTAATCAAATAACCAAACATCGGTGAATCCTGCATGCCCGAGTTCTTCATTACATGCTCAAAGGTTTGTGAAGTCTGGTAATCAAGCAAAAAGAAAAAATAGCGCGGGCGAACAATGCGATGCGGTAAGTCGGTGGTCGAGGGCGGTCACCCGACGAGAACCGAAAAAGTACTGAACCGAAGGCTATTTATTAATCCGGAAGATCAAAGCCTTCCCACGGGATTATTAATAACTAAATCCACGCGAAGTCACGGGCTTCAGCTAGTATAATCATATAGAGATATACCCGCACTTGCGATTTAAAAACCGCATGATATACAAATGGGCGGAGAACATAGTTCGAAGAGCTGATGGTCGATGGGGTCCCAAGGTGCTGGAGTGGCGACCCTGCACTGGGAACCGCAGTGTTGACAGACCCCATGCAAAAGACCTTTGTCCAGCAGTGGACATCTATCGGTTGATAAAGAAGAGGATGACGTAAGTGATATTGGTCCGGTTCACAACAGAATATTATGATGTATATGTATCAGTTAGCAAAACCGCAAAAGCTTGTGTGTAATTGATAAGTTCATTTACACTAGCACGAGCATTATGCATCACGCATCGAATTAAAATAAACTATGATACATAAAACACGATAAAATAAATAAATTGTTTTTGTGGAATATAAGACGCTACACGCAAAATATTAATTGTTAATGGAGAGAAACTGATGATATTTATTTGAAATCACGATATTTATGGTACAACTTGCTGATACCCGCGACTTTGTACGCGTGGATTGAGTTTTTTTTTGGAGTCCCGCAGGAACTCTCTTATTTTCAGGGATAAAAGTGCCGGCCGGCGCGGCGGTGCACGGTGGCGGGTTTCGACGCGGGAGATTACTGTGGTTCCTGTGGTGATCTTACTTACAATCATCTCCTATAAGAAGCTCTGTGCGATCAGTCCCGTAAAAACCAATATTTAAATTTTGAATCCGGACGAAGTCGTCGCAGGCTTCTAGTATTATATAATAGGATAGCTGATATCAGCGACTTAATACATGTGGATTGAATTTTTTTGGAGTCCCACGGGAACTCTCTTATTTTCCAGGACAAAAAGTAGCCTATGTGCTACTCCAGTTTCACATTTAACACTTTCACATCACATCACACTATCACACTATCACATCACACTTCACACTAATCACACTAATCACACTAATATCACACTAATATCACACTAATATTATAAAGCCGAAAGTTTGTATGTGTGTGTGTGTATGTTTGTTACTCTTTCACGCAAAAACTACTCGACCGATTTGGCTGAAATTTAAAATTGAGATAGATTATACCTTGGATTAAAACATAGGCTACTTTTTATCCCGGAAAATCAAAGAGTTCCCGCGGGATTTTAAAAACTAAATTCACGCGGACGAAGTCGCGGGCATCAGCTAGTTTACAATATTAATAGAAATTAGTAGGGATTTAGGTGATTCAAGAATCTGAATTATTTGAAGTGCTACTTTATTTGTTTACAACTTTGGCAATTACTATACAATCAGATTACATAAATGGCAATGTATCAGATAAGGTGATAAACTAATATGACTCATGTACACACCTTGGTAATATATGGTCATACATCTCTACATTGGATTAATTCTCTTCATTTTAACTGTTGCTATGAAAGTAAATAAAACATACTTTACTAATTATATTATTGTCTAAAATGAAACAAATGAGTGAGGTTCAAAATTGCTATTGATAAAATAAAAAAACTTATAGTATTGCTAAAATTAAAATTATGATAACTTGTGGTTACGTGTGTGTGCCTGTCAAGAGCTTAGGTGGGAGCGGTCAGGCGCGAGCGCGAGCTCTCGCTCCCACTTATACAGATACGACACACACACAACCATGAGCCACACACTCTCGTGAATTGCAAGAACTATATACTATACTATTATAACTACCTACTTAAGTGAATTTTAATTTTATTTTTAATGATCTTATTTATTTGCATGTTTGCCATACATGTGTAATGCATACCATGTCAATGCAAAATAAAGAATATGAATAAAGGTGTATGGCAGTTTTTAATGAACCCATATAATTCAAATCCATACAAATTTGAATTCTTGTCTGATAGATGGCTTTGGCCATGTCCATGTTATTTGACAGGGTCCATCTAACATAAGTATCTAGGTCTGTAATTTAAAATATATAAAATAATAGCTACCTAATATTTTTGTCAAAATCACATTTGAAATGTTCTTAAAATTATTTTCAGTCTATCCAAGTCAATCTAAGGAATTGCTGAACCGATTTTGATGAATCTTTCAGACTGGTGCAGGATTGTACAATTATATAGGCCACTTTTATGACGAGTTTGATTTTATCCTAGTGAATTAGGTATTTTATTCAACATGATTCTTAAAAAAATCCACATTCACTCAGATAAAGTCGCAAGCAACATCTAGTAGAAGTCTTTTCTTTTCGTTTGGAGGAGAAAAATTTTCTCGTAGAGGTCTAAGATGATAAACACATTTATCCCAGTCACAACTGGAAAACTTAGGATAAATAACAAGTGTTTAGTTTCTTACCTCCTGAAGCGATGTAGAACCCGCTAGGCGAGTACTTGGCTACGTTAACTTGGCAGGAGTGTTCGGTATACACGTCTGATATCGCCGGATTCTCAATGTCTCGTATTATCACAGAATTTCCGTTTGTGTATAAGAAGGTTTTCCCTTTAGGGTCCCCGCCCAGCACCAGAGGCGTGCCACGTTGCGTCCTGGGCAACGCCGCGAACGTATACTCTGCAAAAACACCCAATTTCTCAGTCACACCACCAAAAAAATACTTTTCAATATTGACTGCCCCAACACGCTTTCGAATTCGCAAACACCTATATACACTCAATTACTACTTACTATTTGAATATGACATTATAATTACACGAATAAATAACTATTTAACACACTGACACTAGTAAAAATAAGTTAAAATCAGTACTTTTTAGTTATAACTTAATTTTACAAAAACAAAATCAGCCGATACAATCCATAGCCTCCCGAAAATTCACCAAAAATGACGTGACGTCAGACGTGACATATCGGTTAGTGATGTGAAAATAAACGATAGAGATGATTCATGAAAAATCGATTTTGTGTAATAAATAATCGAGAATTTTAAATAGTAATAGTAAATTAATTTAAAAAAAATTAAATTGAAAAGCAAAAAAAACTTTTTGGAGAACCATCAAAAAGGGTCATAAGAGTGAGACCAGGGATCAAAGAGCTAGCAGCGTTAGTCAAAGAGTAAGTTTATCTTAGCTACTAATGCTTAAGATAAGTTAAAAAGAAGTCGATAAAATTAGATGAGCTACCTTCTAACCTAACCTTTTTCTAAATTTTTATCATGAATTTTAAAAAAATTAAAATGATTTAATGTCTATTATATCAAAAAATGAGTGTTGGTTTTTACAAATAAAATTAAATTAACTATAGAATTGTGAAAAAAATAAAAAAAATTGTATGTTTGGTCATATTATACTGGTTCCATTCTCAGGTTATCGGTATTGTAAGGCGAAAGTTTGTTTGTGTGTGTATGTTTGTTACTCCTCCACGCCACAATTAATGAACCGGTGGCTGAAAATTGAAATGGAAATAGCTCATACCCAGGACTAACACACAAGCTACATTTTATCCTGGAAAATTAAAGAGTTCTCGCGGGATTTAAAAATCTTTATTCGTGAAGTCGTGGGCATCATTTAGTCGTAAAATAAATTATTATTGTTACTTAATTGTTTCTAGCTGAACATACTTAATCGATACTAAAAGTTTAAAAGCTCGATGTAAGTCTCAATCACAATGCACTAGTGACAATTTAGTTTTGTGTTATGTTGGTAGCACTTCATTATTTTCGAAATGTCCTTATATGGCACGATCTTTCTTGGTGATAAACTGTAACCAGTTTTTAGTATTGCCATTTTTGTAAATGTTGTTCCTCCCAAGTCACACTTATTATTGAGTTGCTCCGACCAAACCCCCCAAAATGTAAATCCAAGTGAGCACAATATATTTTTGAATCAAGATTGATTCAAATATATATAAAATTGTTCATGAATTTCGTCTTTACATATTTGACGGTTTATTATAAGGCCCAAGGTGTTTGTTGTTTCATAATATTTAGATTTTATGAAAAAACAATTACCTTTATTTGATTCTTCTTCAGCTGCTATTAATGACTTTTAAAATCTTATGAAAACTTTCGGTATCACTGTTGCAATAATGATGCATTATTTATTAATTACCTATCTACTTACCCATAATACTAAGCATGAAATCATAACAGACTTTAAAACCACTATTGAAAATTACCTCCTAGTTTCTGACAATAAATAAAATAATATGATGTGAACACGTATCTAACATTAAGTTTCCTTTAAATTGGGGAACCTGTATATTTCTGGCAAGACAAATATTCGACACTGAAAAATTAAATGAAAACATAGGCTGTATGATCATGGATCTTTGCCTGTCTCGAAGAGGGTCGAATGAAGAACAACAATAATCCTTCTTTCTGTCAAAAATGTCATTTTCATGTCATCGCATGTCATTTCATTTTTGGTCGCCGAGCGGAATGTGTTGAACTTTTGTACCGCAATGTCAAGCATGTCTCGAAAATTGCATCACGAATATTTGTAGAATTAGCTTCATTGGTGCAATTTAGAAGCAAAACATGATGATAAACACGTCGAGAGTGCATGAAGATTGTTTTTCGTCGGGCTGTGATATTTATTAGCGATTTATTTGACATTCGATTCCACGTGGTTGCTCGAGTTAGTGACATATTGTGGTACCAGTCTACGTGTCTTGAAAATCGTTTATTTCGTGTTTTTGGTCGAGATTGCATTTAAAACAAAAGATGGAGTCGTTAAACATGGCCAAACTGAACCTATCCAGTGTTAGAAATAATGCGCCTACAGAAAACGCCCCTGCAAAACTAGTAGATGTTACTGACACCAAGTTAGAAACAAATGTAAGTTTGGTGCATTATAGCAGTTTCATTTTGCTAACACAAAAATTATTTCCACTTTTAAAGAATAACATTGTAAACTTTAAATAAGGTCCAGTGGTTTTCAGGAAGCTATAAGAATTTTTCCTTTAGTCCATATTGTGCATTTTTAACATCTTTCTCAATCTTTTTCAGCTATTAAATATCTCTGTAAACTTAAAAGTTATAAGCTAAATTATACATATCATTTTTCATACTGGATTGTGATGCTTAAATCTAATAAGTAAATTAATAGTTTCTTCAGTAATATCAATTGCAATACTTTTTAAACTATGCTACATGTTATCAATAGTATGCAGTAGTACAGGATACGCTATTTTCCTACTTATGTAGCCTTGAAGTCAGCTATGTGAAATATTAAACCTTTTTGTTTCAGTTACTAACCGACCCAGATGAGGAGTACCACTGTGAATATCGGAAGGATATTTGGAAGACTCTGCTGCAACAGGATGTTGAAAAGCCCACCATACACCTACAGTCACCTCAGGTAAGGTACTTAACTTACACCACTAAAACTTACATAGAAAAAAAGATACTGACAAAATTGAGAATCCTATTTTGACAGATGGTGAGTAAAGAACGATACCTAATGACCAAATTGAGAACCTCCTCCTTTTTTGAAAGTCAGTTAAAGAAAATGTTTCTGAGCGAATTGAGAATCTTCTCCTATTTTGAAAGTTGGTTAATAAAGAAAAGTATAAAAAATATTACTGACCAAACTGGGAACTACTTCCTTTTTGGAAGTTTGTTTATAAAGACAAATATAAAAAAAAAATTTGACAGCTTTATCTCTACCTAGCAATCTGTAATTGAATTAATTATTTTTTAAAAACGGAATTCATTTCTAAAGCTAATTCTTTAAATAAATAAATAATTCTTTATTTGAAGCAATCTGTAAACAACAGTTATTCCAGTTGAATTTAATGCTATGGAAGGAATATAAAAATTGTTAATAAATATATAACATAAGAACAATAAAAGTACATTCAATAAACAATTTAATCATTTGATGGTAGTCAATATTATGTTAAGTTTGTGAAACAACAAAACCAAATCTGATGTAACATTGCATATAAATTGTGATGCAAGATTTGTTATAGATTTCACAACATTTTATTGATAACTTGATAATGTTTGAAAGTTTCAAGTATTACACAAAGTAATTCTTCATTTTCAAAATTCAATTACTTAGCTGGTTCGGTTAACAGGATGAGGGTTTTAGCTACCAAAATTAGAATGCCATACCACCAAACCAAGTTAGTCTCCTACCATCTTAGACTATCGTCACTTACCATCAGGTGAGATCACAATCAAGGACTATCTTGTCATTGAATTAAAAAGAGCAGTTGCAGGTTCACCACTCCAGCACCTTGGGACCCAATCAACCATCAGTCATTTCCATTTCAGTTTCATGACTTGCGCAACAATCATAGAGGTTTTTTATGGATAGTTAAACTGATTATGATTTTCTAGGATAAGATATGTATAAGAAAAATGAATCAATTAATATTGGCAATAGGAAATAGTAATAATGTTATTTTAGTAAGTAGTATATAAGAAGGATCAGAGAGTAAAGCCTTTTTTTTTTTTTTTTTATTTAACTGTTTTCTTCAGTTGGAGTTCCGAGGCGCCCTGGTGCAGCAACTGCGAGATGTCACCAAGAAGCTGGGGCTTACACTAGCCACGCTCCACTCGGCAGTCGCACAGTTGGATCTGTTCATGGACGCGCACAGACTGAGAGCCGATAGACTAACCCATGTTGCGTTGGCCTGTTTGAGTCTTGCTGGTATGTTTTTCTACCTCTGCATATAGATATCTCCGTGATTTCTTAACCGATTTGCGTGAATCTTTTATTAATTAACACAAAAACTTTGCGAGATTCTCTCATAAAAACTTCAGTTTGCAACTCCTCAATCCTGATGCTGCAGGGGTACTGCCCCCCTAAACTGTGGAGATTTAGGAACTGTCGATTTTGAATTGAAGATGCGGACAAAGTCGGGCGTCCGGCAGTGGCGTGCACAGAGGGTAGGCATAATGCGGAAAAATGATATAAAATGGAGAAAATCGCCAGTACGAGTTATAAAAACTTAAGGGTAGGCTTTTTATAATTTGTACAATGCCTACCCTTAAGTTTTTTTGAATTCGCACCGAAGATTTTTTCCATTTTGTATCATCTGTAGTACATCCTGCACCGCACGCCACTGGCGTCCGGTTGTTATCAATATTATTGGATTTTATAAATGTGTTTTTGGGTCATACTCTTGCTCAAAGAATTGAAGATATGAACAACTTTAAGGCAGTACAGACTGAAAACTGAAAGGGTGCAGGTTCGATTCCCATACATTGCGCTATTGTCGCACCCACTCCTAAAACAAGCTTGCCGCTTATTTGGAGGGGGGAGGAGAATCAAGGTCAACTTGGCTTTCTTTACTAGCTTTTGCCTGCGGCTTCGTTCATGTTCGATCTGTTCAGTGGTTTAAGCTGTGAATTGATTATATTCAGATTACAGAAAAAAAGTGCAAACAGACAGTCTTATCGAAATCAAGGACAGACGATTATTGATTTTTTCTATAAATTGTAATCTAAACAATTCATATTACAGCCAAAAGCGAAGAGAACTTTAGCAAAGCACCAACATTGAAAATCCTTTCAAAAGTCAGTGGTGTACAACTGTGCGGGAAGACGTTCAGGCAGCTGGAGTGGATGGTTGGCCAGCATGTGCGGTGGAGGCTGCTCGCACCGACTCCTGTGACCTTCGCATCCCTGTTAGCGCAGTATGTGGTGACCGACTGTGACCTGACCACCAGGCATCCCAAGTTTGTGAGACGCTTCAAGAGGGACGGTGCTAAGCTGTTAGAAGCGTATTTGGATCTGACACTGTCCGGTAAGTTGTAATTTAGATATTTGTATCTATATATTTTTTAAGAATTAAACTTGTGCTAGGAGTGGGTACGACAAAAGTGTAACGGATGGGGTTCGAACCTGCGACCTTTATCTGAACTTTTAACCATTCGGCTATTGAGGTTTTCGTTTAATAATTTAATTCTCTAAACCATAAAAAAATCATCAAAAAAAAAGAAACGTAACCAGCTGTTAACAGCTTCCAGTGTCTTCAACACAAAAATGTGTTACTTAATTTATTTTAATTTGTTCATTGCATTAAAATAATATGACGTCACCTAATCTAGTCGGGCGCTTACACCTAGCTTCAGCTATTTAACTATACCTCTTTAATACTAAAACCACCACACCAGCACGACACAAAAAAATAATAATTGGAATGCCCTTACGGTTTCCGTTTTTCCAACTAACTATAATGCGGGTGTCTTTAAATCAAGAGTGAATAGGCATCTTCTAGGCAAGCGCGCACCATCTTAGGCAGCATCTTTACTTACCATCGGGTCAGATTGCAGTCAAATGCTAGTCTACATATTAAAAAAAAAACGAATCAATGACGTAAGACATAAAAATTACGACTCTTTTTTTTCACAGATGTGCGTCTCAAAGTAGTGGAATGCGTGGACGTGGGTTGCGCGTGCGTGGCGTGCGCGCGCGCAGAGCTGGGGCTCAACGCGTGGCCGGCGTGGCTCGCCGCGGCTGCAGGCAGAGATCGGTCCACGGTCGCACCCATAGCAAGATTATTACAAAGGTACCATTTTTTTTTTTTTTTTAACAACGGGGAAATCTTTAAAGATACCCGAAAACGCGGGATAGGATCCCGGGTTATGTGGGGTTCTTACCCACTAAAACCCCCTCCATAGCCACCCTCAGCGCTGGAAAGCTCCAAGATCTCTTAAGAACACAACCTGAGCCTTCCAAGAATTACAAAGGTATCATAGGCTGGCAAATCATTGTCCCTAACTATAGAATGAAATAGAAATATTTTTTATTAAAATAAACTTTTACAAGTGCTTTTGAATCGTCGATGAATCTACCACTGGTTCGGAATGCCCTTCCTGCCGAGAAGAGCCAGCAATAAACTCGGCGGTTGCTCTTTTAAAAAAAATTTTTTTACAATAGGTCACAAAACTATGCGACATGCTCAGACAATCCAATACATGTTTAGACGGAAGTATTTAAGAGAGTTAACGAATTGCAAAAATCACTGTTGAATGATGAATAAAAAGGCCTATAAGAAAAGAGAGTTGATATCCCATCTGGTCGAGGTCCTCTCCCAATGTTTACACCAGCGAAGCGAAACTGACACAGTTGTATGTGTCAACCAAAAAACACATCTTACTAAAAAAAAATTAACCATCTGTATTTCTACTTGCAGGATGATGCAAATACTAAAATCCCGCGAAAATCCCGATTTGGACACCGACCAAGGCTATGGCAGCGCGAAAACTTCACCAAACGTAACACCCTGTACATCTCCGAACCATCAGATATCACCGTCTAGCTCCTGTTCCACATCGTCCCATGTGACGTCATACAGACAACACCCCATAAGGCAAGATATCCCTTCCACATTTCTAGAGCAACACCGACGGCCAGACATATCTTCTACATATGTGGAACAACATCGAAATACTACATACGTTGATAGACGTCAAGATATATCGTCTGCATTTCTGGATGTTAGCGACACAAATCTAACCAATATACCGAACCAAGAATATCTGAACGCTAACTTGTATCGGTTACCCATCGATATGACCTGTCAAAGGGTCAATAACCCAGCTGATTATAGGTTTTGTAGATCAAGTAGGTTGTTGGAGGCTGGTTATGAATCGGTCCAACCGTCTACCAGTGTAGCAGTTAAACGTGGTTTGGACAGTAACGTCGAGTTAGTTAGGAAAAGGTATCGGTTGACTTCGCAACTGTCTCAGGTGGTTCTATGATTGTTTATGGCTTTGTCTAGTCTGTTCCTGTGTATTTTTGGATGACAGCTGTTTAATTTTCTTTTTTTTTTTTTTTTACAAATCATATTTGTGCCGAGTCCAGATTCGACGTCTCGAATATTTTCGTTAGTCTGGGATTGGCTTACGGTTTAAAGAAGTTGGCTACATTATTACAATTTTTCATTTTACTTGCAGTCAATTTTTGCTTCTGTGTATGACTGACTGGCAGAGTCAGTCATAGTCCACAGTTTAAAAGAAAAAAAAAAGTTTGAAAATCCGCCATATGAAAACATATTCAAAAAATTGCAACCAAATAGTTTCTTTGAATACAAAGAATCGTTTTTTGTTTGCAGTTTTTATTAAGTATTTGTGCTGCTAAGCTTTTTTTTTTTAAATTACACTAAGAAGAAGTTTTATTTATTTATTTAATTAACAACAGCTGTCATTCTCCACAGTGACATATAAAAAAAAATAGTAAAAGTCCTACTAAAAATATTACTTAAATTCATCTTTGTTTTGCAAGGCATTTTCTTTACTTTCAAATTGAAACCATGAAACGTTACAATTTTTGGCGCCAAATTTGACAGTTCTCGTATGTCAAATTTGACAGATCCAAACATGTTTCGACGTCTGAGTGTGGACTTTAGAAGTATTGCATTAAAAAATAATATCGAAGTATGTATGTAATAATGTTAGTTTCGGATTTAAACATTGTTTAGTTTTACTAGTGGTTATTTATTGTTATTTGTAAATCGTGACAACTCGGCACTGAATGAAAATTGAATGATTAAAAATTAAATTTTTAATTGTTCCATAGAATGACATTTCAAAGCATAATATACTCAGAAAATTAATTACATATTATATTATATTAAAAATATTGCTGAATTGTCGCGAGTAAAAAGCAAAAGACCAACCCATGGCCAATATTGTACTAGTTACTACTTATACTATATTTGATTGTATTTACTGTACCTTATGTTATACTCTCTAATCTATACGACTGTTTAATTGTTTACTGTAAAGTGTAACGTCACACGACTGTCAAGAATAATGACACTTTTTTATTTCTGTTTTATGTCAGACCAGACATGTTTATTGAGCCATAAAAACTTATAAGATTAAACCAAGAAGTCTTTAAAGTTTTGATACTTTGACAGACTTTCAATACAAAAGCTATCTGAATGCTCAACTTTTTAGTTTTTTTTTACAAAAATATTGCGAGAACAGATTAGAACGATGATCCCACAGAAAATGATGATCATCAATCAATCAAGATGGTGATCATCGCCCTCGTACATTATTAACAAAGACATGAAAATTTTAAAAATAATAGTTATTTGTGTTATTTCTGGGTTAAACACCGCTCGACATTGGTGAAATCGGCATTTAAAAGGCAAAAATACTATAAAAAAGAACTTAATTTTTTACAAATTTATTTATTTGTATCGGTCTCTAATCGATTATGACGTCACTGAAATGACAAAAAAAACGTAATGGATAGAGTAATAAATAATCAGATTTCGCCTATCAATGTTTAATAAAAGCCTTATAAAAAGTTAACATGTTTTGTACGACGTTATAATACTGTAGTGTTAGATAGAAACAAATTAGGTTGAATACACAACTTTTGACAGCTAATAAATCCTAGTAGTGGGATTACTCATTTAATTTTACAGTTAGACCAAAGAATTTTTTTGAAATGGCACATCTACTTTAAACTTTTGTTTCTTCTAAAAGTTTCAAACTAAAGATTCTAAAAATTAAATTTTAAGCTATTGCATAGCTTCTATCGCGGGCCAGCGTGGAGACCGAATCCAGAAATTTCGTAACGAAAATAACCTGACACGGAACTCCTCTACGGTGAGCCGCTAGATGGCGCATTTTTTATCAACGCCATCTAGCGGTGAGCCGTTAGATGGCGTTGATAAACAATGCTATGCAATAGCTTTACCGCGGCGGCCCCCAAGTGCCACACGTCTTTTTTTACTAGTTGCAGCTGATGGCGCAATTTTCTTGTCTGTTCTAAAAAATATGCAAATAACACACACTGTATGTAAACAGTATCCTGACGATCTCAAAATATATTATTTAGCTGTCCTATTTTTCCAATTTCTTATTAAATCGATTCATCATAAAGTAAACGGAGTTTTCTAATTGTTCCTTAACGATCTAGTATAAAATAATATAATGTGTCAACGTGTTTCGAATAAATTAAATCAAGATATTCGTATAATCGAAGTATAACTGCCGTAAATAAATTATACTTAATTTATGCTATTTTATATAAAATACAATTATGTGTATATGTGATTCTATAACTTTTTGTGACATTTTCCGATCCACGATACTGGCGGCCTGTCATTTTCATAGTTTAGCCGTTGTCAAATTGGGAGTTCTCGATAGAGTTAACCAAAGTTGACAGAACATTGTTACATTATTCTGTCAACTTTTGTTACAATGCTTTAGAAATGAAGAGCAAAGTGTTTGCTGGTGCCACGTTTAAATTCTAGGCAAGTGCGCTCCAATCAAGACCGCATCATTGCTTCCATCAGGCATGACTGTCGTCAAGCGCAAGCCTATTTTGCGATTAAAAAAACCAATTTCGCCATAATAGATATTTTCAATAAAATGTGTAAATAAACGGTCATACACGCAAAATTCCAGACAACACAATTAAAATACATCATTTTGTATGTGAGTGTAGTTATTGACACAGTAGTGTTTATTGTTTAAAGCAGTTGTGTTAGGTCTGTTCTATGTTTGTCTGTGGTATTATCGGGAAATGTCAGGTCGCGACCATAGAGTAATGTTAGTTTAGAGTGTCAATGAAAGTTACAGAATCTCCAGAAATGCAGGTTTGCGTAAAAAAAAGTAAAGACTGAATGTTTAGAGAATGTGCGCTAAGTAGGTATGCGAAATAAAGCTGGGCGCGTATACTGGTTTGAAGTCTACAAAAGTGTGTGAAAAAAAAGATAATAAAATTATCGTAATTTTTATAAAAAAGTTATGCGCGCCCAACGTTGTCGATTAAGAAAATTAAATCACCTATAATAGCTATTATAATTTGTTATTGTTCCCATATCATTAAGTCCGAAATAATTTGTAAAATTGAATAACATCTTATTACCTAGCAATACTTTTCTTTACATAGATTCGGAAACAAACAGACAGTAGACTAATCATTCGCCACAGAATTTAAACATAATATGTAGACAGAAAACAATTGATCAATAAGTGTGAGCGAGAGCTTGCTCGCGCCTGATCGCTCCCACCTAGGCTCCTGACAGGCACGCACACTACGCAATGTGCATGTACACGACGTAACCACAAGTAAAGCGCCCGTAACTTCGTGAGATATACCTACATATTATTACAAAACATTATTACAATGCGAATGGTTGCCAAATAACAGTTTGTTTCACATAATAATAAATAATTATTGTATTAATTAGTTTTTTTTACGTTACGTCACGATGTTAAGGTGATTTTTTAATTATTAGGAGACAGACTGTGATTTTAGCAGAATTTTTTTAGTTTTAGGGCCTCGTTTACACTGATAATTTTGATTATGTCATTGCGATCGTCGCATTGATTGCAATCAAGTCTTAGTGCTAGTGCTAGGGGGTTAGAATTATTTTTAATACCTAATAGTTATGTGATTTAATGTTTTAGTTTTGTAAAATAGAGTACCAGTTTGGTTATGGGCCCTTTTTAAATATTCTTTATGGTTGCAGATCAACTACTTTTATAAGTTTCAATGAGCGTAGACGTCTATTTTTTTTTCGCAAAGTTTCTTTCAGTATTTCTTAAGCTTTAAGTTGTTCTTTGCGCGTCATGGAGACGTCAGTTGTTATGAGAAAAATGACACGAATCCCTTGTTTTTTTTTTTTTCAATCTAAACTTAATAAAAGTTTACTCCTTCCTGCGCTAACGTAAGTTGCGTAAGTAACGTTGCAACTTATAAAAGTGGTTTCACTGTACAAAGTAATGAAAATGTTCCTTATGTAAAACATCACCTTAATATATATTTTTAGTGTTTAATAGTTTAATTTACCTATACATAGCATACAGGTTATGTATTATTGTAAATATTGCACTAGGGAGTAGATTATGTTGTGATTTTCATAATTATTAATGAGACTAAGAAAGAACAGCTTAGATGTGAGGGTGAAATATGAAGCCGATCGAGGATTTAAAGCTCCATCTATCTTTTTTCTTTAGTCTCTGCCAATATTTTAGACATGTGGGTCTATAAATAATGTATAACGATCTCAGATACACTGCAGTTTCATGTATCAGTATAAATTACTATGAAAATCCAACATTGGTGCTAATTAAGTTGTATACTAATGCGTTTAAAATGAGAAAAGGAATAAGTCGCCATTTTCTATTTCTGTCTTGATCACTTCTGTATTTCTCTCTTTCTATCTCTTCTCTATTATCGTTTTGTTGTCTATGTTGTGTAAAATTAAAGCTAGTTCATTCATTCAGTTGTTACATTGAGCTAGACACAAAAAATAGCACATTCTCATTTTAAACGAGTTTACATAATTTCTTAAACTAACAAGGACAGCATTAGAAAGGATAGCTTAGTAATTTTTGAATGAGTTTAGTTTAGAGATTGTGTACAACAGAATCAGCACCACTTTTTAAAACCTTTCAGTTTTGATTTTTATTCGTTACCTGATGCAAAACGTTTGTACTGACGACAAAAAAGCAAGGTTTCTTAAAAACTTTTTTTTTTTTCGAAAATGTTTAGACTTTAGTGTCAGCAAAAATTGTATCCGGTAAATAATAAATAAAACTGAAGAGTTGCAAATGTAATACTTCTAGTGCGATATATAAGCCTTAGCGAATTGTGAAAAATGAGAAACATTTATTTATTTTTTTAAGGGTTGTATCGTATACGATACAGAGAGGTTGTGAATAGAAGAAAGTTTGATTTATTTTTTTACCTAATAGCTTTTTGTTCACGGAAGAGGGTGAAAGATGAAATAGGGCAGATAAAATCAATCCATAGTAAAAAAACTCAACTTAATTTAATTTTTTTATCAAAAAAATTCATTAGTCAATTTCTTAAACGTCAGGTAATTTGTAAATCCTCTTAAAAAATAAGTCTTGAATCTGGTGGTCGCTTTCTTGCACAGACTATAATATCTAATAGAAAAGTTTCGTTTTAAAATAGTTTTTTGTTTTTTTTGAACAATAATGATTTAATGGTTTAACTTTAAAAATTAATTAGTTTTTTGTTGTTATTTATGAATAAGTTATAGTCATCAAACAGACTATTGCCCTTCCGGCTTCCGTTTTTCCAACTACCTACAGTGTGTGTCTTTAAATTAAGAGTGAATAGGCATCTTCTAGGCAAGGGCGCACCTTCTTAGGCTGTATCTTTACTTACCATCAGGTGAGATTGCAGTCAAGCGCTAATATATTAATAAAAAAATATAGTGCAACTTGCTATAATTTTCAGATCGACATTTGACATTTTTATGAAGTTTATATGTTTGTTGATTCGGTCCGTTCATCTTTTACCTTTGATCTGTGGTTTTACTATCATTTGAAGAAAAATGGGAGTTTCAAATATTTTGTTAACTTATTTCGTTTGTGGTACAGCGTTATTAATTTTGTTTTAAAAGGGCGTACAGCGATTTCTTCAGAGGAAAAAGGAGGGTAAAGAGGAATATAAGTTTTACTAAGCATGGCTTATATTCTTAAACAAGTCTGTTCTTTGATCTGTATAAAAAAACATTAGAGGTATTCGAATTAGATTGAAACCTGTGAACAATATTACAATACGGATATCTACCCGCCATTTTCTATTTCTGTCTTGCTCATGTGTATGTCACTAAACGAGACGGAAATATAAAATGGCGGCTCCTTATTCCTAAACCTTCTAATGATCGCACGTTTATTGCACTAATCTGCCTCAATGTTTTTTCTGCTACTACGCCCCTTTTTTAGACTGTTTTGTTTTTGGTTTATTTATAAAACAATTATTTTGTTATGTTCCTGTAAAAATGCTTTTCTTTTTATTAATGCAAAGTTACCATTTCCAATGTAAAATTTATTGTGATGTTGATTTAGCTTCATCTGTTGTAATGTATGGTCAGCAAAAAAATTGAATTCAGTTAGTTGTTATATCGTATCTATTTTCAGATTACATAGTTTTTAGTTATCCTGGTCAACTTTTGATTGTAAACCTTTTGTATTGTATTTTTTTTTTGCTGACCGTACGCATTTTGATCGGATGTATAATTCAATGCGAAAATGAAAAGTGCTTCCGATTATGTAAACTGTATTCCAAGTAAATCGTTAAAAAAATAAAGCTGATTTTTTGTACTTAACTTGATTTGTATCATTTTCCTGCAACCTCATTCGAGTAAGAATAGTATGTACGAATTCTGGGTTTTAATGAAACATCAATTTATTTAATATATAATATTATATTTTCTCTTCACACGGTAAACTTTTATAATAACTATAATCTTTATTAGGAAGTACCTAAGTACATTTCAGCGCCAAAAAATCGAACTGCTCTTTTTCTAAAATTAGTTACTTACATTACTAAAATGCCAATTTCACCATAGTCTAAGTACCTAGTTTTTAACCCCCAACGCAAAAACCACGGGATGTTATAAATTTGACGTGTCTGCGTGTGTCTGTCTGTCTGTGGCATCTAGCTCCTGAATGGATGAACCGATTTTGATTTTGTTTTTTTGTTTGAAAGGTGAATTAGTCGGCCTGTTCTTAGCTATGTTTGATGAAATCGGTCCAAGATGGCCGTCGCCACAAAATGGCGGATTACATATTTATATTTTAACGATTAACTACGACTAGCGATTAGGATGTTGTGACATGGGTGTTTTAAATTTATAATTTACACTTGTTGTATTGCTTGAACGATACAGAAGGTGGGGTAATCACGTACAGCACACATTAACTCACTTCCGCACACTCTTGTAAATACTTAATGTTTCTATGAGCACACACTAACTCAAAAGCTGTCACATAAGCTGAACCGTACGTTTGTACATGTACTTCGGCAGAGGGAAATGCGTGCGCTTATTACGTCCCAGGCTAAATGGTTGAAGTTGTATTGAGGATCTGTCGAAACGTCAAATTAATTCGTCGGCGAAAAACGTTACTTGACGATGGTGAAATTGCCACTTGAAAATTGGTGCATAGTAAAATTAATTATTTTAATGTTTTCTCGGATATGTTGCCAAGACAAAGACAAGGGTTGCCACACGTACTTACCTATATAAAAATAATACAAAATAAAGGATTTTTAGATAGGTATTATTCCTCTATGTCGAACCTTAAAGTACAATAAGAATGTTTATTGTTACGCTTCCTATTCCCCTTACGTCGAGTTTGGTTTGGTAAAGTACAGTAAAATTATGGCTGTCGAGTGTCGATCGTCATATGGCTGGGTTATGGGGTTATGAATATGAGTTCAATTCAATTCAATTCCCAATCATATCAGTGGCTTTCAGGCGTGCCATCTGGGCACATGAGTTATGACCACAGGTTACGACACTAGTTACATGGCTGTCAATCGGCATGTAACTGCGTCATGGAAGTAGTGGTACTAAAGCATGGAACCCTGACTAAAATAAAAACTGAGTACACTTACATTTTATCCAATTTTTAAGCTATTGCATAGCTTCTATCGCGAGCCAGCGTGGAGACCGAATCCAGAAATTCCGTAACGAAAATAACCTGACACGGGACTCCTCTACGGTGAGCCGCTAGATGGCGCATTTTTTATCAACGCCATCTAGCGGTGAGCCGCTAGATGGCGTTGATAAAAAATGCTATGCAGTAGTTTTACCGCGGCGGTCCCCGAGTGCCACACGTCTTTTTTTAAAAGTGTGAGTGAAATATCACATCGCCGTTTGTGTTTATTCGATTATCAATTGGGTCGTAGTTCAAATGACACCAAATTATACCATTCGTCTTTTATACTATCAAATAAAATACCATATTCGTGGTCAAACAAGGGTCAAACTATAATTAGTGTCGTTCCATAGATTTAATTTTGTCGCATATATTCTCACTTGGAATTGTAGTAACAAACTACCTACATAGACAATGTTACTTCCATGCTTTAGTACTACTTTCATGTAGTTTGGGTTGTGTTACGATATGGCTGTCGATCGTCGCGCGGCTGGGTGTCGGGTGGTCGGGCTATGCCAGCCGGTAGACGGCGGTGTCGTCGAGCGTGAGCGCCGGCATGCGCGGCGGGCGGCGCGGCGGCCGGCGGCGGCGGCGCGGCCGGCACTCGCAGTGCAGCGCGCACAGCCCGATGCCCGCGCAGCCGGACAGGAACAGCGGGATGGCCAGCGTCCTGGTCACCGTGGCCACCTGCTCGCCGCGCGACCACCGCGGCACCACCACGGAAGTGTCCGCTCGCGACCAGAAGCACGGATACCTGGAATACATTGAGAAAGACTTGACTAGAAACCAGGAGCTGGTTGGGTGGGTAACGAATGATGAAATGATACGATGAAATTAAATATTTTAATTTTAATAAATAGCGACCAAACGAGCTGGCCCATTTGAAGCATCAGAGGCAACACCAATACGTAAGCTGCTTTTCAGGAATTTGTTGGTTTGCTCCATGATGTTAAAGTGGGAATGGGAAAATACCGCCAAAGAGCATTGGTTCCACAGTTTGGAAGGGCGCGGAAAAAAGATCTGGCACAGTGGGTGGTCGAAATGCTCCAGGCACCCGGGTGGTGAGGGTGAAATTACTCAAGATAAACCATTATTGAAGTGAACTGGTGAAGGGTTACCTGGCTCCAACGTAGCCGAAGTTGACGGTGAAGTTCTCGCAGTTGACGGCGGGCGGGTAGCCGCAGCCCTTGATGTTGACGTACAGCACGGCGGGCCGCCACTCCGCCGCCGCTGGCTTGTACTTCACGTGCAGCTGGATGCACTTGTATGCGTCGCTGGTGCAACCTACAATGACGTACAAGTTTATTCTTCTTCTTCTTTATCAACCGATAGACGTGCACTGTTGAACAAAGGTCTCGTGTTGTTACTGGCACTCTTCCAGCAGTAGTAGAACAAATGCAAGAACAGAACAACACCAACACCACACCAACCCTCTGTACACACCCTACGCACGCAACATTTCGCTGCGACACCGGAGCATCCTCAGGAGACATTGACACTGTTTTGTGTATCATACAATTCCGCGAAGTACTTAGTTAACGCTTCTTCTATGCATTCATTTCTTCATTTGAGACATTAGTAGCATCCACGAGACGGGCGCAACATCAAAAGGTCCTCAAGGAAAATCAAAATTCTCATGCTATAATCCCTGTATAATCCGCTAAACCAGAAATTTAAGCTGACAGAAGAAACCAGTATTGTTCCTGTATTTCTTCTACACCTGGAGGAACGACGGTGTACCTATCTACTTACAACGCAAGCAGCGCGTTTTGCCGTACAGTTTTTTTTGATTTGAGGGATTTTAGCGACATAATTTTGTTTTCTTGGGCATCGTGGAATTCCGCAAAGGAACACTTGCATCCATCCAATGTAGGTAAAAGGTCCAGCACTGACCTTCACGACAAGAAGCCCAGGTGCAATTGTCCAAGCCGAGTCTATCGTCTCGCCTTTCCGTCACGCACTCCGCCGGGACCGGGTCGAAGTCGGCCGCCAACGCGCTGAGCGCTGGGTCAGCGTACAACGGCACAAGGAAGAGCAACGCTGAACCGCCGCCACTCAAAAGCGCAGCGAGCATCACAGTTATGTATCTGGTGAGCCGAGCTCGCGCGGTCTCCTTTTTCTTGGGGGGTTTAACGACCAGACGCTCGGAGCTGCCACCCCTCATGGTTGCGTCAACCCATGCTGTAGAAACTTGGTAGAGACTGGAACCTTGCCCCAGATACCTACTTCAATTATTGGGAACTTACTGAGCGTGCGCGGTTTGGTGTTAGCGCATGCGCTGTGTGTATCGATGTTTATTTATCTTGGAGTTTGCCTTGTGTGTACAGTGGGTTGAGTATCCGGACAGTGAGGGCTTGGATTCAACTCCAAGCTACGCATGCTATATTAGCAAAGTAAATTGTGCCAAAAAAAGAAAGAAAGTAAAATGTTTTCGGAGAGCACCGAAAGCCGTTCATCCTATGCATGAAGTTAATCAATGAAATCGTAGATATCTATATATCGGTGTGTCATTTGCAATATGATTAGTTCCAGAGACATTCGTATCTGCTCACAGCGACAAAATGGCGTCAATCAAGTAGGTCCAAAAAAAAAATCAGCCTCTCCTGTGTTAATCGTAGATTAATTATAGAGATCAGCGCAAATAGGTAATTTCACAGACTTTTCATTCAGATTCAAGCAAAGACTACAGTATTCAACAACGGTATTAATACTAGATTCAAGTTTCCAGTCAATATTTACAATACATTAATTAAAATAACTGTTAAGCTATTGCATAGCTTCTATCGCGGGCCTTGAGCGTGGAGACCGAATCCAGAAATTCCGTAACGAAAAAAACCTAAGGCTCGACGGGAACACGGACTCCTCTCACCGCTAGATGGCGTTGATAAAAAATGCTATGCAATAGCTTTACCGCGGCAGTCCCCGAGTGCCACACGTCTTTTTTTATTATTCATCTAGGTACCTACTTGATATTTTATATCAAAACAAAATACCATTAAAATACCAATGTATTGAAAAAAAATCGATGTATCGATACATCGATATTTTTTCTACTGGCTCTGTGCTTCAAGTTACGATTTATAAAATTAATTGCAAAATGGCGTCATGGCGTTTGGCATCTGAAACTCAAGCTAAACTATAAAATAGTTTCTAGTTTCTACCTACTAATTAATTTTACATATTTTTAGGTATGTCCGTTCAATTATTTAAGTTGCTTGTTAATTCATTTAAGCAGAGTTTACCGCGACCATCCATTATATCGAGTTCAGGTACGAATTAATTCTTTTCTAAGTATAAGTACGAAACATCATCCATTTACTCCACGTGCAAATTGCAATTCAGTTCAATTGTTATCTTTATTTTAATAAATCTTGTTAAATTGCCAATTATTACAATTATATTTATAAACAAGTATAATGTTGGTTTTGAGTGACACGTAGCAGTGCAGTTTGCATTTTATTCAAAGTTGAGGCCACTGAGGCTAGGCTAGGAATTTGTTCACACAAAGTTTTGGGACAATTCAATTTGGTACCTTCAAGCCTCAGAAGGCAACCTTAGAAAGATGTTCTTATTTCTTCTTTTTCTTATTTATACAGACTGTATATTTTAATATAAGTACATTTAATGTATTAGGCCATACATCACCGCGCTGACCAAGTGTGGATTGGCAAAATACACATTTTGAAAAAAAAAAGGCAATTTAGTTTGTTATGTATTAGTACAGTATTACCCTTCCATATCTAGTTGGCCGTCATCAACCGTTACAAAATGACTTCATACCTCACCGATGACAAGAAAATAATTGTACTTTTTACTGTAACCATAACTAGTGCATTGCCAGAGAAGACAACTTCATTTCATTTATTTGCATTCATGTATTTTTTATCTACTTACATGTCTAATACCTACGTAATCTTATATACAAATACAATACAAAGCTTGAGGTTTTAAAATGTTTTTCCTTCTATAGGTGTACAAGTAAGATCAATAGCTGTAATGGAGGTGGTGAAAGACACAAAAGAGGACAGTGACACCAAAGAAGAACTAGTGCAGGACAAAAACCGCACAAGGTACAAACGCAGGTAAATGAAAACAATTATTATTCTACTATTTATTGCCTGTGACTATGTCTTTTTTGATTATGTAGGAACTCTGATTTCTTGGAATAAAAAGGGAATATAATAAGTCGACCAACAAAATTTATTTTTTGGCATCAAAACCTAGCTTCTAATTTAATAACTCAGCAACGGGAAAATGATGAAGCTTCTAATATACTAACTCGGCTTCTTCACAATGGCCACAAAATATTCCAAAGAAAGCATCAAATAAAGAGCCACTATTTTTATTATTGTCCACTGCCACTGCACGATTTGGTGCGAGTGAGATGGATACAACTGGCCATTTGCACGATTTCGTTGGTGCGAGTGAGATGGATGCGACTGGCAATTTGCACGATCTCGTTGGTTATGGCTATTTGCACCAATCAGAGAGCGCCATTCAAAACATGCATTTGTTTTTTTTGTTGTTCTGTTGTTAGTGTGTTAATATTGCAATTATTTTTGTATAATTTTTTCTTTAAACTAAAGTTAGGTTAGGTTAGGGTTATACATGAATATTCAGGTGCCCGGCCGAAGGCCGGGCACTTAGGTTCTGTTGGGATCGTAAACCTACCTAAAACTAAAAAAAACATTGAAAAAAATTTGATTTTTTTTTTCAAAAATGTTATAATGTTATGTGTAGGTATTTATCTTGAGTTAAATTTAAAAACAATCATTTTTTAAATTTCATTTTATCAAAAAAAAAAAACGTTTTTTTATTTAGTTAGAAACATTTTTTTATTTCATTTTTCTCACAAAAAAAAAAAAATTAAAAATGTGGTTGAAGATTTGGTGTATTATTTGATGCTAATATTTAAGTATTTTAGGAGTTCACGGTTTGAAGCTAAGTTATAAATATAGATGCTAAAATTATATTTTTTAGAGGCTCACTAGTTGAAGCTGACTTAGTAATTTAGAAGCCAATAATGGTATTAAATAGAAGCTCGTTTAATTACATGCCAATAAAAAGTAGCCTAAATTACTCCTTGTATGGTTCTACCTTTGTGTGACAATCAAAATCGGTTCAGCTGTTCCTATGATTAGTTGTGATAAAAAGAGGTCATAGAGGAAATCAAACAAGAAATATAACATCCATCATATTGATTTTGTATAACTTATGTCACCAGTAGGGCTGATATTCACACCATGAGAAAATTTTGTCTACACGTTTACTAGTGAATTCCTATAGAGATTCACATAGAGATTACAAGTAAATATGTTGACAAAATTTCCTCGTGGCGTGAATGTTAGCCCTGCTGGACCATAATAACAAAGCGATTGACATATCATTCATCAAAATCGGCTCAGTAGTTTAGACACCATGGTGGAATTTTCGTAAATGACTATTTTGTGGCTACATGCATACATAGACTTACTACTACTATACTAGCTAAAACCAGAACTCTTCGCTTTGCCACAGTTTGATAAAATAAGAAAATATATTCTGAGATTATTTGTATGATAGCATATTTAATGCAATGCTTTTGTTAAGCAGTGATAGTGTTGTGGTTAATACTGCTACTACTCCCATTCAAGGGGTGTCAGGTTCGATCCTGGGCACGCATCTTTAAGAGAATACATAGATTATATTCACACAGGTTTCTAAAACGTCAGTGGGATGATTCTGCGGGGGACAAGAAGGAGAATGATGGGAGCGGTGAGAAGAAAGTGTGTGACAAGCCGTTTGAAAGGATAAAGAGGAAGAAAGTTGCCATGTTGCTTGGTTACTGTGGTGTTGACTACTATGGCATGCAACGGTAAGTTAACAACATGTTTTTTGTTTCTTAAAAATACATCTTAATAAAATTCAAAATGATTTTACACACTGGCCATAAGAGCCATCTTATGACAAGTTGAAGACTACCAGTTTCTGCCATTATTCATGTAATGGTAGGAGTTTTCTTGAGTTAATAATGCAGTGTGTTCATACTCAAATGAGAGAATTAGATTCCAACTAAGGACTTTTTGCAGCAATTCCGTAGGGATATAATCACACAAGTGATACAGTCGCAATGCTGTTGTGGGTTGTATACTGTCATGTATATGAAACTGAATACACATGATGATTCTGCATAATATTGCAATACAGCATTGATACAGACACTGTGCAGCACCGATACAGTCTACCGATACAGTGTGGTGACTACCTGTATTATAAATGGCACCTCACTTTTCTTTTATCCAATGACATCCGAATCTGTTGTGTATTAACAGCGATACAGAAGTAATGCTGAAACAATGTTATAAGATTGTATTGCTACTGAATCACTTCTATCTCATGTTGCATATGAGACAAACCCCCAAAAGTAGTGATGCAGATGTAAGTTAACAAAATGCACAACTGAATTGCTGCAAAAAGTCATTATAGTCTATATGGCAACAACACTGTATTAAGCTAATTGGTTTTAGTAACCCTGGGGTCCCGACCATAGAAGAAGATCTGCTGAAAGCCCTCTACGACGCCAAGTATATAACTGAGGAGGATTTCACCAACCAACAGAACGCCCAGTTCCAGAGGAGTTCACGGACGGACAAAGGAGTGTCGGCTGCCAGACAGGTTGTCTCTCTTAAACTACGTTAGTATATTACATTTTGACAGAACTAGGTTTTGGACGGTATTATATAAGACTAGCTGATACCTGTGTTTTTTTTTTGTTTTGCTATTTTTCAGCCATCTATAATAAATAATCAGTCCATCTGTGACTATAAGTAGATTTGATGTAGGCGTCGTGGGTTGAGAGGTCACTCCACCAAGAAACTCTTCTCATTATGCAAATGCTGGCCTGGGTTTACAGTGACAGTTCTTCCACTGTGGTTCGCTTTAGCCTATTTATTCTGCTACATGTGGTTAATGACACTGCCAGACTATTCACATGTACTTCTATGTCTGGTTCTATGTTGTATGTCTGGTCTTATGTTTATTATGGACTTAGCCTGTGATTTAGTTTTTATAAATCTTGTGGAAACTCTTCAAAAGCCTACGGTTCTGCTCTTGTTTGGTTCATGTCGGTTTAAGACTTCGGCCACCAATTCACTGCATCGTATTGCTACAGGGACTCGAGACCTGTTTAGCAATTCAAGAGAGGACGATGATCGCATTGCCCGCACACGCTATTGCTTAGTTATCGCGTAGCGTATTTTCTTTTAGTGAGCAAGCGAGCAGGCGGGTCACCTGATGTTAAGTGATTACCGCCGCCCGTGATCATTTGTAGCACCAGAGGCACCATCAATGCGTTGCTGGCTTTTTAGGAATTTGTTGGTCTGCCCCTTGAGTAACCACATGTTGTAATTTCTCGTATAAACGCACCCTTTAAGTCAATAATATTAATTTTTAATTTTTTACATTTGCTTCTAGCTCTCGAAGTGAAAATAGATGAAATAAACAGCAGACTACCTCCTTGTATAAAAGTGTTTGGTGTCAAACGAGCCACCAACAAATTCAACTCCAAGTCTAAGTGCAACGCTCGCACTTACAGCTACACTCTTCCCACCTACGTGTTTGAGCCCGGTCTGAGCGAGACAGAGAGAAAAACTTACAGAATGTCAGCCGAAAAGATTACAAAGGTCAACGAAGTGCTTAGCGTGTACAGAGGGACTAAGAGTTATCACAATTTTACAGAAAAAAAGTAAGTAGCACACTTCTATATATATAAAATTCAAAGTCCTGACTGACTGACTGACTGAGATATCAACGCACAGCCTAAACTACTGAAGTGCGAAACTTGAAATTTTTACAGTTGGTTCCTTTTATGACGTTGGCGCACACTAAGAAAGGATTATTGGAAATTCCACCCCTAAGGGGTTTAAATAGGGGATGGAAGTTTATATGAAAGTCCGTCATTTTTCAAGCTGTTTCCATCAAAGTTGGCATTAGAGCTTTCAGTTAAAAATAAAAAAGTACGTGTGTCACAGTTTTTGAAAATTCCACCCCAAAATCTAATTCCACGCGGATGAAGTCGCGGGGGCAAAAGCTAGTATATTATAAAGACGTGCGTGCGTGCGTGCGTGCGTGTGCGCGTGCGCGTGTGCGTTCGTGTGCGTGTTTGTTTGTTCCTTCACGCCACAACGAATGCACCATTTTAGCTGAAATTTGGAATGGAGATAGTTCACACCCAGTATTAATACATGGCTACATTTTGAGGAAAATAAAGAGCCCGGAAAATTAGAGTTCTCCTGGGAATTGAAAAACCTTAATTCACGCGAAGTCGCGGGCATTATCTAGTAACTTATAAAAATAAATTGCGTTTTTTTTCTTTTTTTACATTTTTGACTAAATCCGGCCATGGCGGTCAATTTCCATAGAGATTAACCATTTATGTAGGAATTATAAGTGTACAAGTGTGTGCCCACGAAGGTGCACTCTCTATTCCCTCCCTTTCATAGTCTGGGATGGGAATTCGGCCGGTTTGTATGTTCCCTGTGGATTCAAAAATAGCTGGACCGATTTTGATGAAATTTTCACGGAATAGCCTAGATTAAGTAGGTACTTGCTAGTTAATAACCCATTTTTTTATTTTAGGCACTATCAGGATCCGTCCTCCCTAAGATATATGATGAGTTTCAGTTTAGAAAGAGTTTTTATCGAGTCTGAAATGGAGTTTGCAGAGCTATTAGTGAAGGTCAGTATAAACTACTAATTAGTTATCTTTATTAGCATTAACAAGTCTGTTTGTTTCTTGGTTTGTCCTCTAATCACCAATTTAAATCTTGATTTAAAGGTAAAAATCATAACCCTTTGGTCTTTTTTTTTAAAGTTATTTAATATCCTCCTATCCCCTCCAAATAAGCAGAAAGCTTGTGCTAGGAGCTGCGACCTTTCAGTTTTCAGTCTGCACCTTTAACCATTGAGCTATTGAGGCTTATTACAAATGCAAAAGTCTGTATTGGTTTGTCCTTCAATCACCAATTTAAATCTTGATTTAAAAGTGAAGACTGAATCATTTCTGAATTTCGTCTAGTGGGAGGCTTTGGCCGTGGCTAGTTACCACCCTACCGTCAAAGACGTTCCGCCAAGCGATTTAGCGTTCCGACACGATGGCGTGTTGAAACCGATTAGGGGTATGGGTTGAATTTACACTGCTATACCCCTTCCAAGTTAGCCCGCTACCATCTTAGACTGCATCGTCACTTACCATCAGGTGAGATCGCAGTCAAGGGCTATCTTGTCATCGAATAAAAACAAAAATTGTACTAACCGGGTAAACAATATTTACTCTGCAGGGTCAGAGCTTCATGCTCCACCAGATCAGGAAGATGGTGGGCCTGATGATAGCCGTGGTCCGAGGGCATACAGACATGGGGATGATGGAGAAGGCGTTCGGCAGAGACAAGGTGATGATCCCCACCGCACCAGGCCTGGGTTTGATGCTCGACAAGGTGACAATTGTTTTGTTGATTTTTTTTTTTTTAAAAAAAGAATATTAGCCAAGCTGAACTTGAATGATATTCTCCTCTCCCCACCAAATAAGTGAAAACTTGTGCTAGGAGTGGGTACGACAATAGTGCAACGGTGGGGATCGAACCTGCGACTTTCTGAACTTTTTGTTCTCGGTCTGCAACTTTAACCGTTGGGCTATTGAGGCTTGTTTATTGAGGATTGAGGTTTATTTATTTATTATTTGGACAACCAACAAAATTACATGTAAACTAGACTTAAAACATAAATAAAAGTAAGTGACAAGTAATTTCACTTATAGGTAGCCACATTATGCAAAATAAATAGGTACTTAAACATGTTACAAAATATATACAAGTTGTTACCTAAACTAGACAAAAATTAGACAGGAAGGGCATTCCGAACCAGTGGTAGATTCATCGACGGTTCAAAAGTACTTGTAAAAGTTTATTGGAATAAAAAATATTTCTATTCTATTCTATTCTATCGAATAAAAACAAAATGATCTTTATAGGTGCACTACGAGAGATACGACGCTAAGTTCAAGGACAGCCACGACAGCTTGACCTGGGACGCGGAGGACCAGGCCGTGGAGACCTTCAAGCGGGAGCGCATATTCCCCTACATCATCCGGGGGGAGATCGAGGGAAACTCCATGGGTATGCACCGTAATCCTATTTCCTATTAATATTATAAACTTTTTTTTTTTTTTTTGGAAATGAAAAAGTGATTTATTAATAAAAAGTTACAAATACATAAAACCGTCGCTGGTAACAAAACTAGCTGATATCCGCGACTTCGTACGCGTGGATTGAGGTTTTCTTGGAGTCCCACGGGAGCTATAATTTTTTTCGGGATAAAAAGTAGCCTATGTTTTAATCCAAGGTATAAGTCTATCTCCATTTTAAATTTCAGCCAAATCGGTCCAGTACTTTTTGAGCCAATCTTCTAAATATATTCTAAATATAAAGGCAAAGGTGACTGACTGACTGACTGATCTATCAACGCACAGCTCAAACCACTGAGCAGATCGGGCTGAAATAACGAAGGAATCTGCTAAGAAAGGATCTTTGAAAATTCAACCCCTAAGGTGATAAAATAGGGATTTGAAATTTTAACTTAACGTAAGCGAAGCCGCGGGCAAAAGCTAGTCCTAATATCCTAATCCTACTAATAATATTATGTATGTGAAAGTGTGGATGTTTGGATGTATGGATGTTTGTTATTCAATCACGTCGCAACGACTGAACCGATTTGCCTGAATCTTAGCACAGAGATAGATTATAGTCTGGAATAACACATAGGCTACTTTTTAACCCGGGAAATAGGAGAGTTCCCGCGGGAATAAAAAACCTTAATCCACGCGAACGAAGTTGCGGGTATCATCTAGTATAATGCGAAAGTGTGTTTGGTTGTTGGTTTGTCTTTCAATAACGCTGCAACAAAGCTACGGATTGACCTGATTTTTCGCGTAGCCTATGTGCAATTCCAGACTATAATCTATCTCTGTGCCAAATTTCAGCTAAATCGGTTCAGTTGTTGCGACGTGATTGAGTAACAAACATACAAACTTTCGCATTTATAATATTAATAGGATAACAATATAATAATAATAGGATAGTAGGATTAGTAAGGAGTAAGGGTATTAGCAGAGTTTTATTTTAGGTATATGGCTCGAGAAAATCAAAAAGCATTCCTTCGAGCCCAGTGAAGACATCTCTGATGAAAAGAATGACATCGATGAAACAGCTGATGATGAAGATGATGAAACCGAAGACAAATGTGAAGATGATAACGACCATGATACAAAAGATGATCAAATAGAAGATGTAAAGGGTAATGGAGCAAAAGATATTCATGATCTTAAAGATAGTAGTCATAAAGATTTAGAAAAAGTTGTAGACGATATTGCTAAAACTGAAAATCATGAAAAATTTGAATCCAATGATGCATCTAATGCAAGTGTAAATGTAGAATGTGAAAATAAAGCTTAAATGTTATAAAACGTGTATATGTAGAAGCATTTTTTTTTCTGTGTACATGTGATCAGTTGGTGGACTATGAGCAGATGTGTTTTTATTTATTTATTTTATGGAAACACACAGTGTTGTAAATATATCAAAGCTAAAAACAGATATATAACGCTTAAACCTAAATTGTTTCCAAAGGAACTTAGCACTTATTAATTACATTATTGTCCGACAACGGAACAATCGGGTGTGGCAGAAAAGAGAAAACAAAAACGATAGGTCATAAATATTTAAACAGAAGTTTGCCGAAAACCGACTAACGTATAGCTAGTCGGTTTTAGACAAGGTAAGTATCCTTAATAGCTAATATCATTTTCCGAAAATATCACATTAAATTGGTTGAAACTTCTTCTAGTAAATGTGTTATTAGCTTTGTCTTGCTTGGTGCAATATAAAATAGTTTTGGGTGCCGACAGGTAGACCGTGGGCACCTTAAAGAAATTTTAGAAAGTAGATAAGGGGAGTCAACGCCGTTATTCTTAACGGCGTTGACTCCCCCTAGTTTAGTAGGAAGAACTCCATGCGTCCTATTAGCTTATTAAGGTGGTTTGATCCGGTCAGCTAAGCACATCAGCGCCAATAGATGGCGTAGATTTTGTAATTAGACTTATTTTTTTTTTTATGAATGAAAATGTGAATATTTTTTTATAATAATATGGTTCCCGGTTGTAGCGGTATATTTGTAATATATCCAACTACGTTTCAGATGTATTTTAATTTTCAAAATACTTTCATTTGTACTGATAATCACGCGGTGGTAGCAGCAGAATTTTTCACACACACATTCACAGGTTTATTGTACACAAAGGTGTTTACTAATTTCGACTCACATATAAAATCCTCGCTGGACCGATGGTTCAGACTCCAGGCATAACGTCTACAAGTACCGGGTTCTATTCCATGACTTGAGTATTGCTTTTTCCTTTTTTTTATTTATTTTTTAAAAATGTATTATATATAATATAAACATTTTTATACCTAGCTTTATTTTTTGTGACGTTTTATACTATACTAGCTTTTGCTCGCGACTTCTTGTGTGGAATTAGGTTTTTGAAACGCCCGCGTGAACCTTTTCTTTTTCCTAGGAAAAATTTGCCTGTTTTTCTTCAGCTGCCGTTTATTTTGAAATTTTTAGTGGCTATGGAAAATTGGAAAGTTGCTAAGAACTGTCAGACCCGCATTAAGTGATACAAAATGCAGGTTTGACAGTTCCTTTCAATATCCACCGAGATAGAGAAGAACCATACAGGTCCTCAAAAGCATGCAAAAGATTCGCAGTTCTGTAGTTGTGACGTGATTGAATGACAAACCAACAAACAAACACACTTTAGCATTTATTACATACTAGCTTTAACCCGCGGCTTCGCTCACGTTAGGTTCGATTTTTTAACCCCCTATTTAACCCTCTTGGGGTTGAAATTTTCCAAAATCCTTTCTTAGCGGATGTCTACGTCCTAACAGCTACCTGTATACCAAATTTCAGCTCGATCGGTCCAGTGGTTAGAGCTGTGCGTTGATAGATCAGTCAGTCAGTCAGTCACCTTTGCCTTTTATATATTTAGATTTTTATATGATTATAGGGTTATTAAAAGTAGAGACATTTTTCAAATATTTTTATTGATTTTATTTACCACAATGAAATATCTAAGCAAGTTTGATTATTGCCGACTCTTCGAAGTACGACTTCAGGTAATACACAATTTTTATAAAATTTCACTAGTTTTGGTATCATGTTACCAATAAAAACTTCATCGCGTTCTATTTCCAAAATAGTGATGTCGTAAGTTGGGGAAATGTATCCAACAAAGTAACATTTGTTCATTTTTGTAACCCGCAGCTGGCCCTGAATCTGAAATAAAAAATATTATTATTTGTACCTATGAAAATAAAAATATTTCGTATCACACTAATATTATAAATGCGAAAGTTTGTGTGTGTGTATGTTTGTTTGTTACTCTTTTACGCAAAAACTACTGGATGGATTTGGCTGAAATTTGGAATGGAGATAACTCATACTCGGGATTAGCACAAGCTACTTTTTATCCCGGAATAAAAAAGTATTTTGGTACTAACCTGATAATAGAAATTGTGTTTTTTATTCATTTGTAAACTCCCAGTACCATCAATGTAAAGAGGAAAGTTTTTTCGATCTTTCACAGCAGAAAACATATCTTGACTGTTGCGAGCCAATGAGGGAAAACATTTTATTTCCAAAATTGATTTTTCTTCTTCTATAATCCCTGAAATCAATAAACAGATGTGTTTAGGATATTAGAATATATTTAAAAACAATGATTTGTAATCAACTAGTACCACATACCATCTGGGCTAGCTCCTAAAAAGCCAAACTCTTCATCGATGAAGAGCCCTGCTGGTCGCACAGCTTTTTTCATTTTTTCTATGAACAATGTTCTTGCCACTGATTCATTGTATTGGCCATATGCCATGTCATTGGTCAGAACATTGGTTTTATATAAAACTAGCGGACCCGACAGACGTTGTCCTGTCTTAAGTTTTTTTACATCCTCTTTGACGAAATTGGCAGCACGCATTCTGTCAATGTTATGTCAAACGCCATAAGGTTACATCAAAAAAGTTTGAATTGTAAAAGCGGTTACATTAGAAATAATTTAATATGGTGGTTAATATTTCTTAAATTTTCTAATTTTCCGCGCAATTTTCTTAATTTTTTCTTTCATAAGAACCTTCTCCTAACAATAACAAACACAATAAAAAAAGAATTAGCGAAATCGGTCCAGCCGTTCACGCGTGATGCGCTTACCAACACATTAAGCGATTCATTTTTATATATTAAGAAGATGCTCTTCACATGATTGTGGCAGGGTGTTGTCGCTTTTCGTTTACATATCTGGAACAAAGAAAAATACTATTGCCTACACAGTTGCCTTCTAGACAGAAACAAAATACTATGGGAGAGCTCAGGAAAGCTTATGAATACATATAATATTTGATTTTTTTATTTGAACTTCAAAACATAAGTTTAGTGTATGGGAGTTTAGAAGGAAAATTTACCATATTCTAAATTGTGGTATAATATTCAGCTCATAATAGGTGATTCAAGCCCTCATGTTACTAAAACCTCTTTGCATTCCTTATTTTATGAAAAAACTTTCCATTCCAAATTGACTGGCAGTGAGTCTGTCAGATCTATGTATAACTAGCTGATGCCCGCGACTTCATCCGCGTGAATTTAGTTTTTAAAATCCCGCGGGAACTCTTTGATTTTCCGGGATAAAAAGTAGCCTATGTTTTAATCCAAGTTATAATCTATCTCCATTTTAAATTTCAGCCAAATCGGTCCAGTAGTTTTTGCGTGAAAGAGTAACAAACATACACACACACATACAAACATTCGGATTTATAATATTAGTGTGATGTGATGATTTTCCGGGATAAAAAGTAGCCTATGTTTTAATCCAAGTTATAATCTATCTCCATTTTAAATTTCAGCCAAATCGGTCCAGTAGTTTTTGCGTGAAAGAGTAACAAACATACACACACACATACAAACATTCGGATTTATAATATTAGTGTGATGTGATTAGTGTGATGTGATAGTGTGATGTGATGTGATAATATTAGTGTGATATACAATTCATTTTCATGTTGCCCTATGGTTGAATGTTCAATTTCTTTTATTGCCTCACTTGTTTTGTGAAAGTCTTGGAGTTTTAAAAGACACGCTTCTTTTAAATCTGTCTCTGCAATTGATTCATTGGCCTCTTGCGCCTTGGGGCCATAGTGGTGATCAGGTTTCGATTTAGGAGCAAAAAGTCTTCTACGGATATATTTTTTTCGCGTGTTGCGGGATTTTCTTTTTGGGCAATATATTTTTTGAACGTTTGCCCAGGGCTAAATGATGTGTGTCTTTTCCGAGCATTTGTATGCCAATTTTGACCAGCAGAGTGAGAAAGCCCTGTAATGAATAAATATTATTTATTTACTATATCGTACCCTTATTGCAAAAACCGATTATCTGCACCAAAATTTGAGCGAAAAGTTTTTGAGTTATAAGCATTTGAAACTTTAACGACTTAAAAATCAGTTACAATGATGTCAATTTTTAAACAATAATAATTTTTATAAACAAGAAACTATTCAAGAAATGTTAAGTAGGTTAATAATTGAAAAAAACTTACTATTTTTTCAACAAAAAGAAGAAAATAACCGGTAAGGAGCTCACTTAGTTAGTTTTTCCTGAATGTAGAAAAACTGCCAAATTTTCAAATTTACCGTTCTGGTAGCTCTAATGGCATTTTTTATTTAATCACTTGTTTTGAATAGTAATAATCATCAAGACAAAAATCGTTTTAGTTCAACTTTAGCCAGTACAGGTGTAAAATAAATATCTTTAGTTGCTTTTGGCTGAAGGTAAAGTAGATTTCATATAACTTTGTACGTACTAACTGCAGTGCCCTATGGTTTTACCCGAGGAGCTCCCGTTCCCGTGGGAAATGGGCAAGCTTACGTTATTTCTTATAATCTCAGCTATCTTTAAAAGAAAGTTTCATTGAAAT
Organism: Hipparchia semele; assembly: GCA_933228805.2. Classification (NCBI taxonomy): domain Eukaryota; kingdom Metazoa; phylum Arthropoda; class Insecta; order Lepidoptera; family Nymphalidae; genus Hipparchia; species Hipparchia semele. The sequence continues at coordinate 11,443,159 of OW121729.1, forward strand.
CGGTCCAGCCGTTCTAGAGATTAGCATGTTTAAACAAACTATTTCGTTTTATTATATTAGAATAACTAGCTGTGCCTTGCGGTTTCACCTACATATGTCCCGTTCCCGTAGGAATTTCGGGAAACACTATACGTGTAAACTTTCCTCTCGAATTACTCTATCTACTGATAAAAACTGAATTAAAATCCGTTGCGTAGGCTAAAAGACACGCGTACATAAAGAGGGTCAGACAGCGGGAATCTGCTTTGTTTTATACTATGTAAAGATATAAATTATGTAGATTTACTTAAAAAAAACAAAATACTTTGTCAAAAGCTTTATTTTAAATGAAAAAAAAACATGGTTTAGTCTTCTAGGCTAGACAGAGAACATGTGTCATCAGTGTCAGAAAGAGTTGCAGCTGGTAATCGATCAACACTGCTATCTTCAGTAGCCAGAGACTGGAACCACCCATGATACTCTTCCGGTATTACACTTTTATTGCAAAGATTAATCAGATCTTTCTTCTTAGCTATGGATATAGGGAGAGGTCCGCTGTACAGTTGTTGTAAGGGAGGAAAGATAACTCCTGAACTGGGTGGTTGCATAGATATTTCATCAACTACTTCTCGTTGCTTACGCTTGTTTCTGGTGGCATAACCATGGTTTGCATAAAGTGAAGGGGTCGTCATAATTTTTCCCAAGTTGTTTTTCATGGGTGTAGTAACATCCAAGATCATAAACTCATTAGACATGTCATAATTATAGTAAATCTTATTGTCTCCTTTCATATACTTCATTCGTTTAATCTTAATCCAGTTCACTTTTTCGCCGTCTGTGTTTCTTTTTCTATTTATTATTACCGTCTCTGCCAGTACCTTCAAATCTTTAAATTCATTGTATTTGAATTCTTTAACATGGTAAGCATTCTTTGTAACTTTCTTACCTTCATGTTTATAAGTTTTTTTAGACCTAGCCCGTTTAAAAACGTTTATCCAGTCAGACATACAATAGATATCACAATTTTTTTTCGACGTTTCTATGGCGCTGTGCATGGAGTCAGCTTCCATGTAGCTGTGACCGGATTCGAGGAACTTGTGTTCTATTATGTCTAGGTGTGTGTCCTGCATCATAATCCACAATAGTATGGCGGAAATGTACTGATTACGGTTTTGCCCGCCACACGTATCTGAGAACAAGCTGACTTGTTTAATATGCTTTGGCACGCATTTCGTTAAATAATAATGTAAAATCGTTCCGATTTCAGCACTACCTTTCTTACCATGCACTTCACTCCAAGCAAAACAGTAGGCTTCATTAGGAAGTGCGTTCTCGTAAATTGTGAGATTATAAATTGTCAATTTTCTCGTATAATAAAGAAGACCTACATCAGTGGTGGGAATTTGTAATATGGCTTGTAAATCAAAAGAAGCTGTTATGAAATCAGTTTCTTTTTCTGCCCTTCGTTTATCGTTTTGTTTTTCCCGATTACATGTTTCCTTCCTTTGTACATGTTCATCATAATCTTTCTGTAGTTTGTCTCTTTCTTCGCTGTCGGCCCGCTTAAATTTGGTACATAAAAGACATTGGTCTTTTTTAGGCATAAAAAACCTAAATTAAATTCTGTAGAGAAAATCCTTCGATATGTCATTTCTGATACAACTGGTTCGCTACTTTTATTTTTGCATTCTTCTACATAGAGAGCGTACATTTTGCTTAATGTAAGCCCAGCATCTAAATATCTGCGTTTCAACTTCTTTCGCACATAGTGGCTTTCCATGGTAGGAAATGATGCTATGTGCTTTTTAATATATCTTGAATAACTTCAGATAATGTACTAGTTCTTTTTTAGATTTGTTGTGAAATTCTCTTGAAGGCTCAAGAAATAAAGAAGACTTACCAGATTCTGACTCTCCAGCATAATCGCCTACAGGGCCTAGCGGATTCATTTTAGTACCAGCACTATCTCTCTTTCTTTTTTCGAACTGACTCGAGCAAGCAGCATCTGTATACAAATAATTACCTTGAATAAATAAGATTTGTATGTTGGGACTTGGGAGGCAGCTTAGTAGGTAAGAAGTAACGATTTTATTTCAATAGTTATATTGTATTACAAATTTCGAAACCCCCGACCCTAAGGAATTAAAAAATAGGATTCGATATCATAATATCTTCGGATTAGCTGACTTGATCATCATTGTAAGTAGCTAAGAACCTTGCCCCTTTCCAGCTTTTTATTTAAAAAAACCGCATCCAAATCAGTCCACCCATTTGGGAGCTACGACGCCACAGACAGACGGACAGATGGCGTCGAAAATAACTATAAAACCGCATCTTTACGTGTCACTTTTTGCGTCGGGGGTTAAAAATAATAGGCATGTATGTACGGTCTGTTCCTGTGACCATACTGGGATCCACACATACCACACACACACCTGTCTGTATGTCTGTTACAGGAAGGGTAAAACCGCGGTGTAAAGCTAGTTTCCTAAAATTATTAAAGTGATTGTAGGTTAGGTACCTACCTTCTACTGTCGTAGAAATTGGCAAATCACACGTCATCAACACTGTCGGTTTCGTTAAATTCGGTTGGGTTAAATACAAATCATAAGCTTGCGATAGTAATTCATCATTACACCAAATAATATCATCTGTGAAATAAATTAAACTCGTTAGATATTTCGGCAAAACAATACTTTACATTTTTGTTAGCAAAACTTGTTTGTACCGGCTTTTATAACCTAAAGATATAAATTATGTGACTTACCTTGGTTTGTTAAGGAACTTTCAAGTGTTTTTTCTTCATCATCTTTAAGGACACTCATTTTATAAAATTTCGCATAGATAACTAATAATACTTTGAATTTTTTTATTCTATAAACAAGAGACAATCACAACGCTCGACAATCGGCGCACGATTAAGAACCGTGTGTAAAGAGCGCGCGTTGAATGTTACGTGCGCAAGAGAAGGCTATACATGGATAGTCGGTTTTAGCCGAAGCTATTTAAAAAACTTAATGCATGGTCTCACTTGTACCCTATTGAAAGAAAAAAGTAAACACATATAATTGATAGTAACTGAAGATGTTCAAAAACCCTCGTATCCCAGTTATACAGTAAAAGTGAACTTAAGTTATCTAAGTACTTTTTCCTGCAATAACTTTAACAAAATATTGTGTTCATTATTCTGCAAAAAGCAACTAATGTTGTTTGGTTCGTTTTACTGGTAGATACATCAGCAATTTCTAGTATATTAATAAAAGCTGAAACCTGTTAACGCAGGTTAATATGTATTAACAGAATAATATTGACATAATGATAAATCAAGCAACTAGGGGAAGTACGTCCAAAATGACATATACGGACAAAACGACACATTAGTGATATTTAAAAAACTGCGCGGTATAAACTGTCAAAAGTTAGCCAATCAAGAAGCACCTACACCGGAAATATACCATTGGACTTTTGAGAGCCGTTTAAAATACAGAACGGACGCCATGTTGACATTTGTGTTTCAAGGTTGGAAAGAAATTGGTTAGTGGTCATTTGTTTTTTGTTTTTCGCTAAGTTTTCTTTTGTTATTTTACTGTCCTATAATTTTATATTTCGAAGCATTTTGTGTTTGAGGTGATCGCGTAGAATTTAAAACATTATTGTCACTGCAACAAGATTATTCTTCGAATCGTAATATTTTTTGAGGCTATGTACAAAATGACATACAACCACTATGGACAAAACGACATAATGTGTCATTTTGTCCGTAGAGATGGTGGTAAGAATTTTTTTTAAGTAAATCTACTTACGTAAATCTTCTTAATTTACAGAATGGCAATATGCCCCGAAATTATAAGAGGACAAGTAATCGACAATCATGGTGTCAAGAAGCGATGAAAAAAGCTATTGAAGCTGTTAAAGAGAAAAAAATGGGTTGGCTTCTGGCTTCTAAGACCTTCAAAGTGCCACAAGCTACACTAAGGAGGCATGCTTTGGAACAAAATAAAACAGTTGCACCTGCAGCAAAAGGTTTAGGCCGATTTCAGCTAACATTTCCTCTTGAAATTGAGAGACAATTGGTTGAGCACATTAAGCTACTTGAAACTCGCATGTTTGGATTAACGCGTACAATGGTCCAAGAACTCGCTTTCGAATTGGCTGAAAAGAATGGCTTTTCACACAGTTTTAATAAAGATAAGGGTAAAGCTGGCCAGGAGTGGCTAGACGGATTTTTAAAACGCCATAAAGACATATCTTTACGAAAACCAGAGCCTACCTCCGCAGCCAGAGCCCAAGCTTTTAATAGACCTCAAGTAAGAAAGTTTTTCGATAACTATCAAGAATACATAGACAAACACAAATTAAACGCAAACCGGATCTACAATGTGGACGAATCGGGGTTGTCTACTGTCCAAAGACCTCAAAAGGTCCTGGCTACCGCTGGCAGGAAGCAAGTAGGTGCCATTACAAGCGCGGAGCGGGGATCTAATGTGACAGTTGTGTGTTGCATGAACGCAGCTGGGTCGTATGTACCTCCTTTCATGATTTTCCCAAGGAAAAATATGAAAAACGAGCTCGTGGATGAAGCACCAACTGGTACGGTAGGAGTAGCTCAAGAAAGCGGGTGGATGACCACTGAAATATTCGTGAAGTGGCTCCAGCATTTTCAAAGCTTTGTAAAAGCTAGTCATAATGATAAAGTCCTTCTTATTGTCGATGGCCATGCCAGCCATAAGTCATTCCAAGCTTTGAACTTTGCCAAGGAGAATGGAATCGAAATTGTTTGTCTTCCTCCACACTGCACCCATCGTATGCAGCCTCTCGATGTGTGCTTTTATGGACCGCTCAAGACATATTTTAACCAAGAGATTTCTGTCTGGCTTAGAAATCATCCAGGAAGAGTGGTGACAGCTCTTCAGATCGGATATTTATTTAATCAAGCTTATGGAAAGACTGCTTCAGTTCAAAATGCATGCAATGGTTTCAAAAACACTGGACTATGGCCAGTTAATCCAGACATATTTCCAGATCACTTTTTTGAACCAGCTGAAACAACAAATATGCCAATAGCTTCCACAGCTGATAACTCAGACTCAATCCAGGATCAGAACCTTCCATCGTTGCCAATAGAACCGGAGGCTGGCGAGATCATAGCCCAGGAACAGAATAAGGCCCCTGAATCTTCATCAAAGCCATCCACTAGTTCTTGTAAACCATCTACTTCATCGGATTCTTCAGACGCAATAGCAGTCACTAATGATATTCATAACACACTGACTGGCCCGTTAGACACTTCCCAACCATCCACGAGTTCCTTTGCATCGACAAGTTATTTAGCTGTTCCAATTAATGTCATTTCTCCAGTTCCCAGTGGTAAATTTGTAAGTGGACAGGGTAAACGAAAGCCAAAGAAACGAACGACAACATTCCTACTTACGTCATCACCAAATATGGCAGAATTAAAGTACAAACAAGATATTGCAGCTGAAAAACCAACTCGTAAAAGGAAACAAGCAGTTACTAAGTCTCTTTACATTGATAATGACTCAGATGAAGAGCGCTCTGATCAAGAAGACGAAGAAGATGATTGTGCCTGTATTTACTGCAACGATCTCTACTCACGTTCAAAGCCTGGTGAGGGGTGGTTGAGGTGCAGGCGGTGCAGTCATTGGGTTCACGCAGCCTGTGCTGATTTGCCAAAGCGTACCAAAAATTTTGTTTGCGAATTGTGCAATTAATTTTTATTATTATCTCTTATTTTATAATTTTTGTTATGTTGATGGCTGTGTATGTCATTTAGTCCATACGACTCGTGTCGTTTTGTCCATACGGTATGGACAAAACGGATTTTTCTTGATCTTCATTTAATACTAAATATTTTTGTAAGTGTTGATTTTTCTGACAAAATCTATATGATTCCTGTTAACCAATTAATATAAGCAAAGTTGTAAGAAAAAAATATGTTCCTATTATGAATAATATTAAAGTTATTGATGATTAATAAAACGATATGTCATTTTGGACGTACTTCCCCTACATCTGAAAAGTATTAAAATACAATACATTGTTTTTGTGGTATAGATTTATAAATCTAAATTATTTAAATGAGTTTAGTTCTTTTTTTAAGAAGGTAATTAAATCATACCTGTAGGTAGTTGCTTTTAACTCTAGCTATCTCCGTAAAAAAGCGTCGTAGCAGACAATGGGTTTTACCAGCAGCTTCGCCGTGAGCTGAGGAGTCGATTGATATATTTAACCTAATTTTGGTACAAAAATGCAGATAATCGGTTTTTGCAATAAGGGTACGATATATAAAAAAATAAATATTATTTATTACTAGCTGATGCCCGCGACTTCGTGCGCGTGGATTTAGTTTTTGAAGTCCCTCGGGAACTCTTTAATTTTCCGGGATAAAAAGTAGCCTATGTCACTCTCCAAGTTTTCAACTATACCCATGCAAAAAATCACGTCGATCCGTTTTGACAAACCAACAAACACACTTTCGCATTTATAATATTGGTATTGATACACATAAATACAACAACATTTTTTTAAAATTAAAATCATACAGGACTATGAAATAATCAACTGCATACCTGCAACATATACCTACTCTACGTTGATAAGAACCACCCTTGTGTAAATTTAACCTTTTTCCGCAAATGAATTTTCTCAATACACTCATAAAATTTTCCACCACATTTGTTGTATCATTCGATAGCCGATGGCATTTCGCCATGACTTTTGTCTCATTTGCAGCACATATGAGGGCTCATACTGTGGGAGCTTTACTTTTGTATTCTTCTAATGAGTCTGTGTCTTTTTCATCACTGTTGACACAGAATCTACAGTAATACGTTTTACATTCTTTATGGCAGCCAAACACATGAGATGGGCCATTTTTTAAATCCTCTCTCAAGGATATATCACCCTTTATTATTATTTTTCGGGCCACTGTGGTAAGTTTTTGTAACTTAGTTTTCAGTATTCTTCTGCCATATAATGGCAATTTTGTATTTGCTAAAATCTGAAATTGAAATAAAAGATACAAACTTTCTACATAGGTACATAAAAGTGCAACACATTATTATGTCCCTACTATAGATAATGGACTTTACCAGTTAGGGTGAAAAGCTTCAAGGTGTCCTCATCAGCAACCCATCAATGGCTCACTACTGAGATAAACGTACATACATAACTCCGAACAGCCAGAGTTGCTTGCCCGGGATCGAACCTGCACCCCCTGAATAGAAGACTACAGTCCTAATCACTAGGCCATCACTACATCTTCAGGGTATACTCTATTAAATTTGGAGAGAGAGAGATGAAAAATGTCATTTTTCGAAAATAGCACGTTAAATTGGTTGCAACTTCTAGTAAATGTGTTGGTAGCAAACTGTCTTGCTTGGTGCAATATAAAATAGTTTTGGATGCCGACAGGTAGACCGTGGGCACCTTAAAGAAATTTTAGAAAGTAGATAAGGGGAGTCAACGCCGTTATTCTTAACGGTGTTGACTCCCCCTAGTTTAGTGGGAAGAACTCCATGCGTCCTATTAGTTTATTAACCTATATTGTCCAATATATGCCGTCTTTAAGCGGCGTATCGCTTCTGGCATTGTTAACTGCCCTGCAAGATTGTTAGGATGATTGGACAGTCTTGTTCTGTAAGTACAGTTGAAGTTTTTAATTTCTTCACTGTGTTCACATTTAGGTTTTCATGGAGTTCCGATGTCCGTAGGAACCATGGCGCGTTGGAAACTTGTTTTAGAATATAGTTTTGCGATCTTTGGATGATTTTAATGCTGGAATTGCATGCTGATCCCCAGAGCTGTATCCCGAACCCGAAGCACGTGGCCACGTGGTATATACTTTTTCGTGATTTTCTCCGCGCTCAGTCGCGGAAAAAATCAAAATGTGGTGTCACCGTGTAGAACTCGATGAAAGGCGTAGACCCACAACACAAAAAGTATATGTTGTCGATCTTAAAACGACGGCGCACGCCGTCAAAGTTTAAAATTTTTGTAAAATTCCAGTTTTTTGGGCACAACTCCTTCAATTTTCCACTTATCACAAAAAACTTTTCACTACTATGTGGCGCACAACTTCCCGCAACTTTTAAGGTATAGCACTTCAAATTTGGTGGAGAAAACCCCACTTTTTTGAATTTTTATTCACTTTAAATTTGCGGAGCGACCGCGAAAACACTGAACGCGTGCGCTTCCGACTGCGGGCGCGGGCGGAGAGTTGACCAATTTTTTCCTGTCGCCTTTTGGGTCCTAACGTTTTAATGTATTCACATTCACTTAAAAGACAATCATAGATCTTTACTAACTTATCCATATAATTATCTCTATAAATGTAGTAATATTATAGCATTGGGTTAACCCTTTACCGCATGGATTTTTTAAATTGGCTCAAATTAATTTACGGCACTATGTGGCCTAGTAGATGACCTAAAAAAATAATTAAAAAAAAAAGTGTAGTTCCATATTTGGAACACCATGAATTTAAGGGTATATTGAATACTGTACCAAATTTGGAACAGTATGCAGTAATAGCATCTTAGCTCCTATTTATTTATATATATGTAAAGAAAACCACCTATTGCTTTTCTTTAATACCTGTTTATTATGTCTTGGGCGTGTGATAGACATAATCTATCAATAAGATGTTAGTCTGTGGTTAGTGACATTGACATTCAAACCGGGAGTCAAGTAGGATTTTGTTTTCTCGAAGTTTTTGTCGGTAATTACGTTGTAAAATACCTGTGTAAAGACTTTTAATGTTGTTTTCTCCTATTACAGGTGAGTTTACCTTTTGTTAAGATATTGTTATTAACAGGAATATGTAATTAGTAGTACATTATGTTTGTCAAATAAAAACTCCACTCCTATTACAGAGAAACACAACAAGCTTGTTTTCATTATAAAACAACATTATTTGCAAATATTTCACGAAACATGGAACGCTTGAGGTTCGATTTTGTTGTAAAAGCAGCAGCAGATGGAAAATCAAACACTATATGCATAACCTCAATAGCCACACCCAACGGTCAGATTTTTGGAATACCAGTTGAGTTTCAACCTGCAAATTTGCACCAAATGATTACAAATACTCCCAATTATGCCAAGGTAAGAAAATCATTAAATAAAAGACATCAAGCAAGGAAAGTATGGATAACCTTAACAGATGATATATCAAAAGTATATTTGGATGAAGAACAAAACTTACAGTTTAATGATTTTTACCTAGAAGAAATTGTAGAAAAAACAAATTATGCTGAATCTGTACCCAGTAGCTCAAATCAATCATTGGAAAAATTGTTAGAGAAATTGCTAGAAGAGAAACAATTAAAATCTGAAACTCAACATTTAGGGAAAATTGCAAAGGATTTTACGCTTGAAAAATTCACCGGCAGGAACTCAAATGCTTACCAGTGGATTAAGAATTTTAATAAAGAATGTGAACGTTTCCATATAAACGAAGATAGGAAGAAAATTGAAATTCTAAAAAATTTTCTGGAACATTCTAGTGTAGATTGGTATAGCTGTATGCTAATAAAACTTACAGTGGAATCGGAATGGAACAAATGGGAGGAAAATTTTTGTGAGACGTTTGCAAACAAAGGATGGACACCCAGTAGATATGCTCTGGCTTTTAAATATCAAGCAGGCTCGTTACTGGAGTATGCATTAAAAAAAGAAAAATTGTTACTAGAAGTAAGAAAATCCATTGATACTGGGACACTCATAGACCTAATAGCATTTGGTTTACCTAATTACGTGACTGATAAAATTGACAGAGAAATTTTAAAGGGCACCGAAGATCTCTACAATGAATTAGGAAGATTGGAACATATGGTCGGAAAAAATAAATATGTTAAAAAAGGCACTGCATATTCTGAAACTAAATCCAAAAAAATTGAAGAAAAAAAGCCTTGTCAAATCTGTATCCGTGAGAAAAAAGGGAAACGCTATCACCCTGAAGAAGAATGCTGGTATAAAGAAAAAAATCATAAAGCAATTGTAAAAACTGTAAATAACTCTGAATTGGAAATCGAACTGAATGAGGAGAATCCAAAAAACTAGAGGTGCCACCATTAATAATAGTAAAGTTACTATTAAATGATACTTTAAATGTTTCTGGAATTTATGATTCAGGTTCAAATGTATCTTTAATAAATGCGAGACTATTGAAGATACAGCCAAAAGAAAATATAAGTAACATACAAAAAGTTAACTTGAAAACTATTAATGGTGAGAAGAAAACAAAAGGTGTAGTTACACTAAAAATAAAAATTTACAATATTGAAAGAAATATGGATGTTTTTGTAGTAGATAGTGATAATTTTAACTATGATTTTCTAATAGGCCTGGATTGTATCAAAAATTTTAGATTAATGCAAAATGAAAAATTAGAGATAACACAATTCAACAATCAAAAAGAAAAATTAAAAGAAGAAAACTACCCAAAACCTGATATTTCAAAGATATCAAATGTCACAATTCCTAATGTACTAGGTGAGAAAAAGAAAGAAGAATTACATACTGAGGTAATAAAACAAGAAACTAAACAAAATAATAATAAATGTGAAATAAATTTCAATGAGCACATACTCTCAGACGGATCAGAATTTTTAGTAAACCATCTGGATTTGCACCAACAATCAGAAATTGATAAGTTGATAGAAAAGTACAAACCAGTTTTCGCTAAAGATAAATATGACATAGGTACTGTACGAGATTATGAAGCTCATATTGACTTGATGGTCGACAAATATTGCTACAAACGTCCATACAGATGCACACCGGAAGATAGAAGAGAAATAGAAAATCAAATATCAAAATTATTAAAACAGAATTTGATTGAGGAATCATATAGCCCATTTGCTGCTCCAGTCACTCTGGCATATAAAAAAGAAGATGAAGGAAAAACAAGATTGTGTATAGATTTTAGAGAACTGAACAAAATAGTTGTCCCTCAATCACAACCTTTTCCACTGATTGAAGATTTAATGACTAAAACTGTAAACTGTAACTATTTTTCTACTTTGGACATTAACTCAGCGTTTTGGTCAATTCCATTGAAAATTCAAGATAGACACAAGACGGCATTTGTTACTCAGGAAGGCCATTTTCAATGGACATGTCTCCCATTTGGGTTAAAGACTGCCCCAGCCATCTTCCAAAGAATATTGGGGAACATCATTAGGAAATACGAACTCTCTAGTTTTGCAGTAAATTTTATAGATGACATCTTAATATTTTCAAAAACTTTTCAAGAGCATTTATTACATCTGTCAAGACTAATGGAAGCAATATTAACAGAAGGTTTTAGGCTAAAATTTACAAAATGTTCTTTTGCAAATAATTATGCAAAATATTTGGGTCATATAATAGAAAAAAATTCAATTAGACCACTGAAAGACTACTTAACTGCAGTCAAAAACTTTCCAGTGCCAAAAACAAGAAAAAATATACGACAATTCCTAGGAAAAATAAATTTTCATCATAAATTTGTACCACATAGCGCAATTATTCTAGAGCCATTACACAATCTATTACGGAAAGATGTGAAATTTATATGGTCTGCAGAATGTCAGGAATCATTCGATAAAATAAAAACATTACTATGTTCAGAACCAATTCTTCATATCTTTGACCCTGAACTTCCAATAAGAATTTACACAGATGCTAGTATCAAAGGAGTAGGAGCAGTCTTAAAACAAGAAAATAGAAACGGGGATACTAAGCCAGTTGCTTACTTTTCAAAAAAATTAACTGAAGCCCAGAAAAAAAAAAAGGCAATATATTTGGAATGTTTAGCAATTAAAGAAGCTGTGAAATACTGGCAGCATTGGCTTATGGGAAAGGAATTTATAGTATACTCAGATCATAAACCACTAGAAAATATGAATATAAAGGCTAGAACTGATGAGGAATTAGGGGATTTAATGTATTATTTATCTCAATATAATTTTAAGATTAAATATAATCCAGGAAAATCAAACCAAGAAGCAGACTGTTTAAGTAGAAATCCAGTTCTAGAACCTTATGATAATACTGAAGATTTTTTAAAAGTAGTAAATTTAATAAACCTAGAACATATAAAAAATGACCAACGCACAAATCAAAACCTACAAAGAGAAAAATTGATATTTGAAAATGGAATTTACTACAAAAAGAACAGAAGAATCAATAAAATCATACTATCAGAGGAACTTAGCAAAATCCTAATAAAGGATGTCCATGACACTTACTGCCACATTGGGAGGACTCAGATGATAAGTAAAATAACACCATTCTACACAGCAAAGAATATTATCGCAAACATTAAACAAATTTGCGATGAATGTGAAATTTGTATAAAAAATAAATCGAGGAGGAAATCAAAGTATGGCCTAATGTCACATTTAGGTCCAGCAACACGTCCTTTCGAAATTGTATCTATTGATACCATTGGAGGCTTTGGAGGATCACGGTCCACAAAGAAATATCTACACCTTTTGGTTGATCATTTCACAAGATATGCATACATTTCCACATCAAGAAATCAAAGCTCCAGTGATTTTATTAAACTTATAAAAAATGTGACACAAAGCTACAACATTGATATGGTATTAACAGACCAATACCCTGGTATAAATTCTAAAGAATTTAAAAAATTTCTGAAGAAGGAAAACATTACAATGGTTTTCACCGCTGTGGATTCACCATTTTCGAATGGGCTTAACGAAAGGCTAAATCAAACTTTAGTCAACAAGATAAGATGTAAAATAAATGAAAGTGAAAAAAAAATAGCATGGACTGTTATCGCTCAGAAATGTGTAGAAAAATATAATGAAACAGAACACACAGTTACGAAATTTGCTCCAAAATATCTCTTAGAGGGCGAAAATGTCAATATTCTACCTATTGAACTAAAATCAAGATATTCAAAAGAAGATCTGAAAAAAGATAGGAAACTCGCTTTAGAGAACACAATAAAATCTCACAATTACAATAAAAGAATATTCGATCGGCATAGGGAAGAATATAAATTGGAAGTAGGTGACAGAGTCTACGTGGAAAACGGAAATCGACTAAATAGGAAGAAAATGGATGAATTGAGGATTGGACCATACAAAATTCTGAAGAAAATTTCAAACTCAATCTATGAAGTTGATACTGGACGCAAGAAGGCGGAGTCAAATCTCTACCATATTACAAAACTATCTCCAGTGTTTATTACCGTATGAACAATCACATATGTTATCACATGCAATTGTTACTCGCCGAAGGGGGAGATGTAAAGAAAACCACCTATTGCTTTTCTTTAATACCTGTTTATTATGTCTTGGGCGTGTGATAGACATAATCTATCAATAAGATGTTAGTCTGTGGTTAGTGACATTGACATTCAAACCGGGAGTCAAGTAGGATTTTGTTTTCTCGAAGTTTTTGTCGGTAATTACGTTGTAAAATACCTGTGTAAAGACTTTTAATGTTGTTTTCTCCTATTACAGGTGAGTTTACCTTTTGTTAAGATATTGTTATTAACAGGAATATGTAATTAGTAGTACATTATGTTTGTCAAATAAAAACTCCACTCCTATTACAGAGAAACACAACAAGCTTGTTTTCATTATATATATATTCAAATATAGCAAAAATAAAAGAAAAGAAAATACTTATTAATAATATTATTGTATTATTTAATATTAGGGATGTAACGATACATGAATTTGCCGATACGATACCGATACCGATTATCGAGGAAAATAATCGGCGATACCGATACCGATACCGATATCGACGGCTTAGTAGTAAATACACCCAGTAAATAAAGAATGATGTACTTTCTATGCATAAAACTTACTTATGTTACATAGAATAAATAGACACTCCATTCTGTAAAGTGTGGCAAAAATGGAAATTAAAAATAATGAAAAAAAGGTAAAATATCATATCAAAATTTATTTGGGTAACATTTATCAAGGAATCAAATCAAAAATAAATCAATATTAATAATAATCAAAGTTCACTTTAGGAAGATTTTTGTTAAGGAAACAAAGTTTATTCAAATTACTAGCAGATAATAATCTGTTGCGCAATTTGTATGAGGCCTGCAGTTGAAAAAAGACGTTCTGAGGCAACTGAGCTCATTGGGTAAGATAAATATTTTTGTGCAAGCATTTTCAATTTTGGGTATTTATCTTCATTGCTCCAATAGTTCTTTGGATCTTGTTTCATTGGAATATTTGGACATCTCGTATAAGATTTCACCTCTTCTTGCTCAGGATGACTAGACATGTTTGATAAAGGTTCCTCCTGTTCTGCTTCTTTAATCAAACTGTCACAAGCACTCCAGATACCTGAGAAAGTCTCATCTTGCTTTTTTTGTGACTCTATACGCTCTACAGGAACATGTGTATCCCGTTTGTAATTAAGGAGGTAAGTATTCTTTTCGCCTTAATGCTTGTGGATTGTAGAAAGAATGTACGCAATTTATAGCGCGGATCTAGTGTTGTTGATAAAATAAAAGTTTCCTCACTCTCTAGATAATCAAATCTGTCATTTATTCCTGCTAAATCAAAATCTCTACAAAATTATAATATTCTGGGCTGCTGTAACTGTCGTCCGCGGTCTCTTGATTATTTTTGATCTGTTTTAAAACTGTTAATAAGAGGTATAGCGTCAGATAAGCAAGCAGATTCTTCACTTATAGATTTTGTAGCTTCTTCAAATAAGCCGAAAAACATTACAACGCTGTGCCAAAACTAAGCAAACACTGACGAGTGCCGACCGTTAACCAGGGTTGCCAACCAAAAAAAAAAGATTCCTCGTACATGTGTAGCTGAAAACCTCGTATATTGACTTTTAAACCTCGTAAATTAAAATTTATTAAGGGCCAATATAGCCCCGAGAATTATCGACAATTTTGTTTGACTGGTTTTCAGCCATAATATGAAAATAATCGTTCGAAACTTTACAGATAGATTATTTAGTTTATAATTTAGTGTATTCTCGTAAATTAAAAATATATGGAAACAAAATTACAGTTTTATTATCATCGAGAAATCTGCAACACATGAAATTAATAATATCAATAATGAGTTATTAAAAATAATTCAGTAAGGAGATTTCACAGCTTTTGACTAAAACCATTCATATGATGCGGATTAAATATTCTTTGGTAGTGTGAAAAACATATCAACACACCTAACCTATAAGGATAGAAATGATACAACAAATACCAGTAAATAACCATTTATTTAATTCGGATTTATTTTAAACGTTCTTATGTTTTGAATTAACGATTCTCTATATCTGTATTTCATTATTTAACCCTATTCCATAATAAAGGAGATCCTCCGCGATTCATACATTTTTGGGCTAAATCTGAAAGTGCCGGCCAAAAAAAAAATTTGCTGTATTTCGTTAGAACTTGTCCACCTAAACATTTTTTATTATGACACCGAAGCTGTAGAACCATTAACCTTGGTTTTATTTAAGTTTAAAAATCTGTATTTTCTCGACTATATGAAGTATTTCTAAGCCAATTTTTTACTTTTTTTGGAGTTTTGTTAAGTGATACCTATCCGATGCTAACCACACACCCAAAAAATACCACATTCATACATAATCTATTGCTGGAACTACCATGGAACCCCAGCCGTCTCAGATGGTGATCGAGGATGGTGACTGGGATTTGCAAAAATGAATGAATGTTTCAGTGGACTCCACATGCCACATGCCGGAAACCTCGTGAGCCGGATCTAGGTACTTCCGTTTTTCTCTGTATCCACTCTCACGAGGTTTTCGTCATGTTCGATGGTGATATCCATTAAAACACCCTCGACTGTGCTCGATCCATCAGCACGATATCAGGCTTATTCGCCTGAATCGTACTATATCACTCTCTCATCTAGGAGACCGTACTTCAGAGCAAGCTCTTGGTGAAGGATTTTGGCCACTTGGTTAGACGATTTCGGATTGTGCATGCGCATAGTATAGAGAGTTATAGCCATGCGGATTTCTCTATCCGGGGCACTTAATTCAGTCTGAGTCCATCCAAGTACGCCAAAGGTGTACATGAGAACAGGCATGACTCAACGGTTATAAGCTCGGATCTTATTGAAACCTGACAAATACCTTTTACAGACTTTTACCAGGCGTCCAAAAAAGACCTCGCAAACTCATTGTTTCATGTCCGTCTCCTTTACCCATATGGACTGTGACATACCCAGATACCGGTATGACTCAGCTTCAGAGAGGGTTCTGATACTTGTCAGCTTGAGATTGATCTCGGCCCAATGAGTAAACTGTTTCCTCTCCACATGTAAGACCGCACACTTATCTAGTTCAAGTTCCATCTTGATGGAATTACTGAACTCAGTGGTAATGTTCAGCAACTCCCTCAGGTGGGTGGAATTGGGTACTAGCAGCTTGAGGTCATCCATGTGAGGCACTTTTGTCCCTGCTCTCCGAAACTGCAAGCCCATCTCTGATCTCTTCAGCAAAGAGCTAAGCCGGTTCAGAGACAGACAAAACCATAGTGGACTCAGAAAATCGCCCTGGAAGATACCCCGCTGTATCCTTATCCGATCATCGGCAGCTGCCAACCGCTCATCATGAAGACAAAGGATCCTGCTCCATTGCCCCATACACTCTCCGAGGAAGTCTCGAACTGTCTGTTGAACTAAATGGGGCACCGAGTCGAATGCCTTTTTATTGTCAATTCAGACTGTGGAGAAATTCCGACGACTTAGTTTGACCAGTTGGCCCAGGCTCAACGGATGTCAATGTCTTATAGATGGTAGTAAGATATATGATGGGGTGGCTTAGCCGGGTCAGCGGCTTCGGTGGACTTTGGAGCTAAATGAGTGATTCTGGTGGTGAAAAGACTAGGGAGTGACCCTTTACTCGAGAGCTTCTTGGGATTGTTGGGCCAGATAGCATAGCAGAACGAAAAACCCTTCAGCCAGTAATGATGCAAACCATCGGATCCCGGAATTTTCCAGTTCAAGGCCCGGCGCACCGCACCAGCTACATCCTCCGGAGAGATGGCGACTGAGTTCATTAGCTCTATTGAGGCACATGCTTTCTCTACCGCCGCAGTCCAAGAGCCCTCCTCAAGCATCCATCCATCCATCTCTCATCATTCATCTCCACACTTCGTCAAAAGGCGATGAGGTCAGTCGGGCTCGGCTGCTGAGAGGTAGAACAGACTGCTGGGCACTCCAGTTTTTTATTATTATTATTAGATACACTTCATATACTCAAGAAAATACAGATTTTTAAACTTAAATAAAACCAAGGTTAATGGTTTTACAGCTTTGGTGTCATAATAAAAAATGTTTAGGTGGACAAGTTCTAACGAAATACAGCAAAATTTTTTTTTGGCCGGCACTTTCAGATTTAGCCCAAAATGGATGATGTCCTTTACCACCGCTTCGGAAAACCTAATCCGTCAAGAAGAAGCGGCGGAAGAAACTTGACAGAATTCCTAACCGTTTGCTTACGTCATATGTATAGAAGTAGATAATTAACTAAAACGTTTAAGTATGGCTAAACTACATCTACTGGAAACCCGAGGCAAGTAAGATTTTAAGACCACACAAAATTATACTACAATAGCTGATTCCAAAATACCTATAAATACTTTGTTACACAATTTATACAACATTAAGTATACTTAGCTTTTCAACTTCACTATAACTTCACACTATAACATTAACACACAAAATTATTTAACAAAATGAGCCCCAACTATTTGTTGTAAATCCGTTTTATAGTTTCTTTTCCCGCCCGCAAAAATGGAGAACCACCCTCCTACTTCAATGCCTCTTCGTCTGATTGGTCAAAGTTATTACGGATATAGTTAATTATTAATTTTCTGATTGGTTGACCTTTTACCGGATGGAGTTAATTCTAATTTTTTGATTGGTGCACCGCTTGACAGCTCTATTTTAGTATCAACACAAGAACTTCGTCTAGAAACAAAGATAAACAACTACGTTCAGAAACTAATGATTTCAATTTTAATCTAATCACAAATTCTAATCACATTTAATCAATATTTTTTAATTAATAATTTTAAATTAATTACGCTGAACCCATAATTTTCAGTCAATATGGCCGAATCTTGACAGTAGTGAATCAATTATCTTCTCACAGCAAAATTAATGATAACTTTATCATTTGCATGACTGTAAGATGAAGTATACTATTGAAATTAACTTGCAAACATAACTACAGATGGCGATATAACAGTATTCAATACTGGTGTTAAAGAAGGAAGCTCATTATGAAATAATAATGAATCAATAGATGTCAGGCTAATATAGCTGAAACAAAAATATCTTTTTTGGTTGGATCGGAGCTTCCCAATATCGTGTTATTTTTTATATTCTACAGTCCCTGGGCAAATTTTATTAGACGCACTATAAGATTTTATGGAAAATGTTAGTTATCAGTTCATACTTATACAGCTTTATTGTTATTACTAGATACAATGTATATTTTTCTATTTTCCACTTATTTATCTATTCTTTAACCCTCTGTAACTCATGACCTACAATTTTTTTGTGTTTATTTGTTTCGTAATAATTGGGAAAAAATAAAATACACGTGTTTCTGGTTTTTTTTTTTTATTTCTCATAAATTTGGAAAAAACAAACAAAAATAGGATTGTTGCCTCAAAGCAACATCAAATGAATGTATCAAAAATTACAAAGCAGCACATGTTACGAGAGGTGGAAGTTTCTAAAGCAATTCTTAGTTTTAGTGTAGCACAAGGCAACCCCACATTTTTCACATAAATTGTGCGTAAAGCCAAGACACTTCGGAAACTTGCATCTGATTTTTTTATCAGACCATTGCGGCCAGTGCCCAATTTGGTCTTGGCGGACAGCTTTTGGAGGCACGTGTTGAGCAGGTCCTTTGTGCTTTTTAGCTTGAATCTCGCTCTCCAATGATCGCCGATTTAGCAAATTTGGCTTTATACCCATTTTGCAAAGGGTCTCCGCAACATTGAGGCGAAAGTCTGCTGATCGTAAGCGGCCGGACCCTTCAAGGTTTTTGTATTTAGCAACTCTTTTGTAAAGTAGCCATGCATTGCCGATCGTGAGGTCCAAGTAGTGATAAAAAAGACGCATATGCCATCGCTTGCTTCGCAACCGTATCTTATAGATGCCCATGATGCTGTCAAGAAGGTCGACGCCACCCATATGACGATTGAACTCTCCAACCACATTGGGTCTTTTTATGTTGACATATCTTGAATTTTGTTTATCCCATCTTCGAACTTCGGTTTCAGGCTTTTGCCCAGCGAATGTGGAAGCCAGATTGACAATTTTGTTGTCCTTCCAGGAAACAATTGAGACATCGATGCCATTGACGTCAGCTACATACTCTTCTGAATACCCTCTTTCTTTTTTCATAATTATCTTTTCTGATGACAGCTTACAATCCAGTATTCTATATCTTCTCACTGTGCCAAGACTGAGGATACCTTTGGCTAGATATTCCAATAGACGGAGAGACGTGAAATAATTGTCAAAATATAGCATGTAGTTCTGGTGTCTTGGAATCATACGCGCTAACCTCATGCGGCTATACATTTCTTTTGTAGGTTCAAAATTGACGCAGTTTCCAGTACGAGTTAAACCTTTTGCGCTCTCTGCAGCAAGTGTGCCGTTCACTGTTTCCACAGTTAGCCGGTTTCTTACTAAATACCCGCTCGCAGTCAGCATTCGCATGGGGTAGGGACAGTGTAGATAGGGCAAAATGAGCCAGCTCGGAAAAGTCTTCAGTTTTCAGTAATTGAGTCCAAAACTTGTCTGGCTCACTAATTTCATTCAACCCTTGAGGATGACAGGCTTGTGCATTTGGCAAAGTCCTCCATTGGTTGTCGATTATTTGTTTCTTTGCGTAATCAGCTGGTGCGATTATACGGGGAACCACTTCCATAAGTGGTATAAGTGTTGGGTGTGCGATGGCACATAAGGAGTTCAATAAATCTTCTTACAAGTAGAATTTAGTCACATAATATATTATTTTATCAATAAATTAATATTATAAAAACTGTCTCCATAGTCCATCGATTGTAGTCGCGTTGTTAATTGCGAACCCCGTCACCATACCAGGAATGTCCAACTTAATATTTTTTTTACTAATTATACATGAGGAATGCTTTCAAAGAAGGATTGAGCCCCCTCAGAACAAAATCTTTTTAAATCCATTAAGTCCTTGTACTTTTCTGTTCATACATTGTATGACACACCCCGACGTGGCACTGCACTCCTCCCGTACCAACGCCGTGGTACGGAAGGAGTGGTTGGGTCGCCATGTGGTGAAGCAGGGAGGTGAAGGGGTTCGTAGGCAAACACACGTGCGGTCTTTTGTAAGTATCTTTAATGACTAAATCAACACATAGAGCTCCCACTACAATACGAGAAGAATTTGCACATTATTTCCAAACTGACATCGGAATGGTGCCATGGCAAGAAACACTAGCGTAAAAAGCAAAACTAATAAAAGAAGAGGTTTGAAAATAAAAAATTTAAACGTACCTGTTCATTTATTTCGACCTGTGAGTTCACACTGGCGTTCGGTTCGTCCCTTCCATGAAAGAAATTCAAATATGCATAACCAAACCATTTTGGCTTGTATATGTTTGATATACCAGAACCTGAAGATTTTGATTCCGCGATTTTCTTCTTTTCTCTTTGATATTGAGCCAAAATAATTTTGAGCTTTGACTCTTAAAAACTTTGAGCCAACTTTAGGACCCGGCGCCCATTATCGGCATCGGCAAGAAACAGGATCCTTCGGCATCCTACATGCAAGCGCACACTGTCGGAAACTATGCTTTGGCATGCTGCAACGTTCTTAGGGATGACGAGGCGTCCTTTAGCATGCCGCACCGTCCTGTAGCTTGCCGAAGCGTCTCAATATCGTATTTCTCGTCAAAACAGTCTCAGAGTTGTTACAAGCTAGTTGTCTGAGTTGTATTTAATATGGTGGACTGGGATCTAGTGCTCATTGCAGCTCTTGCTGAAGAAGAAGAGAAATCTAATCAATCAAGAAGATTTTGGGTGAACAACCTTTGGAAGCAACGATATACGTCCGGTGAATTCAACAATTTATTCAATGATTTGCGTTATGACGTGCGAAAATTTTATGACTACTATAAAATGTGTTATGAAAATTTTGAAAGTCTGGTTCACTTGCTTCGACCTTTCATGGAGAAAAAACAATCAAGTTTTCGCTCACCTATACCTGTTGAAGAAAGATTGTCTGTGTGCTTGAGGTGAGTAATAAACAATACTTTAATAATCATATTTATTATTTTTTAATTCACATATACTCGTACAGGTATGATTCGAATGGTGACTTCAGATCGCAGACTACATTACTATTTCGTCTGAATCTATATTTCATGCTGCGCCGGTCATAGAACTGTCGTCGTGGAGCGATTGTTGTTGACATTGGAGTCATATCTTTATTTTTAATCACATTAGCTTTGCTGCAGGTAATTAAAGAAATTACGAATTCTGGTAATCATTGGTTTCAATATTCTGGTAATCACCGATTTCAATGTTTCGGTCTTGGCATCTAGGACCTAGGTATGGGTGTCGGTGTATATGTCAATGTTGAATGTATGTTGTCCTCGTTATTTACGGATGTTGCTTGGGGTGTTTAATAAGAAAAATCGTCCATGGTGTAGTTTGATTGATTCACAGGAGGTTTTTGTTTCGATGTGGATTGTTCATAAATAGATCTTGTTGTTTCAATATGCTGTGGTGCTTCTAACATTTCTGAATATTCGATTTCTGCCTTATTAACAATAAGCAATACATCTCTTTTCACTTGAAGTTGCAACTTTTTCGGTAAAGATTTGACTGTAGCAGACATTGATTTAAAAAATATATCTATAGGATGTTCATCTTCGTTATTTTTAGAATCTATATAATTTTTTCTGTGTTCTCTACAAGAGGAATGTCATCTAGCATTATGTTCCCAACGGAGCGTATCATTTCCAGATACGAGACGCCTGTTAATCGACCTTCAATCCATACTGGACTAATTATCCAGTCGTTAATAATTGCAGCCCAAACGTTTACACTGAATCTCACTTGGTGTGAGTGTTCTTTGATTTTATGAAGTTTTTGAAAACTCCACCAATGTTCGTTGTGCACGTTGTATATGCCTACTCTTGTACATATGGACTCGCTGCTCCACAGAGTGCTCATGCGAGAGTATCCATCGGCAAAATTCCATGCGAAGTTCGGGGTCTGGCGCATATAAATCTTGCACGTGGATGAAGTGATGTGGACATCTTATCACCATCATCGTATTTAGCAACTTTCACACCGTATATTGGCTCACACCTAGAGTTGCCAAATCTCAAAAGGACCAATCTGGGAGAGTTTTAAAAACTGTGAGGAGTGCAGTGTTGCTATCGTAAAAATATGGGTTGCCGTATGTCACATTCTGATTTGCCATATTCTAAGGGGAAAAATACTAAAATGCCGTATATAATTTAAAAATGTTTATTCCTCATTTGTTTTTTCTCCATAAAGGTTTCTTGTTGTCTCTATAACTTCAAATTCATGTTTGTCTAGTGTGTACTTCTCCTTGCTCCTATTTTTGTCACACATGTCGCGCGACACTTTAAACTTCGTTCAGTTTCCTTGATTTTGTATAACTTGTCTTGCTAATAGTGTTTTAACAGTCGAGATTATTAACTTATTTCGCATCTTAGTCTTCATATTGTTCACTTGGCTGAATATCCTTTCACAATCTGCGTTACTGTGAGGAAGACAGAGAACATCTAGAGCAAACTTTGCTAGAGTTTTGCAGTCGGTTGTGTTATGGATCTTTTCCCAAAATTCGTGAGCTTTCCAGGTGCCGATGTCAAGGTCGAAAATTTGTTGACATCGGGTAGATTATTTTGCAGTGTTTATTGATTAGTTCAGTCATAGCCGTCTCTATCTCCTTTAGAGAGCCATGAAGTGGATGTGGCAACGTCGCAATTTACTGTCACTGGTGGGCTGATGGGTAAAATAAAATCAGGAATGTTTAACTCAGTATAAGCTTCGGAGTGTATAGATTGACTTATGTTAGTTAGCTCCTTTATTTTTCCACATGCACATGAATGAGAATTAACATAATAAATAATTAGATAAGTTTGTGTTTTTAGAAACATCGAAGCGTTAATTGAAAAGGTAAAATAATGTAACAAAAGTTACTATAAAACGCACTTCGTGTAACATTATGGTCCATATCTTTTAAATTATTGAAACGATCTTAATGAAAGGACAATGGGCAAAAGTGTACCCAACGCGGCCAGTAATCTCTTGTGTGGTTCGCACTATTAACTACTTTCACATTGCCGTCACTGTCACCATTATCACTTTCAATATCAAGATTTAACAAATAGAAATATAGCCTCTTATTAAGTATCACTTGATATAACCATTTAGAGTCTCTTAACTTTCCTTGGAATTTATACACTAAGTCTTCGAATGATGTTATTATGTCACTCTCTAAAAATTTAGACACCTACTCCTCGTGAAATTGTTCAGCTCGTTCTCTCCTTTTTTCGGGCTTGCTTCTTGGAGGTGGAGTGCTCTTCGACATGTATGATGGGAGATTATTTAAAATATGAGGTATTGCTCCCTCGGCCAAACATGGGTATTATTTGAACTTTATTTTTTACGTTGATGATGAATGATTGATAGAATAAAGATAAGTTAGTAAAACTAAAAAAAATGTAACGATGCCATGTTCTTCTATTTCATTTACTTATTACCCTAATTTTTCCGAGATGCTGGAAAAGTCACCTAGTACAGTACGCTTGTTGATATTTCAGAGTAAAGAAACCCATAGAGAACGCATTGTTATTTATATAGTCCAAGCCACGTATGACAGAAAAAGATGTCACTTTTATCATGGGTCAAATTTTTTGTGGTATTTCTAAAATCTACGAAAATATCTACCATGTGTGGCAACTATTTTGACCGTCCACCATTTTGTCCGACGAGTTTATGTTGTACATCCATTGTGTTCGTTTGCAACAAGAAATTGGAAATTTTATTTGAAATCATTTAGTTACGGAATGTTTTGCATAGTATTTGTTGCTTGGAATAAGGTTCACTATAGGTTTTGGTTTTCTCGGTTAAAACGGGTGTTTCGGAAACACGGGTGTTTCCTTTGACGGTTTATTGACAACTGTTGACAACTAGATATTTAATTCTAAACATAACAGTATTTGTGTAAAAACAACATGTTGGTTTGTTTTGGTGTGGTACTGTGTCGGCCATATTATCTGCTAGACATCACAAGGTCGGCACGTTTTTTTTCGTAGGTATGCCATGTCCATAGATATAGGTCAATGGTTGATGTACATTTCATTGGTGAGTTGGGAGTTTTTTTATGTATAATGACAATCATGACGGGTAGATCCATTATTTTTGTAAAGTAAAAAGTGTTTTTGTTTTCGCCATTATGTGAAATAGAGTGGGCTAATCACCTTTATGGAATTACTTTTAGTTTCATCCTCAAGTCCGAAAACGTTAATACTGATCCATAAGTCGCTGATTCATATCCGGCTCGAAGGACCACTTTGTTCAGGGTAGAGCGGGCTGATATATAATAATGGACTGAATTGGTGATAAATAATAACTGTTTTAATAGCAACGTTTTACTAGAGTACAAATAGGTATGCATGCCCATAATGGTCCATAAAAATAAAAATAACTTCGTGCCACGGTGAACGATGGTGCGTCGTCGAGTGAGGCCCTGCGTGCCGCCGCGGTTAATTGGTTTGTCTTTCAATCACGCTGCAACAGACCTACGGATCGACGTGATTTTTGCATGGGTATACTTACATATACAAATATTGAACTATTTCGTATGCAGAAAGATTCGCGAATTCGTCTTATACATATAGGTATACTTTTTAATTCGTTTACAAGTCTGTCGGTATTGAAAGTGCCGTTATAAGCGTTTTGGCCGCAGCGAATCGGAAACACCCCCTGAATTCTGCTTTCTTGGGCATTGGGTAGCTTAGTTTCCATTTGTCTTTGTCTCTAATCGCGCTACATTCTTTACGCCATTGCAACCGTTCATATAGGTACGGTGGTCGTTTATTATGCAGAATATATTGTATGTACTTCCTTAAATAATTTCCTTTATTTACAGACGATGTTGACTCATCGTGACCGTGAAAAGGTAATTCCTGCTGCCCAGAAACCAAACAATATCAGTTAGGCGCTGATATAGATTTCTATTACGATCGACTTTTGCGTTATGCATTTAATTTATACCTACTGGGTGTTTAAACTGGTCTCTATACGCACTTTACCAAATGCATTTAATTTTAATATTGAATCTAGATGTTTTTCTGACATATCATGTTTTTTAGCTGCGTTATGAAAGTTATTATGATCGGAATGTCCTTTATCATTCCATACCGTACGGCTTTTACAAAATAAGATGCAAGGAAAACAAAACAAACTATTTGTGTGTACACAGCCACTAAGCCAGTTTTTTTGTTAGAAACCAGTTGCCCCTTTAACATAAAAGGAGACTTTTTTTTTAAGATTTATTATCATACAATAAGATACATCATAATATTATTAGCAGTATCGATGAACTGCATTAAGCTACTTAAGTAAGCGACAGCGACGAAGGGTTTCGACGAAAGAAAACGAAGATTTTGACTATTACTAATTTAATAAAAGGTACTTAAACCTAACTTACTCCTGTGTCAATGCTAGAGCACAGATCTAATCAGGTTAAATCTAATACTTAAACCCTAGCTTATATATTCTATTCTTAATAACTATTCTTACTAACTAGTCATCGACTTAACCACAATTGATCACGTACATCAATGTCTTCACGTTCAGATATCTTCATATCTGTTTAATTTAGTCTCCGTATGTTAACGAAGGTATGTATGTATGTCTACGTAGATACCATGTAGGTAGACTATGTAACTAGCTGCAGTTAAAAGAATCATAATATTTAACGTTAAATACTCGTATTACTTTCTGTGATAATTGTATCAAAGTATATGTTTTCTTTGCTGTTTTTAGTGGTTCTATTATTTTTTTTCTAATTTACTAGCGAAAGATGGCCTCTGTGATAAGTTTACTTTTTCTTCATAACTGAAAAAGTCTTCTTCTTTTTCTTTATCTAGTAAGCTCTGAAAAAAGCAGTAGCATCTTCATCATCTGTCGAATCTTTCAAACTGTATGTGTCTTCAGTGTCAGAACTACTTTCGTATATATTTTTCTTCCTTTTCTTGACTTGTATATTTTTATTTTTATTATTTGTTTTCCTTTTTTCTTAGTTTCATTTTTATCCTCAATTTTTATTCTTTTTAAAGTCTCTTTCATTTGAATTTCTAAGTCCTTTTTTTCTTTCTCTTCTTTCATTAAAATGACTTCTTTATATGTTAGTATCTCTGCACCTTTTTGAAATCGTTTTCGTGGCTTTTTCGGTGGATTGTTTCTAGCTATGGTTTTCAGCAGCAATTCTTCAAATGATTATCGGGATCAGGTTTTTTTATAATCTGACAATCCAGAATGGATACTCAAGACTTTTCTGCGATAATCTTTTTATTTACTTTATTGTTTTTAGAGGATTAAGTATGAAAGTGCCAGGGTTTTTCACTATTTCGATTTTAACAGTGGACGCGGGATTATTTGTAGCTGTCTTTTGATTATGAAATTTTCTTCACAACGTTACTGT
Source organism: Hipparchia semele (assembly GCA_933228805.2). NCBI lineage: Eukaryota > Metazoa > Arthropoda > Insecta > Lepidoptera > Nymphalidae > Hipparchia > Hipparchia semele. The sequence goes on from OW121729.1 coordinate 11,469,880, forward strand.
CCTGTTGATCATTTATACGAGTATAATAATATGGAGAATCTACAAACTAAGCTGGTATTTACGACTGTTTTTATTGGGAATAAATTGTCACTTGTTGCACAAAAAGTCCCGTATCTCCGAAGATACGGCCCGGAAAAATCTGGAACTTATCAAACTAGTCATCGTTCCATCTAATTATCGGTGAATCGTCCGAGTTCATGTCGTATTTTCCTACAATATTAAAATATTTTGGTGAAATATTCTTAGAAGTCCCGTATCTCCGAAGATACGGCCCGGAAAAATCTGGAACTTACTGTGAGTCATCGTTCCATCTAATTATCGGTGAATCGTCCGAGTTCATGTCGTATTTTCCTACAATATTAAAATATTTTGGTGAAATATTCTTAGATATAAAGAAATCTATCTGATCTGGAGTTTTTAGAGGATCAGTAGGCCAGTAGGTCGGCATGCCGGAACTGACCACGTCGCATTTCTTGGATTGCAGTTAACAGTTCTTTTCCTTTTGTTGGCGAAAATAGATGGCATTAGTTATATTTATTATGCTATCAGTTAATCATTGCAAAAAGATCATCAAAGAAAGAAGCTGGTGCAGCAACATAGCTCTAGTGTCTAGCAAAATCCATGTACCATAAGATGCACATAATATGAGAGCAACAACCTACCGTGTACCTACAGGACAGTGACAATAATAGCCCAATATGGCGCTCCTCCCCTCCAGTCTTCTATCAATTGCAATATATCTGAAGTACGACTTGCTTCTTATGTGTCTAGATTTTATTCTAGCTCGTAAAATAAATGGGTGGCTGTCGGCGAATATCCCTTCAAGAGTTAATATGATTCATACTGACATTTATTGGAATCTGGACTTTGGGTTCTCCCTCTACTGCCACTTTCCCAATTATACTAATAATTCTTTCTTCAATAGTGGTCAAAGGAGTGTTGAAATTTGGTCCACCTCCAGTGCCAGTGTCTACTCGTCGCAAGTCTCCAGCTTTGCCTTTTGTGCGGTTCTTAAGCAGTGTCTAATACTTCAAAAAGTAATAAATATACTAAGTTTCTTTTAAATGGTTATAATAAATACAATAGATGACAATATAATAGTACCTATTGCTATTATTCATAGCTAAAAAGATTTTATATTTAGTCCTATAGTGGCAGTTTATACTATAAATTTTTATCATCATTGCATACATTCTTTGAATCATTTGACGGTCAACATGCAGCTAAAACTTAAAAAAAAAACCTGCCACAAAGCGCAATAGAGATCCTTATGGATATTTTTGGATGTGAGATAGACAATTCTTACGTGATCGGAAACAATTCTTACGTGATCGGTCTGCTGGTTCTGAGCGAAGATGCATTATTGAAGCATCATTTGTGGTGGCTGGATACGGCCCCACTGCATCAATGATGTACCCATCACAACAAACTATTAAAAATGGTTTCACGAGGTTGCGATATTTGTGCAGGGAATATGTTTGTTTCTGGAACAAATAATTGCTGCTTTTTATGTTTATAAATAAGTGCCATCAGCAATCGCAGTCAAACGCCTTTGTTCAACAGGCTCTTCTGGGTTGCCAAAAAGATGTTCAGCCAAGACAGAATTTCTGGCAAGAAATTCCTCCTTTGATTTGTGCTCCCATCCTAAATCCCTGGGAACGCAGTGGGCGCGTAATCTCATTAACGTTATGTCTCATTAACAAACGTAATCAGATTTCTCGAGCCTCATTAATATATTTTTCTAGTGTCCTTCTTGGAATTTGAAACAGTGCTGAAACTCTTTCGTCACTATCTCCAGTCCTCATCTTACACAAAAGTGCACTTAACCTGGTTTTCTTTTTGTAATTTTATTTAACCTCGGTATTTCAACAAGTATTTGGTTAAATTCTTCTTTGGTCCGGCCAAACCAATACTTAAAAAACTAATCGTCTATATTTACTGGACTTTGAAAATCTAGTTTTGTATCTTCTGCTAACAAAAACACTATTTCTTCAATATGGTTATGTTAGGGTGACTCACTGGCAGAAGCTGTCTTCAATGGTACAAAATTACACTTAACCTACAAAATCATACAATTAACAATAGACTTACCTCTTTCTTCTGGGTTTAAGTCTGGTTAGGTCTGGCCGAAGATACCGCCGGGGGGCATCTGCACGTGGCGCTCGCCACTTGCACAAGTCAAGCTCGCAATTTCACCGCACCAATTTTCAATAAACAACTTAAAACTAGTAACTAATCAATTCAAACATTACAAAGTTCCACAAATTCAAATTCAAAATTTATTTATTTCATATAGGCTAACTTGTAGCTCTTATGACACGTCACAAATCTACCACCGGTTCGGAATGCAGATTCTGCTGAGAAGAGCCGGCAAGAAACTCAGCAGTTGCTCTTTTCAAAAAATTTTTTTTTATAATGGTTAACAAAACTAGGCTATGCACACAGTGTTTCCACAAACAAGTTTCAAAAATGCACACCTACCACAACCTAACACATGTTAAGATGGGTAGACACAAAGCAGACCCATTTCCACCCTTGGTGGCACCCGTTCACGAGCACGACGCATGATCCAGCCATTGCTTCGCTCAGCCATATTTGAGGGAACGTAACAACCCGCACCGAACGAATGAAATGCCAAACCTATAATTGGGCATTCTAGATCACTAAAGCACGTCTCGTGAACAAAGTCAAACGAGACATGCTTTAGTGATCTAGAATGCCCAATTATACACTACTTAATAATGATTTAATATTTAATTTAAGTATTTTAATTTATGAGTTAGGTATTCCAAATAAGTTGATTTTTTTTATGTTTGAATATCGATTCTACTAACGTAGCTCACAGGAACCACAGGGTTTTTGTTACATATTGTATATGGGCATCTTCCTTCGGAATTTTCTTTGTACCATTTGCATTTTATAACAATTAAGAAAAACTGTCCGTCTCTTTCTCAATATTTGAGCGATACATTTTAAGTGTATAATTGTCATTTTTAATTATTTTATAAAATCACTGTTAAATTAATTTGGAGCTGAAACACTACACGTATGATATCGCATTGGACGCCCCAAATATGCCAGGCAAGGTCGCCATGAGGGGAAGCTTGGATGTTACTAGAAACAACTGTTCTTATTCGACTACCATTTATTACTCACTTAAAATTTAAAAGATACATCTTATATACTAATCTTAACTACGTCATACTTACTACACCTCAGTAACGAATAACGAAGTAAATGACGATGGTGCTTGTAATGAAGTCGGTGCTGCTGGTATTGAAGACGACGCTGCTTGTGACGAACACGATGCTGCTTGTGATGAAGATGATGCTGCATGTATAGATGATGTGCTGGTTGCTTCAAATAATTTTGTGGACTTCTCAGTGCGATGTTGTGGGGTTGCAGCTTTGATTCCATATTAGTCGGCCGCTTTGCGCATAGACAAAGTGTTAGACAGTACTTCACGGATAGCATCTTTTATGTTTTCTTCGTTGATATATTTCCTATCAGTCTTTGGTTTAAAGGTGCGGACGGCGGACCATTTTCTGAAAAAAAAAAAAAAAAAACATTATTATTTCTGCGAGGCACTTTAATACACTAACAGGGCAGATTGATACGAATATTAGTGATAATATTCATATACCAGTCCTGGTAAAATGTATAAGGCTCGATTTTCCCTATTACATCACATTGTATAACTGCATTTTGGTGAATAAATCAATTATTATTATACTTTTTAATTTTTTTTTTCTTTGCTGTTTTTAGTGGTTCTATTATTTTTTTTCTAATTTACTAGCGAAAGATGGCCTCTGTGATAAGTTTACTTTTTCTTCATAACTGAAAAAGTCTTCTTCTTTTTCTTTATCTAGTAAGCTCTGAAAAAAGCAGTAGCATCTTCATCATCTGTCGAATCTTTCAAACTGTATGTGTCTTCAGTGTCAGAACTACTTTCGTATATATTTTTCTTCCTTTTCTTGACTTGTATATTTTTATTTTTATTATTTGTTTTCCTTTTTTCTTAGTTTCATTTTTATCCTCAATTTTTATTCTTTTTAAAGTCTCTTTCATTTGAATTTCTAAGTCCTTTTTTTCTTTCTCTTCTTTCATTAAAATGACTTCTTTATATGTTAGTATCTCTGCACCTTTTTGAAATCGTTTTCGTGGCTTTTTCGGTGGATTGTTTCTAGCTATGGTTTTCAGCAGCAATTCTTCAAATGATTATCGGGATCAGGTTTTTTTATAATCTGACAATACAGAATGGATACTCAAGACTTTTCTGCGATAATCTTTTTATTTACTTTATTGTTTTTAGAGGATTAAGTATGAAAGTGCCAGGGTTTTTCACTATTTCGATTTTAACAGTGGACGCGGGATTATTTGTAGCTGTCTTTTGATTATGAAATTTTCTTCACAACGTTACTGTCCTGTTGATCATTTATACGAGTATAATAATATGGAGAATCTACAAACTAAGCTGGTATTTACGACTGTTTTTATTGGGAATAAATTGTCACTTGTTGCACAAAAAGTCCCGTATCTCCGAAGATACGGCCCGGAAAAATCTGGAACTTACTGTGAGTCATCGTTCCATCTAATTATCGGTGAATCGTCCGAGTTCATGTCGTATTTTCCTACAATATTAAAATATTTTGGTGAAATATTCTTAGAAGTCCCGTATCTCCGAAGATACGGCCCGGAAAAATCTGGAACTTACTGTGAGTCATCGTTCCATCTAATTATCGGTGAATCGTCCGAGTTCATGTCGTATTTTCCTACAATATTAAAATATTTTGGTGAAATATTCTTAGATATAAAGAAATCTATCTGATCTGGAGTTTTTAGAGGATCAGTAGGCCAGTAGGTCGGCATGCCGGAACTGACCACGTCGCATTTCTTGGATTGCAGTTAACAGTTCTTTTCCTTTTGTTGGCGAAAATAGATGGCATTAGTTATATTTATTATGCTATCAGTTAATCATTGCAAAAAGATCATCAAAGAAAGAAGCTGGTGCAGCAACATAGCTCTAGTGTCTAGCAAAATCCATGTACCATAAGATGCACATAATATGAGAGCAACAACCTACCGTGTACCTACAGGACAGTGACAATAATAGCCCAATATGGCGCTCCTCCCCTCCAGTCTTCTATCAATTGCAATATATCTGAAGTACGACTTGCTTCTTATGTGTCTAGATTTTATTCTAGCTCGTAAAATAAATGGGTGGCTGTCGGCGAATATCCCTTCAAGAGTTAATATGATTCATACTGACATTTATTGGAATCTGGACTTTGGGTTCTCCCTCTACTGCCACTTTCCCAATTATACTAATAATTCTTTCTTCAATAGTGGTCAAAGGAGTGTTGAAATTTGGTCCACCTCCAGTGCCAGTGTCTACTCGTCGCAAGTCTCCAGCTTTGCCTTTTGTGCGGTTCTTAAGCAGTGTCTAATACTTCAAAAAGTAATAAATATACTAAGTTTCTTTTAAATGGTTATAATAAATACAATAGATGACAATATAATAGTACCTATTGCTATTATTCATAGCTAAAAAGATTTTATATTTAGTCCTATAGTGGCAGTTTATACTATAAATTTTTATCATCATTGCATACATTCTTTGAATCATTTGACGGTCAACATGCAGCTAAAACTTAAAAAAAAAACCTGCCACAAAGCGCAATAGAGATCCTTATGGATATTTTTGGATGTGAGATAGACAATTCTTACGTGATCGGAAACAATTCTTACGTGATCGGTCTGCTGGTTCTGAGCGAAGATGCATTATTGAAGCATCATTTGTGGTGGCTGGATACGGCCCCACTGCATCAATGATGTACCCATCACAACAAACTATTAAAAATGGTTTCACGAGGTTGCGATATTTGTGCAGGGAATATGTTTGTTTCTGGAACAAATAATTGCTGCTTTTTATGTTTATAAATAAGTGCCATCAGCAATCGCAGTCAAACGCCTTTGTTCAACAGGCTCTTCTGGGTTGCCAAAAAGATGTTCAGCCAAGACAGAATTTCTGGCAAGAAATTCCTCCTTTGATTTGTGCTCCCATCCTAAATCCCTGGGAACGCAGTGGGCGCGTAATCTCATTAACGTTATGTCTCATTAACAAACGTAATCAGATTTCTCGAGCCTCATTAATATATTTTTCTAGTGTCCTTCTTGGAATTTGAAACAGTGCTGAAACTCTTTCGTCACTATCTCCAGTCCTCATCTTACACAAAAGTGCACTTAACCTGGTTTTCTTTTTGTAATTTTATTTAACCTCGGTATTTCAACAAGTATTTGGTTAAATTCTTCTTTGGTCCGGCCAAACCAATACTTAAAAAACTAATCGTCTATATTTACTGGACTTTGAAAATCTAGTTTTGTATCTTCTGCTAACAAAAACACTATTTCTTCAATATGGTTATGTTAGGGTGACTCACTGGCAGAAGCTGTCTTCAATGGTACAAAATTACACTTAACCTACAAAATCATACAATTAACAATAGACTTACCTCTTTCTTCTGGGTTTAAGTCTGGTTAGGTCTGGCCGAAGATACCGCCGGGGGGCATCTGCACGTGGCGCTCGCCACTTGCACAAGTCAAGCTCGCAATTTCACCGCACCAATTTTCAATAAACAACTTAAAACTAGTAACTAATCAATTCAAACATTACAAAGTTCCACAAATTCAAATTCAAAATTTATTTATTTCATATAGGCTAACTTGTAGCTCTTATGACACGTCACAAATCTACCACCGGTTCGGAATGCAGATTCTGCTGAGAAGAGCCGGCAAGAAACTCAGCAGTTGCTCTTTTCAAAAAATTTTTTTTTATAATGGTTAACAAAACTAGGCTATGCACACAGTGTTTCCACAAACAAGTTTCAAAAATGCACACCTACCACAACCTAACACATGTTAAGATGGGTAGACACAAAGCAGACCCATTTCCACCCTTGGTGGCACCCGTTCACGAGCACGACGCATGATCCAGCCATTGCTTCGCTCAGCCATATTTGAGGGAACGTAACAACCCGCACCGAACGAATGAAATGCCAAACCTATAATTGGGCATTCTAGATCACTAAAGCACGTCTCGTGAACAAAGTCAAACGAGACATGCTTTAGTGATCTAGAATGCCCAATTATACACTACTTAATAATGATTTAATATTTAATTTAAGTATTTTAATTTATGAGTTAGGTATTCCAAATAAGTTGTTTTTTTTTATGTTTGAATATCGATTCTACTAACGTAGCTCACAGGAACCACAGGGTTTTTGTTACATATTGTATATGGGCATCTTCCTTCGGAATTTTCTTTGTACCATTTGCATTTTATAACAATTAAGAAAAACTGTCCGTCTCTTTCTCAATATTTGAGCGATACATTTTAAGTGTATAATTGTCATTTTTAATTATTTTATAAAATCACTGTTAAATTAATTTGGAGCTGAAACACTACACGTATGATATCGCATTGGACGCCCCAAATATGCCAGGCAAGGTCGCCATGAGGGGAAGCTTGGATGTTACTAGAAACAACTGTTCTTATTCGACTACCATTTATTACTCACTTAAAATTTAAAAGATACATCTTATATACTAATCTTAACTACGTCATACTTACTACACCTCAGTAACGAATAACGAAGTAAATGACGATGGTGCTTGTAATGAAGTCGGTGCTGCTGGTATTGAAGACGACGCTGCTTGTGACGAACACGATGCTGCTTGTGATGAAGATGATGCTGCATGTATAGATGATGTGCTGGTTGCTTCAAATAATTTTGTGGACTTCTCAGTGCGATGTTGTGGGGTTGCAGCTTTGATTCCATATTAGTCGGCCGCTTTGCGCATAGACAAAGTGTTAGACAGTACTTCACGGATAGCATCTTTTATGTTTTCTTCGTTGATATATTTCCTATCAGTCTTTGGTTTAAAGGTGCGGACGGCGGACCATTTTCTGAAAAAAAAAAAAAAAAAAACATTATTATTTCTGCGAGGCACTTTAATACACTAACAGGGCAGATTGATACGAATATTAGTGATAATATTCATATACCAGTCCTGGTAAAATGTATAGGGCTCGATTTTCCCTATTACATCACATTGTATAACTGCATTTTGGTGAATAAATCAATTATTATTATACTTTTTAATTTTTTTTTTCTTTGCTGTTTTTAGTGGTTCTATTATTTTTTTTCTAATTTACTAGCGAAAGATGGCCTCTGTGATAAGTTTACTTTTTCTTCATAACTGAAAAAGTCTTCTTCTTTTTCTTTATCTAGTAAGCTCTGAAAAAAGCAGTAGCATCTTCATCATCTGTCGAATCTTTCAAACTGTATGTGTCTTCAGTGTCAGAACTACTTTCGTATATATTTTTCTTCCTTTTCTTGACTTGTATATTTTTATTTTTATTATTTGTTTTCCTTTTTTCTTAGTTTCATTTTTATCCTCAATTTTTATTCTTTTTAAAGTCTCTTTCATTTGAATTTCTAAGTCCTTTTTTTCTTTCTCTTCTTTCATTAAAATGACTTCTTTATATGTCAGTATCTCTGCACCTTTTTGAAATCGTTTTCGTGGCTTTTTCGGTGGATTGTTTCTAGCTATGGTTTTCAGCAGCAATTCTTCAAATGATTATCGGGATCAGGTTTTTTTATAATCTGACAATACAGAATGGATACTCAAGACTTTTCTGCGATAATCTTTTTATTTACTTTATTGTTTTTAGAGGATTAAGTATGAAAGTGCCAGGGTTTTTCACTATTTCGATTTTAACAGTGGACGCGGGATTATTTGTAGCTGTCTTTTGATTATGAAATTTTCTTCACAACGTTACTGTCCTGTTGATCATTTATACGAGTATAATAATATGGAGAAACTACAAACTAAGCTGGTATTTACGACTGTTTTTATTGGGAATAAATTGTCACTTGTTGCACAAAAAGTCCCGTATCTCCGAAGATACGGCCCGGAAAAATCTGGAACTTACTGTGAGTCATCGTTCCATCTAATTATCGGTGAATCGTCCGAGTTCATGTCGTATTTTCCTACAATATTAAAATATTTTGGTGAAATATTCTTAGAAGTCCCGTATCTCCGAAGATACGGCCCGGAAAAATCTGGAACTTACTGTGAGTCATCGTTCCATCTAATTATCGGTGAATCGTCCGAGTTCATGTCGTATTTTCCTACAATATTAAAATATTTTGGTGAAATATTCTTAGATATAAAGAAATCTATCTGATCTGGAGTTTTTAGAGGATCAGTAGGCCAGTAGGTCGGCATGCCGGAACTGACCACGTCGCATTTCTTGGATTGCAGTTAACAGTTCTTTTCCTTTTGTTGGCGAAAATAGATGGCATTAGTTATATTTATTATGCTATCAGTTAATCATTGCAAAAAGATCATCAAAGAAAGAAGCTGGTGCAGCAACATAGCTCTAGTGTCTAGCAAAATCCATGTACCATAAGATGCACATAATATGAGAGCAACAACCTACCGTGTACCTACAGGACAGTGACAATAATAGCCCAATATGGCGCTCCTCCCCTCCAGTCTTCTATCAATTGCAATATATCTGAAGTACGACTTGCTTCTTATGTGTCTAGATTTTATTCTAGCTCGTAAAATAAATGGGTGGCTGTCGGCGAATATCCCTTCAAGAGTTAATATGATTCATACTGACATTTATTGGAATCTGGACTTTGGGTTCTCCCTCTACTGCCACTTTCCCAATTATACTAATAATTCTTTCTTCAATAGTGGTCAAAGGAGTGTTGAAATTTGGTCCACCTCCAGTGCCAGTGTCTACTCGTCGCAAGTCTCCAGCTTTGCCTTTTGTGCGGTTCTTAAGCAGTGTCTAATACTTCAAAAAGTAATAAATATACTAAGTTTCTTTTAAATGGTTATAATAAATACAATAGATGACAATATAATAGTACCTATTGCTATTATTCATAGCTAAAAAGATTTTATATTTAGTCCTATAGTGGCAGTTTATACTATAAATTTTTATCATCATTGCATACATTCTTTGAATCATTTGACGGTCAACATGCAGCTAAAACTTAAAAAAAAACCTGCCACAAAGCGCAATAGAGATCCTTATGGATATTTTTGGATGTGAGATAGACAATTCTTACGTGATCGGAAACAATTCTTACGTGATCGGTCTGCTGGTTCTGAGCGAAGATGCATTATTGAAGCATCATTTGTGGTGGCTGGATACGGCCCCACTGCATCAATGATGTACCCATCACAACAAACTATTAAAAATGGTTTCACGAGGTTGCGATATTTGTGCAGGGAATATGTTTGTTTCTGGAACAAATAATTGCTGCTTTTTATGTTTATAAATAAGTGCCATCAGCAATCGCAGTCAAACGCCTTTGTTCAACAGGCTCTTCTGGGTTGCCAAAAAGATGTTCAGCCAAGACAGAATTTCTGGCAAGAAATTCCTCCTTTGATTTGTGCTCCCATCCTAAATCCCTGGGAACGCAGTGGGCGCGTAATCTCATTAACGTTATGTCTCATTAACAAACGTAATCAGATTTCTCGAGCCTCATTAATATATTTTTCTAGTGTCCTTCTTGGAATTTGAAACAGTGCTGAAACTCTTTCGTCACTATCTCCAGTCCTCATCTTACACAAAAGTGCACTTAACCTGGTTTTCTTTTTGTAATTTTATTTAACCTCGGTATTTCAACAAGTATTTGGTTAAATTCTTCTTTGGTCCGGCCAAACCAATACTTAAAAAACTAATCGTCTATATTTACTGGACTTTGAAAATCTAGTTTTGTATCTTCTGCTAACAAAAACACTATTTCTTCAATATGGTTATGTTAGGGTGACTCACTGGCAGAAGCTGTCTTCAATGGTACAAAATTACACTTAACCTACAAAATCATACAATTAACAATAGACTTACCTCTTTCTTCTGGGTTTAAGTCTGGTTAGGTCTGGCCGAAGATACCGCCGGGGGGCATCTGCACGTGGCGCTCGCCACTTGCACAAGTCAAGCTCGCAATTTCACCGCACCAATTTTCAATAAACAACTTAAAACTAGTAACTAATCAATTCAAACATTACAAAGTTCCACAAATTTAAATTCAAAATTTATTTATTTCATATAGGCTAACTTGTAGCTCTTATGACACGTCACAAATCTACCACCGGTTCGGAATGCAGATTCTGCTGAGAAGAGCCGGCAAGAAACTCAGCAGTTGCTCTTTTCAAAAAATTTTTTTTTATAATGGTTAACAAAACTAGGCTATGCACACAGTGTTTCCACAAACAAGTTTCAAAAATGCACACCTACCACAACCTAACACATGTTAAGATGGGTAGACACAAAGCAGACCCATTTCCACCCTTGGTGGCACCCGTTCACGAGCACGACGCATGATCCAGCCATTGCTTCGCTCAGCCATATTTGAGGGAACGTAACAACCCGCACCGAACGAATGAAATGCCAAACCTATAATTGGGCATTCTAGATCACTAAAGCACGTCTCGTGAACAAAGTCAAACGAGACATGCTTTAGTGATCTAGAATGCCCAATTATACACTACTTAATAATGATTTAATATTTAATTTAAGTATTTTAATTTATGAGTTAGGTATTCCAAATAAGTTGATTTTTTTTATGTTTGAATATCGATTCTACTAACGTAGCTCACAGGAACCACAGGGTTTTTGTTACATATTGTATATGGGCATCTTCCTTCGGAATTTTCTTTGTACCATTTGCATTTTATAACAATTAAGAAAAACTGTCCGTCTCTTTCTCAATATTTGAGCGATACATTTTAAGTGTATAATTGTCATTTTTAATTATTTTATAAAATCACTGTTAAATTAATTTGGAGCTGAAACACTACACGTATGATATCGCATTGGACGCCCCAAATATGCCAGGCAAGGTCGCCATGAGGGGAAGCTTGGATGTTACTAGAAACAACTGTTCTTATTCGACTACCATTTATTACTCACTTAAAATTTAAAAGATACATCTTATATACTAATCTTAACTACGTCATACTTACTACACCTCAGTAACGAATAACGAAGTAAATGACGATGGTGCTTGTAATGAAGTCGGTGCTGCTGGTATTGAAGACGACGCTGCTTGTGACGAACACGATGCTGCTTGTGATGAAGATGATGCTGCATGTATAGATGATGTGCTGGTTGCTTCAAATAATTTTGTGGACTTCTCAGTGCGATGTTGTGGGGTTGCAGCTTTGATTCCATATTAGTCGGCCGCTTTGCGCATAGACAAAGTGTTAGACAGTACTTCACGGATAGCATCTTTTATGTTTTCTTCGTTGATATATTTCCTATCAGTCTTTGGTTTAAAGGTGCGGACGGCGGACCATTTTCTGAAAAAAAAAAAAAAAAAACATTATTATTTCTGCGAGGCACTTTAATACACTAACAGGGCAGATTGATACGAATATTAGTGATAATATTCATATACCAGTCCTGGTAAAATGTATAAGGCTCGATTTTCCCTATTACATCACATTGTATAACTGCATTTTGGTGAATAAATCAATTATTATTATACTTTTTAATTTTTTTTTATTTTTTCATTTGATGAAGGTGAAAATAATTATGCACGGGCCGGAGCCAAGTGCACAATCAGGGACTTCATTTACTAAGTTAAAAATTTTCACACTAAGGGGCTTTTTTAACACAGTGTCTTGTTAAATAGTCCCAAAGTACACTGGTAATGGCACGAGACTTTTTTTCTGGAAGTTGGTTAAAAAGTCCACCAAAAAACGGCTCTACCGTAACACAATAAGGTTAACTCACACTAACAGATAATAAATTTATTGATAGATTAGGAACATATAGTACGTCACTTATAGTCCTTAGTAGGGAAATTTCTATTTTTCCTTTACCCGATGACATCAATGTTTCACCATTTGCAACTTTGACAGTAACATAGGAGATTCACTCTCATAATTTGTTATCGATTTAAGGAAGATTCAAGGTTACTTAGGTTGGTATCACTGCCTAAATTCACTGACATAGCACAAAATAAACTTTTATACTTCTTCTCTTCCTTCTTTGCTCCTTCAGTGCAGTCCCGAAATCTGTGTCCTGGCCTTTTACATCGAAAACAACGGATAGTCTTACTCCTAGGTTTACTCACGACTAAAACCGAACTAGTGTCATCTTTCTCAAGCCTCCGTTGATATTCCTGTGTAAACCCCGGTTACTATACATAGATGCATCTAGTTACAACAACTACAACAACTATATGTATGTAGTTGAGGACCGGGAGAGTGATATAGGCTACATTTTATCCCGGAAAATCAGAGATCCTGCGGAATTTTTAAAAACTAAATCCACGCGAGTGAAGCCGCGGGCATCAACTATTTATGTAATAAGTTAAATTATAAATTGCTTTTTAGTTTTAGTCTATATAAATATTCTTGTAAAGTTAATGAAAAGTTTACGGTCGTATTGTCACTTGTGGTCACAGTAATTGGTGTCACTATAGCTTTAAAACCCCCACCATCTTGCATTAAGCGGGTTGCAGACCGAAAACTAAGCTATTCCAAAGCTAAGCTAGGGAAGCTAGGCTAAGCCAAACTAAGCTAAGATAGAAATAAATGGCGTGCACACAAAGAGCTAAGCCAAAGCTCAGTTAGTGTTGCGGAGTTCAATTAGACGGACGTCAGGCGCTTGCTATGAATATAATCGATGAAGAAAGTTCCGATGATGAATACGTTACACATAGAAAAAGAAGATTAATACTGACTTATTATTATATAAAAAAACGACATTCTAGACCTTGGATATGTCAACACATTGAATCTCGGCACGCAAGTGGAGAGTTTAGAACTTTATTTTACGAATTAGATGATGAACATTTTCAGTTATATTATCGTGTTACAAGAGTTCAGTTTTATGATTTGTTATCATTGATTATCGGAGATATTACTAAACAAGATACTAACTATCGGAAGGCTATACCGCCAGAAGAAAGATTAGCTATTTGTTTAAGGTAAGCAAAACTATTTTAATTAAAAAAAACATTTATTTATATTTGTTGTGTATCTAAGTTATCGTTTTGAGTTGGCGTCGAAAATGTGGATGATGATGAGTACCCATATTGATAAGTCTGCCTAGACAAATAACTTTCATAATTTTCCTCTGCTTCGTTTACAATTTGAAAAAGCTTTTTTTTTACATCTCTTTGTATCCAATCGGGAAGCTTTTTAGTTGACTCGCACATACTGTTAAAAAATAAATTTAACGGATGTCTGTGTTTCTCCGCCTCTTTTGCCTCCTCAGCCTTCCGTTGCTCTCTTTGCTCATATCGCTTCATAAAATCGTTATCGACTTTCTGAAGTAAGTCGTTTAATGATGCGTCATCGGCAACTTTTCTTTTTTTTATCCTTGGTGGTTCGGAAGTTTTTTCATCATCATCATTCGGAATTTCTTCGAAAATCTCAGTACTTTGACTTTCGGTTGATACATCAACTACCCAGTACACTGGGCAAAGTATTTTGACTTTCGATCGAAGTACCGGGCAAAGTATTTTGACTTTGAGTTGATGTACTGGCCAAAGTATTTTTATCATTAATTGATACGTTACCAGTTCTCTTACGGTTTTTCATGTGGGGTAAAAGAAATTCGAGTAACTCGGCATATTTCCAGTTATTTGCCGGAGAAGCAGCCTGACCACTTGTACTGGCTTTCATCCTTTTGAGCGACTCTCGATGACTATCTCGTAATTTTTTCCACTCATTCTTCGCAGTTTTCACTGTAACAAACACCAAGTCAAACTTAGTAATAAATATTTATGTGTTTCAGGTTTTTAGCTACTGGCGACTCCTTTAGAACAATTGGATACAATTACAGAGTGGGTAATAATACAGTTTCTTTGATTGTTAAAGATGTGTGCAATGCACTTTGGATTCATTTGCAACCAATATATATGAAGTTACCGACAGAAAGTGAATGGGAAGTAATTGCAGAAGACTTTAATGATAAATGGCAATTCCCTAACTGCCTTGGTGCCGTGGATGGGAAGCATATCTCAATAAAATGCCCTCCTCAGTCGGGTTCTAATTATTTTAATTATAAAAAATTTTATTCTGTCGTCCTTCTCGCAGTCGTTGATGCACACAAAAGATTTATTATAATAGACGTTGGTTCAATGGGCCGATTTAGCGACGGAGGTATTTTTGCAGATAGTGCATTTGGCCACAAATTACAAAACGGGCAATTAAACTTGCCCAATCATAAACCTTTAACGCCTGATGGCGATCCAACACCTTTTGTGTTTATAGGTGATCAAACATTCCCATTACAAAAACACTTTATGAGGCCGTACCCACGGAGTACATGTTTAGATAACAGAGCAAAAAACACCTTTAACTATCGTCTCAGTAGAGCACGAAATGTAGTAGAAAATGCGTTCGGCATATTAACAGCGCGATTTCGTGTGTTTCGTCGACCATTTGAATGTCAATTGGAACTAGTGGACGTCATTACAAAGACTACCTGTGTCTTGCACAATTATTTAATGTCTTCAAGAACGACAACTAGTAACGCCAATACCGTCAATATTGAAGAACAGCAAACTTTAAGATCGATACAATACGACAACTTACGAACAACTAGAGAAGCATTTCGTGTCAGAGAGTTATTTTGTAATTATTTTTATAATGTAAATTAGATTAAACTTGAAATAAAAAATAATTAAACTCACCGTCTGGTATGTCTGGATTACTCATTTCCTCCACTATTTGTTTCCATACAACATCCTTTTTAATTAAATTGTGATAGTCCTTTAACAGTGTGTTCCATTATCCATAACACAGGAAATTGTTTCTTCGATAAATTGCTCCATATTCGCTACGAAACGACCGTGCGTACGACAAAGGACACTGGAGACAGCACTGGCGAAGGATGTGCGAAGGGCGTGCGGGGAAGGCGGGAGGGACATAGCTTAGCTCGCGTAGCTGCGCATCGGCATACACAACTAACATAGCTTCGCATATTTTAGTTAGCTCACATAGCTTAGTTCACATAGTTTGCGGTCTGCACACAAGTATGGAAAACTGCGTCAGCTATGCGAGCTAAGCTAAACTAACTTAGCTTAGCTCTTGGTCTGCAACCCGCTTTAGGTGGTTTAAGTCAAAAACTGCGGTGGGAACTTCTTTCGTGTCGATTATATTTTCCATTTCTTTGAGTTCCAGACTAGCCGCCTTATATGATTTGCATGTCCTTTTGACGATACATGGATAGGTCGACCAATTTTTTCCAGGGACAGAGTTTTCATCTAACATGCTGCTGGCTTCAGATCTTGGCGGCGAAGACAGAGTGCCCTCTTTCTCCCAGTGGTTGGGTACAACGGAAAGGCATATTTTTCCATTCAACTTTTCGCGACGGTATGAAGAGAGAAGACTAGCAATTTTGTTGTTGCATTTTTCTTCCGTCTATGACATCAAATTTGCGATTTCCGACCACGCAGCTTACCTGAGAGGCCTCTCATTACTCCACATAACTTTTCTCCATTCTGCTTCATTCTGATCAGATTCCGCATCAGATTCAGAAGTGCTCGAAATTCTTGCTCTTCTTCGGTGACGGTGGCGAATTATGGATGTGCCATCATCATCTTCGCTACTGTAGTCTGTTACAGTGGACTGAAGAGAAAGACCATGAAGCTGATTTGCAGACACACCAGAATACGATGGTATTCTGGTGTGTCTGTAAATGAGCTCTCCCCACCCTATTATATTAAAGTTCGTCAAAACTTAGTTGCCTGCTGTAGCAAGGGATGTTTTCTTTCTCGTCATCACTAATATTCTCATAAGATGTTTGGTATTCTTTGGATATTCGTCGTCTCTTAGGTGAAGGTTTACGTAGAGAGGGATCAACAATAGTTGATACTAATGATGTCTCTTTTTCTATCAGTGGCATACCCTGCGCTCGTCATGGATCAACTATATCAAGCAATAGCCAGTCCATGTAAAAAGACAATAGCTTTTCCTTCATCTTTTTCTCGCAAAAATCATCATCTTTTATTTCAGTTTTCAGTAGCTTGTTTTCACCACTCCACACTGCAAACAGACACTTTTCTCTCCGTGATACATGAAGCTGCCCTTGGATTTGATAGTACCGATTACTATTTTTGTTCAGTTCAATCAGTTTACTTTATTTATTGTATCTCAATATCTGTTTTTGTTTGCCTTTACAGACTCTTCTACAACGTTTTTAAACGCTTTTAAAGGACACTTTATTTATACTATTGTTTCTTGTTCTATTAAACCATCGGGCGTGGCACCAATAACGGGGTATTGATGGTCAACGAACAAGCCGCAGGGCTTAATGACGACATTTTCTTGAATGGCAAATTTGCAAAGAGAGGTGTTCGTTTTTCACGCCATGTGCTATTGCCGATATATTACTGAGATTAGATTTGTACAGAATATTTTCCACTTATTTGGCTTTGATTGACCAAAATTTGCTGTGGTTATCACATTCATTTTTAACTCTATTCAGTTATCACTATCCCTCTGATTAATAGTCGACAATTGTATTTTTTGTTCAATGCAAAATTGTGGCTAGTTACCACCCTACCGACAAAGACGTGCCGCCAAGCGATTTAGCGTTCCGGCACGATGGCGTGTCGATTAGGGGTATGGGTTGAATTTACACTGCTATACCCCTTCCAAGTTAGCCCGCTACCATCTTAAACTGCATCGACACTTACCATCAGGTGAGCCGTGAGAACGCAGTCAAGGGCTATTTTGTCATCGAATAAAAAAAAATGACAATTGGTTCAGGGTTTGCAGAAATGATTCTTTAGCTCGATTTAATTAATCTATTGTCAAATCAGGTGTATTACTTGGAGCCCCGTAATCATATTGAGCATTGTTTGTGTTAAGCATTCGGTTTTTTATGAGGTTTTACCTGGTTAAATTTTCTTTTAACACGGAGTTTGGAGACAGTTTATTGGAGTAAAGTTGACGAGAACCCACACACTCGTCCCACGCAGTGGAAGCGAAGTTGGAAGCACGACGATGTATATTTGCATAAACAGCTGATAATGCTGCGACTTTTAGCAGAGACGTTGTTGATGACTCTTTGCCAGGGTGTTTCCACTGGAGTCCCAGGCTAGTTAATCAGGAATCAGCACCGTATCAAACTAAAGACCAACCGGAGACATCACGAGCAGAACAAAATCAATCCGACCAGCGGACGCACTCACTAGAACCAGCTGAAACCCCTGTTTGTAAATGGTATCGCAATATAATAGCGATAGTTAATTAGGGACCGCTGGTGGTTTTAGTGGGTAGGCTGGGTAACCAGGAGTCCCACATTCCTTTCGAAAGCCGTGAACTCATCCTATATGGCTTCACAACTCTCGAAAGGAATGCGTAACAAGCATTTCAACCAGCGGAATATATTTAAAAAAAAACTCCGTTTTTCAGGAACCAGAGACATCACAATGTGCCCACATGCGATAAAAGCGACAGTAACTTTGTTTTGACTTCTCCAAAACAACTCTTTCCACTTCCGCATACTAAAAAATCCTTTCGTATTGCTAAACACGTGGATAAACAGCAATTATCATGTCATCTCCCTACAAACAAGAAGTCATCGCCCAGAAAAAAAAGATGCCGATCAGAAAAAACTACAGAAAATAGAAACAAAAAAGAGAAAAGATGAATTAAAAAAACACGAAAACTACTAGAAAAGCTCAAAATAAAAAATCAAAGAAGAATAGCCGATCAGCGAAAACAGCAAACGACGAAGAGTCTCACCATCTGGAGATGAAAGTGAAGATTTCTGATTTATACAACCCATATTTTTGTCACATTCTAAATATGAGTGTCCGCGAATGGGAAATATGATTTTGATTACATCCAAGCGTTTTGCACTGTGTACAACATAGTGCATAAAACGAAACACAGTATAATTATTATTCTGCCCCCCACAAGAATCACAGAATATCACCAGTTCGCGAGTATTTTTATCACACACACACACACACAGGGGTCGTCTCCTCAGGCCAAAGGCCTGAGGGGGTACGGGCTTCGAGGCCTAGCCTCTTTACCCGGGCGGGGCGCGGGGGAGAACACTCCCCCAGTGTTTGTTTTCGGCCTTGTTGTGGCCGAGGCTCACTGGCGTTGGCCAGGAGCCTGTGGGTCGTCTTGTCCGTGTGGGGTCGTCTTGTCCGTGTTTTATTCTTATCAAGCATATTAAATATATTGTTACGCGCTGAAGGAAATAAATGTCGCTACGAGCGATGGCTCGCAGGCGCGGGGAGCGGATATATGGCGCCAGCGGGTCTGCACAATCATGGCGACGATTGGTGCGAAGTAATAGTGTTCTGTGGTGCGTGCGGGTTAATGCAAAATTGTGAACCTAACCTAAATATGTAGCTGATGTTACGTTGTAATTCTAAGTGATTTGAATTAATAACTGGACAAGATAATTATTAAACGAGATTGTAAACATATCCAGAGTCTGATTTTCACAATATAGTGATGGAGAAATGAACACACTTCATCAGATCCTTTTTTTGCTACTGTTTCTGGATAGCAGAAGAAATATGATTTGGATGTAGATAGTTCATGGATGTTAAAAAGATTTAAGGTTAATTGTCTTTTATAGTAAACATCGTTTTAGTAATGTTTGGCATACTTAAATTTTTTTGAAAGTCTATTGCAATAGCTTGCCTTATAGAGGAAGACTGACATTGAATCCTAGTTTCCCTTTTTCGTTTGTAGAAAACATTAGCCTTCATTTTATGTAACTTATTTTTGATTTCTAACTTTTTAATTTCTTTTTCAATGTCATCTTTTTCAAGCTCGGAAGCATTCTTTAGATTTATTTTAAGAGCCTTCATCTTAGCCAGAAATTCATCACACATACTGCATGTATCACTTCTTGGATATCCAAATCCGTAAGCGTCAAGATGACTGACCAAAGTGACCAATCAGCGTCAAATTTTTCCAGCATTTAGTACCTATTTAGTACTATTTAATACCTTTGTTTAAATATTTGGTACCTCAATAGCCATCTTGACGTCAAGATGACTGACCACTTTTGAGTTTCCCCATAAGGGCTTAGTATTCTGCATATGTTACTGCACTATAATTTAGCACCTATTTGGTACCTACACATATATTTTTTCCAGAATTTTTTGACAAAAAATAAAGATTTTATGAATAGATCAATTTTTTCTATACAAATAACACTATGAAGAAGAAGAGGTCCAATAGTAAGGAATGCCAAAATGTTGTCCACTTTTAAAATTTTTACAATAATTCCTTTTTTATGATCACAAGTAGCCTCTAAAGTCGAAAAAAATCGATTTAATATAATAATATCGGAATGGCCATGGATTAAAAAAAAATGAATTGATCTCATTCTATTTAGTTTATTTATTACACGAGGGCGCTCGTGTCGTCGTGCTGTAAACACATAATCCTTTAAGTTATCCTATTAAATATTATAAAAGTTGTAATATTTGGATTATAAGCAAGTAATTATGTTTATTTTAAAACATTTAAAGATTTGTGCCGTATAAAGTACATAAATTGGATTGTTTTAAGTGTCTGTCTTGGTATTAATTTTGCATAAATGCCTTTTTAATTTTTTAAAATAATTCTCTACGTTTGATGATGTGGGATTTCTTATTTTTGAATTATACGCCCCTCTCATTATGTTTGACCATAGCGGAAGCTGTCCTATTAGTCGAATCAAAGTAGTTAGAAATTCAGGAAAATAATTATCATACAAATTAGCATCACCATCAGTTAGAGTGACTATTAATTTTTCTAAATCAATAGCGTCGTAAAACCATTTAGGCAGTTTTGAAGTACATTGGTCTTTATCAATATGCGTCGGTACATTTTCCCAACCTACTTAGGCCTATCGATGGGAAACATATTAGAGTTATAAAACCTCTTTTATGTTTTTATTTATGGCTTTTTAGTTTTACCAATCTCATTAAAATACGCCAAAAATACTGTTTCGGAGAAAATGTTCACTTTTTTCTCGTTTTTCCAACTCATAAAATTTTCATATACTTTCATGTATTTTTCTTTTGACTTCGCCGGAAGCAGGTTTTCCATTGCCAATTTGGCTTCTGATCTTAAATCTGGTGGAGTAAAATCAATCTCCATTTCACTCTCTGAACTGTTGAAACTCATTTTAATATTTATTATGTAGGTATGTAAATAACAAATCAAGACGAATTTTCAGCTTTGCCGCCATTTTTTTTTATAATCTGTGCCGACAGGCAAACGCATTAATGGCTATACAGCCACGTAAACGCAATTTGTACTAAGCAAAGAGACTATGGTATGCCAAGAATGACAAAAGAGTATTTAGTAACCCCAGCACGCCGTTTCATACTGTTGTATGAAACGGCATTACATTACAACGCTCCTGCAATGTTTTGCAAAACATTGCAGGAGCGTTGTAATGTTCCAAATTTCAAAAAACGCTCCTGCAATGGATTTGATTTTCTTTGTCCGACAATTCAATACTTCGCGTGTTCTTTCTTCGAAAATAATGACAATATTTCCATGCATGTTTGAGAAAAAATATTTAATTCGTTTTAGGTATACTTGTATTCCAAAGGGTATTTTATCTAGTCACCCCCGGGATAGATTTTAATCATGTTATAATGAAAAATGTTTATTTTTGTTAGGTCTTTCGAGCCGTACCTATTGAATGTCTGGCCAAGCTGGGTACGTTTTTGCCCATTGTCCTTTAAAGTATGAGCAGTACAATAAAGATAAGTTACGTGTAAGTAATTCTTTCACAAGGCGAAAAGCTTTTTGCATGTTACTTGCATTATCCCCGATCATAGTAGCGAATTTATTTACACCAAATTCCGATATTAGACTTTTCCATTAAAGTGTTTTTTTACAAATAAATAACAAACGTATCTGGTTTTGGGTTCAGGATTTTATTTTTTAACTAGCTAGAGGTCAACCTTACTTAAAATTATTAAATAAGTGACGATAGCCAATCTACCCTATAAATGGAATTAAAATGGGTTAAAATTGGGTTTTAACCCAAATCACCCGGTTTTAACCCAAACGGGAAGAATGGGTTTTTACCCATTGGCGGCGCGGGGACGGCTAGAAACTAGATTGTTTGGTTTCGATGTGGACTGTATAATTTTCGCGGGGTTTGCTCAAATCCGACTGGGGTTGGGTTTGGGCCGCGGAGTTATGGGGTGTCTATAGGAAAAGGGTAAAGGCACTGACCTGAATCCTTTGGAGCGGCACCGCGATACTTCAGCGAGCCGCGCGTACGTTCATGGATACTTTTCGATGCTTCACTCTTCCTTTCTCACTCCTTCGACTGACGAAAACCAAGAAGGCAAGTTTGTTGGCAAGTCCAGATCAACACTGAATCACTAGGAGCGGCGCGGCGATGCACCAGCTTTAGCGGCGCGTTTACGTTAATTGACGGTCATCGATGCACTGACACTTCTTCAGGCCAGGGGGGGTCGGTATTAGGTAGGAAATTTTGACAGGATGGTCGGATTCGAGCGGTTAAACGAAAACTATTCGCGCTTCGGCGCGACCATGTCCCCGGGCTTGAAGGGCTACCTTCAAAGAAACTACGACGCGGAGAGTTTAAACGAAATTATTTATTGACTTAAGTATAATAAGCTAACCTAACTAAATAAGAATCCTAACCTAAGCAGATGAGTTGAAGTTAAACTAATTACTGTTTAGGTAAGGGACAAAGACGCACTACAGGACGTAGATAGGTACCTGTAGCAGTACGAACGCGGACAACACGCGTGACACCATTCGATCCAGGAAAAACTTCCTGGACTAGCCCTAACGGCCAGTGAAGAGGCGGTGCATTATCGACGGTAATTATTACCACATCTCCCTTAGCGATCGGATTGGTTGGCGTGTTCCATTTGTTTCGAGTCTGTAGCGTATGTAAATAATCAGCCTTCCATCGTTTCCAGAATGACTGAACAAGTTTATCAATAAGTTCTTGACGCGAGAGCAAATGTAACGGACCATCTTCTATCTCCCTAGCCGGAAGATATTTTAAGGGGGTGAGAGTGAGAAAATGAGCCGGTGTCAACGCGAGAGGTTCCGATGGATCATTAGATAGCGTGCGGCACAATGGACGGGAGTTCATTACTGCCTCGATCTGAGCAAGCACAGTATTGAACTCTTCCAAGGAAAGAATTTGGTCGCCTATCACGCGATATAGATGAGTTTTGAGGCTCTTAATGTTGGCCTCCCAATTACCGCCAAAATGGCAAGCAGTTGGAACATTAAGTGACCACTCGATGCGATTTTCGGCTAGTATGTGACCAAATTCAGACCTGAAGTGTTTGGACGCTAAAAATTCGTGCAATTCCGAAAGCGTGCGCTTGGCGCAAACATAATTTGACGCATTGTCGGAATGAACGCGAGCGACAAAACCGCGGCGGGATAAAAAACGCTTAAACGCCCCGAGGAAACTATCTGTACTTAAGTCGCTGGCAACTTCTATGTGTACAGCGCGAGTGGTTAAGCACACGAAAAGACAAACGTATGCCTTCATTGATCGAATTCCACGACCGCGAGAAACAGTCACCTTAAAAGGCCCTGCGTAATCAGTGCCAGTGTGTATAAACGGTTTCACGGCCGGCGTAACTCGACAGGAGCGGTGATCTGCCATTTCTGGAAAGTTTGGTTTAGCGCGGAGTCTAAAGCAGGGTAGACATTTGTGTACCCGGCTTCGAATTAAATTACGAGCGGAAAGAATCCAATACCTCTGACGGAGTATGGACATCAATAAATCTGGACCTGCATGACAATTGACTTTATGATGATAGTCAACTAAAAGATTTAATATATGATCCTTTCGAGGAAGTATAATCGGATGTTTTGTATCGAAACTTATATCGGCGTTTCTCAGACGACCTCCGACTCTAATGATGCCGTCCTGAAGGAAAGGTTTGAGACGTTGAAACATTGGACTACAACGTTTACCTGCTTGTAAATTAACAATCTCGTTCGCGAAGTGAAAGCGCTGAAGTTCACGCAATATTAAACTTTCAGCGTAATCCAGATCCGATGCAATCACCGTATCACGACGCGGTAGTAGCTTAGCGAAGCGGCAAACGAAAACCACACAACGTATGAATTTCGACCATGACGAAAAGCGATCAGCTAGCGAAATTATTAAATTTCTTTCACTGCTTTCTGCAGTGAGCAAAACGTGTTTCTTTTCCTCTGGAGGCTGTGACACGGTGGAAGGATTGAAAGCGGTAACAGGCCAAAGATTTGAATCTAACTCAAGCCATTTAGGACCAGAGAACCAAAGCGGGTGATCAGTTATTTGTGCGGGGGTAAGACCTCGCGACAAACAATCAGCGGGATTTTCCGTGCCTTGCACATGGAAAAAAGTTTGAGCGGGAAATTCATTTTGAATTTTGGTGACCCGATTGGCCACAAAAGTGTCCCAACGATGAGGTGAGGAGTATACCCAACACAACGCCACCGTTGAGTCTGAAAAGGCGAGAACTCGGTCAATAACAAGGCGGTTATGGCAGGCTTCAATGACCTTGGTCATTAAGCTGCTCAGCAACAGAATGGCACAAAGCTCCAACCTCGCAAGCGTTATAGTCTTGCGAGGCGAGACTTTGGATTTAGCTGTTATTAAAAAGACTGCGTTTTTGCGAATACCTCTGCTGTCTTTCACGTGGAAGTAAATTACTCCTCCGTAAGCCTTTTCGCTCGCATCTGCAAACCCCACGATCGTAATGATATCGCCGGTCGAGATGCCTACGTGCCGTGGAATTTTCAATTCGCTGAGCAAAGGTAGTTCTCTTTTGAAACAAGACCACTGATCAGCAATGTGACCAGGGGGCACATCGTCCCAATCACATTCACACAACCAGAGTTGTTTAATGAGAAGCTTTGCATATAAGACGACGGGAGCAACGAAACCCATGACGTCCCATATCCTAGCGACACATGACAAAATGGTACGTTTTGTACAAGATTCAGCGGGAACACTAATTTTGAGACCGAAATAGTCTGTTGCGGGAGACCAACATAGGCCGAGCACCTTATGTGGCTCAGAGTCCTCAAACTCTTTAATCGCGGAAAGTCGATGCGACAGCGGAATCGAATTTAACACCTTTTGTGAGTTGCTTGTCCATTTCACCAGGTCGAACTGACCAGCTTTCATCAGAGCAATCACTTCGGCAGCGGTGGAGATAGCATCGTCTTCATTGTCAATGCTATAGACAAAGTCATCCATGTATAGCCCTATATCTAAAGTTTCTTTAGCGCGCGGGTAAGAAGCACCTTCATCTGAAAGAAGCTGCTTCACTGTACGAAGAGCATGAAATGGACTTGACTTAAGCCCGAAACAAACGCGGTTAAATTCATAGACCCTTAAGGGTTCTTGCGGAGAAAAGCGGTATAAAATGCGTTGGAATCTGCGATCACATGGACGAACTCCAATACAAAGAAACATCTGACGAATGTCAGCTGAAAGAGCGGTACGATATAAGCGAAAATTAACAATAATATTGAATAGATTCCCTTGTAGATTCTGACCGCCATACAGAAGGTCATTGAGGGAAACTTGAGTGGTTGTCTTGGAACTGGCGTCCAGGACAACGCGCAACTTAGAAGTCAACTTGTCATCTCGTATGACCCCATGGTGCGAAATCGTATACGAGGGCAAGCTCTGCGTTGCCTCCGTGTCCGGGGGTGCGGGAGAGATATAACCTTTGTCTAGGTATTCGGTAATGACGTTGTCGTAGGCCTCCTTAAGCTTAGGTGACGCTAACATTTTACGCTCTAAGCAAAGGAAGCGAGTTTTAGCCTTTTTAAAAGAATCGCCTAACGACAATACATCACCCTTAAATGGAAGTGCGACTACATATCGTCCGTCTGCCTCACGGGTAGTCGTGCTGCTATAAATTTCTTCACACGCCGTGTCATCTGGACTTAATTGTTTCGGTGCGTTCACCTCTTCTATTTGCCAGAATTTTCGCACAGCATCATCTAGCGGATCTGTAGCACAACAATATGATACCGTGGCGAAGCTGTTAACACGTACAGGAGCAGAACCAACGATAACATAGCCCAACACCGTTTCTAGGGCTAGCGGTGAGGTACAATTCGATTGACCTTGAACCTTGCGAGATAATAGGAGATGCGGAAAGATTGAAGCTCCAATCAGCAGATCAATGTCTCCTGGAGTGGAGTAAGTGTCGTCAGCCAAAGGTAAGTTATTGAAATTTATCAAACTCGAAATATCTATCGGGACTGTGGGCAAGAGTTCCGTTACCTTGTCTACCACGAGCGAGTCCATGTTAAAACAAACGCTGAGATCAAACCTAGAGAAAAATCTAATAGAAACTGCGCCTTGGATCGGTTTGGTTGTACCTCCAATCCCTTTAACTACAGAACAGTTTGGATTCTGGTTTGTCTTTAAACCTAAGCGTTGACATAAATCCCGACTGACGAAGTTACTCTGTGAAGCACTGTCCAATAATGCGCGCGCAGAGTACTCCTTGCCTTTGGCGTCGAAAACTATAACGCGTGCGGTAGCGAGCAGCACCGTAGTCGGTGCACGAGAAACATTACAACTCGATAAGGAACAAAGCGATACTTCCTTGGAGTGCGCGGGTGAACCTGAAGGTTTCGAGTTACTAGTGCCGGTAGTGCTGATAGAAGCAGGAGGCTGCTCAACAACACCGGGCATCTTCTGCGAAGAAGCATCACTAGAAGCCGCACTCGAAGTTGCGGAATTTGCGGTTGCGGAATGCCTGTGGAGCATACTATGATGAGGTAACGAGCACCAGCGGCACCTTGACTTGCTAGAACAAGTGGCCAACCGGTGGTTTCCAGTGCAATTTATACAAAGATTATTCGCCTTAACAAACTTGAAACGATCTTCAACGGACATCTTATGAAAGGCGGAACAATTATATAAATGTTCGTGTTGTGAGTTACAAAGAGAACACAAAGACTGTGCAGACGTAGTCGCGGTACTAGTATAGGTATGCGTCGGCTTGGGTGGTTTGTGAGGCTTAGATGCCGTATCCACCTTCCGCTCAGCACTTTTCGGAACTTCTTGTTTCCCGGAAGTGCGTTGCAGTACCTTAATATGTTCGCGAATGAAAGCAACGAAATCGTCATACAAGGGTATCTCACAACTATGTTTATTCAACTCGAACAGGCGAACAGTCTCCGGATCTAACTTCTTTTGAGCGAGGTATAAAAATATGAAGTCAGCCAGATTACTCAAATTTAAATTTTTAAGCGCGGCGATCGACGATGCAAAAGTGTCCAAAAAATTTTCAAGGTTGGTCGGAGTCGCGTTTGACATCGCCTTAATGTTATAAATTTGATCCATATACGACGTAGCCAAATAGCGTTTATCTTCAAATTTATCTACTAACGTTTTAAAAATTAATTCGTAGTTTTCTGCGCACGGTGTAATACCGGCACAAGCTAATTTCGCCTTTCCCGACAGCTTACCTAAGAGATAATAAAGTTTTTCGGCATCCGTAAGGGACTTATTTTCGTGTATAACAGTTTTAAAGTTAGCGTAGAAGAGACTCCACGATTTTAAATCGTATCCATCGAAAGACACTAATTGAATCGGGGGCAAATAAGGTTTAAGTCTTCGCGGCTCATTCTCATTCTCAACCTTATTATCATCGGCGTACTGCGAGACTAAGCGCTTGATACGACCGTATAGGCGTTCGAACGATAACAAACATTTGAACTCCGGCTTCGCTTTCGGGTTCAGTGCTAATAAACGATTATTATAATCCTCCACTATTTTACTGAATTCAGAGCGTAACGTATCGACATTACTACTTGCGTCGAGAAATTCTTCCCGGACCGACGGGTTAACGCCTATGTTTTTCGATAAATCGAATGTTTCTTGTAGATACTCAAATATCGAATTGCGTCTCTGTTCTAATAGAATTAATTGTATATCTGCGGTATCTTCAGTCTTCGTCATTTTGAATATAAACTAGATTCAAAAATGTCGAGACTAAGTTCCTAATACACGAATGAAACTTCGATTCGGCGTATAAGTATTTAAAGTTATGAATTTCAGCAAAAAGTGAAAGGGAGCGAGCGGGCGGTCACGGCCGCGATGAAGGTCACGCACACCGCTGTAATCTAAGATACAAGTACTTGCAACTATGCACCGATGGCCAAGCGAATACGTTTATGACGCGTAGGTAATTACACAAAATAATTACTTAAAATAACTACTAATAAACTAATATTTCGATTAATATCTATACTGGGATAGATCGGGATGCGATATACGATTAGGATTACGATAAATAAGTAACGTACGACCTATCTATCACCTATATGAGCTATATGTAGGTACCTAGTTAATACCTAAATGAACCCTATTTCCTAAGCAATGCGGGACGAACGATAATAATTTGCTTAGGGAACAAGATTTTAG
Organism: Hipparchia semele; assembly: GCA_933228805.2. Classification (NCBI taxonomy): domain Eukaryota; kingdom Metazoa; phylum Arthropoda; class Insecta; order Lepidoptera; family Nymphalidae; genus Hipparchia; species Hipparchia semele. The sequence continues at coordinate 11,498,357 of OW121729.1, forward strand.
GACGCGGGAAAACAATTACCTACTTGGAAATTGTAAAACTATCGAGAAAATTAGCGATTTCGTTAGCAAATTAGCGATTACAAATCCGGTTCGATTGGAACCAAAAAAATATGGCGGCGCGGGGACGGCTAGAAACTAGATTGTTTGGTTTCGATGTGGACTGTATAATTTTCGCGGGGTTTGCTCAAATCCGACTGGGGTTGGGTTTGGGCCGCGGAGTTATGGGGTGTCTATAGGAAAAGGGTAAAGGCACTGACCTGAATCCTTTGGAGCGGCACCGCGATACTTCAGCGAGCCGCGCGTACGTTCATGGATACTTTTCGATGCTTCACTCTTCCTTTCTCACTCCTTCGACTGACGAAAACCAAGAAGGCAAGTTTGTTGGCAAGTCCAGATCAACACTGAATCACTAGGAGCGGCGCGGCGATGCACCAGCTTTAGCGGCGCGTTTACGTTAATTGACGGTCATCGATGCACTGACACTTCTTCAGGCCAGGGGGGGTCGGTATTAGGTAGGAAATTTTGACAGGATGGTCGGATTCGAGCGGTTAAACGAAAACTATTCGCGCTTCGGCGCGACCACCCATTACCCATCTCTATCTGGCCGGTTATCAGTGGGGCACGCCATCCGCGGAGCCACTGTTTTCAAATAGAATAATCGGGGGAATTCCGGGGCTCCTTTGTCCTCCCACCCAAATACGAGGGGTGCCGCCTCCTGAAGTGCCTCGCTACGTTTCGTGATGTAAAGTATTCTCCACAGAGAACGCACTGGTTGCCCTCCTTACTACCTACCCCAAGGCCCACGGCCGTTTCCACCCCAAGAGGCGGCACCCCCATCAACCCATCCTGCAGTCCTTCAATACCAGACGAGGGGCCGGGATCACTAAGTGCATTATCCTGCGGTGATATCGTGGTATCTGCGCTAAAAACGCTGCGAGACCGCCTCCGCGTTGGCCTAATAGGCCCTGCCCGACTAGCAGGATCCGGCCTTCCCGCTGCCACGATACCCGCGCTACCGCTATTTCCAGTCCCTTCTACCTCATCTCCACCCGTTACCGTACTTGTTCCCAGGGTGGACGCATTCTTTGTCACTCTACTTGTTGCATTATACAGTAGCTGCGTTAGCTGCCCTATTGTCCCTTGCATTTCATTGATTTTCACTTCACTTTACTCACCTATGCTGTCCCAGGTGCACACTTCACGTCACTTAAGGAACTACTAACCATTATATTTGAATTTTATATCCTCCTGCCCTGTCCCCGCGTCCCGGCTCCATCCCCGTCCCCGTCCCTATCACCGTCCCTGTCCCGCGTCGGAATTTTTCAAAATGGATGAGTCACAATCTTTTCCGTATGATCCTATGTCTACATATATAAATCTGTATTCTGTATTGTAACTTAACTCTCTTAATAATATTTTTTTTTGGGTAAGGCAATAAAAGTTATCTTATTTTTAAATTTTTTATTTATTCGTTCGTTTGTTGTCGTTCGTTATACATTTTATCATCAACGACAAGCGAGTGTATACAAAAATTAATTCTACCCATCATATTAACTTATAAATTAAAATTATACAAATTCCATAGCTTTTCCCAACAAAATTGCGATATTGTCGTATATTCCTTGAGTTGCACGTTGAACGTAAAAGTTATCGTTCTTTCTTGAATCGCATCCTTCGCCATCGGCACTTTGCAATACATTTCGATTGGATAATTGCTACAAGTGTACAGTATGCACTTTTTAATGTCGCATCTATCCTTGTACTTCACGTCCGTTGACATTGGCATTCCAGACGCTAACAATTTCCATTGTTCAAATTGGTTCTCGGTCAGCTTACACTCGTCCATAAAGCATGCGTTACTGTGCAACAGGTTACTAAATTTGAAACTCGAATTCGGAGTCAATCCGGTCAATCGGCAAAAATTAAATTGACACTCTACCAAGGCAGTCATGATCATTGTCTTTCCCGTTGATGGTTTACCAAAGAAGAACAAGTTATTCTTTTTTCCAGTCTTTCCTTGCAAGTGTTTAAAAGTTTTTTCTGCAAAAAGGGCCATGTCAATGTCGTTACTCCTTAAAATGCTCATCAAAGTCGTGAAAGACGTATCTTGATATTCATCCGTCATCATTTCCGGGTGGTTGAGTTCGAATTTGGTTTTGGCTCGTTCAAATCTCTGCTTTATCGATTCTTGAAATACCAAAATTCTTGCAATGTGGATATAGTTTTTGATCCTCTCCGTGTATTGTTTTGTGCATATAAATTCAATCCCTTCAGGCGTTCTTGTAAGCACTTCCATAGCCTCTGATTCGGTAAAAGCACTGTTTTTGCATAAAAGTAATATAATATCTGTAATTCTGTCATAAGAAGTGCGATCTTTTCTATTGTCATGTTGGTTGTCAGAGTTTTTCCGTCCGCATAAAACTTGCCCGTTTTTGCATGGTACTTTATTTCCATTCCAAAGTCGTTTACGTATGCTACACTCATCGGTTTCACTAGTTGCATCCACCACTCCTTGCTCCCCCTCTTGTGATGTTGAGCCTTCATTTCGAAATATTGAATCTCCCCCTTCGGTACACTCAGCCTCGTAGTTTTGAGTCGCCCATTGATCGTAGCCGACCATTCCACACGAATGACCTGCGCACTTACAAGCTTCAATATGTTCGTCGCTGAGAATGTCTTGTAATATTTGACGACCATTGCCGGAATAAAGATACTCGCGTAGACAAGACATACAGTTAATGCTTGATGTTTTGTAGGCTCCCTCTCGAATAATTCTTCCCAATCTAGAGTTAAATCCCCACTGTTTATTTGCACTGATGTATATGAGGTGCCAATGCCGTCTTCTTGTTCCTTGATGCAGAGCGATGAGTTTGTAAGGTCCGTTATAAATTGTTGACACTTCGCTTTCATCGTTTGCGATATACGAACCGACTGGATATATTGATCCTTCCACGTGTTCAGAGTGTCGGTTAGGCCTTTCTGAGCTGCCTCCCCCGTTAGAGTATCGTCTGGTTCGTCCGTTTCCCCATCTGACTCGATATCCGCCATCGCCTTCAACGATCCCAACCCCTTCTGTTCCAGCACATAGTTGAGGGCCCGTTCTTCCCGTATCGCTTTCCAGTCGTATACTCCCGTCTCGTCCGTTCCCGGTTTCGGTTCTGGTCCCGGATAAAATGTTTCCGTCGTGGCAGCCGGATACCTCTTCAGTTGGCTGTTCTGAGTCTCCTCGTCTGAGTCCACACTTGTCATACCAACCACCGCAAGTAGCACAATTGAAAAATAATCTTTATAATTGAAGTACATGGATCCACTATGAGGAGGCTTTAAGATTTTTATGTGTTTCCCGTCAATTGCACCTAAACAATGAGGGAAATTAGTCTTTCTTTCAAAACTATTTTCATCCATTCACTTTCTGTAGAAGGCGTTTGAAGATATTCTCCCTGAAGGACATGCCACAGAGTCCAGCAAACATCCCAGATGATACCACTTATAGTCGATACTCCAACTTTGTATGACTACTGTAAATCTTTCATGGAACACCCCGATGCTAAGTACCTGAAAAAAGAAATGTACGTATATGTACCTTATTACTTATCATGTTTGTCTTTTACAGCTAATATGATTATTCAACGGTGGACTCATATAAGAGATAATTATAATCGATCATATAAAAAGATAAAACATCAGAAAAGCTCAGGAAGTGGCGCCAAAACAGCAAAGCCTTATGTATATAGTAAACAGTTATCTTTTCTGCAGAAAGTAATACAACCTAGAGACAATAAATAATGTTACTACAATTATATAGAGGCGGCAGCAGGGGTGCAAATTAAAAATGGAACTCGGCTAATACTATTTAATTATAAAGATTACTTAATTAAAACATTATCATTTGAAACTACTAATCTAAAGTATGACTTAATTCTATCTGCGTTATAATACGACGCCGGCCCGCTCGCGGCTCCCACCGCGGCTCACATCGCGGTTTCCTGGAATCAGCCCGTGTCAGCGAAATTATCTTGAAGTTCGCTGGAAACCGCTGTGTTAGTATGTGAACCAGTCTTGCGCAGGCATACTTTTGGCTTTACCGCGACTATGCCTGCGTAACACCTCCCCCCATCAGTTTAGCGCTTATTGAACACTGTTGTTGTGAATTGCGCTGGAAGATCCTCCTCGATGTTACTTAAGGTTTCAGCGGTCTTCTGTTCGCTTCGTATCTTTAATAGCGTTGTACGAGTCATTTTACGAGGTTAATATGATACCAAGTCCGCAGACACCGACAGTTAATATAATGTATATGGGTATAGTTGTATGGTAGATCCCGTAGTCAGGACTTGGAGAAGGTATGACAGGTGACTGTAAGGACACCGTTGAATTGGCTTCATGTAAGTGATTTAAGTTAATAGATTTTAGCTCATAATACGGAATTGAATCTGGGTCAAAAGACTTTTCTTTGGGTAGATCGGTCACTTGCAATGCTTGGCCTTTTATTCTATGATGAATATTCGAAATCATGAACTCGGGTGTTTTCAGGAAGCATTTCCGTGGAATCACTGCTAGATAGCTACCATTGAGAGTCTTAAGACTCTCAATGGTAGCTCCAGTTTTTCCAGTTTTTCTGCACTAATTCCTGGGATTCCTGTGGTCTCAGCGGCTTGATTATATGGCAATTCTATAACCCCAACAACTTGAGATGAATGTGGTGTAATATCAAAACTGGCATTTTGATCAATTAACTCAACGCCACTGGTATTTTCCTAAAAGAAACACAAGCATCCGCGTGGAATCAAAATTTCCTACAAACTTCCCTTTAGTGATGATTTCTGGAATAAAAACCTATGTCTTTCCCAGGGTCTCAAACTATTTCTATACCAAATATCATTTAAACGGTTCAGCAGTTTAAACGTGAAGAAGTTACAAAAAGAACTCACTTTCATATTTATACACCGTGAAATTGATTTGGTTGTATTCCCGACGCCTATTGGCTGTACAGGCCCATGATAACAAACAACTTTCTCAAAGAAACATAGGTCGAATTACGAAAAAAAAATCGTCCTCCCATACATTCATTGATCAGCTATCAATGAATAGCTAATCAATGAATGTATGGGAGGACGAATTTTTTCATATTTCGATCCAATGTGTCGGTTAATATCAAAATTGGCAAAATCCATTGTGGGTAAAAAAAAATTTTTTATGGCAACACGGCTGAAATTTTGATAAGTAATAGAACGTTATTTTCAAAACTGGTAAAATCCATTGCTTTGCCCAAGTAATTGTAGCCTAAAGTTTGACTTTATATCAAATTCGGCAAAATCCAGATTGTACATTTTTTCAAAGTTGGCTAAATCCACTATAACCAATCACGAGATTGCATTTTTCAATATGGCCGTTAGTTTGCAATCAACTGTGATCCTGTTGTGAGCTAGTGTTTTGTTTTAATTCGTATTTTAATTTACTTTTGGACTTTTGAAATGAGTACTATACCAAAAGTTACTCCAGACAAAGCAAGAAAACGTAGAAGCTATGCAGTAACAAAGAAAAAGGCACAATTGAAGGAAAAACTGTAAGTTTGCAAAGACAATATTTTGTAATGGTTTAGGATTCTAGATACTTCTGTTAGGGTTGTTCACTCCAAGTTATTAGCCGTATAATATTGGTATTTGTCGTAAATTTAAATTATTATGATATACCTGTGGGAATCACTTTCACATACACACACACCTACGCATACTATACATAATAAAACACAATATCGGAACAAACACACAGACACACACCCATCAGCGCGCCGCTCTCCAGTGTGCGCCGAGCATTATCACCTGCCGATGGAAACCGGTCCGTGTGACGTCAGCGCTCGCCGCGCGGGGGCTCGGTGCCTTGCATATTGGCAATTTTAATATACTTAGTCCACATTGTTTCGCGAATGCGACCGGGCCTCCGCGTTGCTAGCGACATATACTTAGTTCCATTCCTACATAATAATAATAATAATAAATATTTTTTATTGCTTTCAAAATAGTCAGGCTTACAAGAATAAAGAAAAAGGTTTAACAAAAAGGAAAGCTTACAACTAAACATCTTAAGCCTAACAACTTAGCAAGTGGCCGCAAACTCAGCTTTATGCTGGGCATTGATGATACCCAGCGCTGATTTTCAGTTTGCTCCTTCTCCTTCTATTTCAATATGGCGCGTCGCCCATCACAAGATTTGAAATATATTACAGAGAATAACAATGTAGAAAAAATATATATATATATATATATAGATACTCGTACACATAATATAATATACCTAACCCGAAAGAAAACAACCAACGTCCGTTCCTCTTCTAGTCCGAACAACAACAAAAAAAAAAAAGAATATTACATTTACAAAAAAAAAAAAAAAGGAAAAATTACTATATGTTAAACAAAGAACAAAATCTCAGTACGACTATACAGAATAATCATTAAAAATAAATAAAAAAAATAATAAATATATTCACAGTATAATCTGTCCACCCCTATCTTGCTGCCTCTAGTTGTTTATCAAGAAAATACCTCTTGAGTTTTAGTTTAAAACTAAGATCGCTCAACACTGTCTGTCTGTCTCGAAGGGGAGGAGGAAGATCATTCCATACTTTGGCCGCAGCGAAGCGGAAACACTGAATCTGAATCCTGCTTTTTTGTGCCTTGGGAAGCTTAGCTTCCATTTATCCTTGACCCTAATCGAGCTCCGTTCATGACGCCATTGCAAGCGTTCATACAGGTAGGGGGGCCGCTTATTGTGTAGAATTCTATGAATCAACATAGTAAGATGAAGGTTTCTACGCGACTTCATGTTTAAAATCTTATGCTTGTTTAGCACCGGTGATATATGGCTTCTCCTTGGTATGTCATAACAGAACCTGGCGCATGCGTTTTGGACCCTTTGTATCGCGTTTTCCGTTTTCTTCAACAACCGAGGTCCATAAATTGTATCGCAATAGTTAAGTGCTGATAGAACGAGAGACTCCACAAGAATTTGGCGCACCCCTTCCGTTAGAAAGCGCCTCAATCCATACAGTACTTTTAGCTTGTAAAAAGCGTTTTTGGCTTTAATACTGACGTGTTGGATAAATCTTAAATTTTCATCGAAATGAAGACCTAAGTTCCTTACGTTTGCAACCCTTTCTAGTGGTTCGCCATTCAGCTCAAAATTTGGATGCCTGCCCTGTATACTAGCCCTTTGATGCTTGTTACCTAGTATCATATATTTGGTTACATACCTATGATTTTCATTATTTTCCATTTATTTTAATTCATTTAGATATAATAGTAAATAAACATAATATTATTTTGTAAACATCTATCTTACTTATAATAAAACTGTAACGGGGCGAATTCTGTACTTTAAATATATTTTGAAATTTTTAATCGGAGGATGCTTTAATATTGATATCCAAAACAATTTTTTTTGAATTTTTTGTCTGTCTGTATGTCTGTCGGCATCGCGCGAAATTACTGAACGGATTTTAACGAAATTTGATATAGTGGTAGCTGATACTCCGGATTAATATATAGGATATTTTTTATCCTGATAAACAATAAGGTTTATATATCTTATATTATATATAATATTATCGGAGATAGAGTACATAACTTCTCGCGAATAGTAGCAAGTGACAGCGAACTTATCTGATGATGAAGTCTGAGTCTGTTCCACGGTCTTCTAAGCATATAACAAAATTACCCATTTTTGAGCTCCTTTTTACCGACTGCGCTATTTCTATTGTTAACCCAATAAAAGTCAGTTGTCATGACACAAACTAACTGTTTCAACTAAACAAATCAGGTATTTATACTAACGCAATTTTATTTCAGATACTCTGCTCCCGGTTTACCGATTAAGCCTACATGTGGCCATAATACTAAAAGTTATGCGTGCGCTTCATTAAATTCTAACGACGTTTTTAATTTTCATAGACAGTTTTACAACAATAATTTAACCAAAGATGCACAAGATAACTACATATTAAAATATTGCCAAACCACTAAAACAAAGAGAAAAAGACCGACAAAAGGAACAAGAAACTCTAAAGAATGGTCCACAAAATATTACGCGATGAAAGCTGTAAGTAAGAAATTAGTACCAGTCTGTTTCAAAAGCTTTCTAGGCATGTTGAGGCTGAAAAAAGGAAGGGTACAAGGAGTATTAAAAAGAAACTTCAGGACTGGTGCAATGGCCAAGGAGACTCGCGGAGGGGATAGAAAAAAGTTCTCTTTTGTGGCACGAAAAGAAGCAATAGAAAAATTCATCCAGACGTTCACACCCTTGGAAACACATTACTGCCGTGGCAAAGACCGTCAACGTGTCTACTTAGCACCAGACTTAACAATAAAAAAAATGTACAATATGTACATGGACCAGGTACTGCCAGGATATTCTGTCACATTATCATATTTTAGGAAAGTGTTCAATACTTCATTTAATATTGGGTTTGGATCTGTTCGTCAGGATGTATGTTCAACTTGTTTGATGTTGGCAGAAAATATCAAAGTGGAGAAAAATTCAAGTAAAAAACAAGAACTTATGGTGATGAAGAGAATCCATAATTTAAGAGCAAAGGCGTTTTTTGATTACTTAAAAGAAGAAAAAGAAGGACTTATCACCATTTCTTTTGATTGTCAAAAAAATTTGCCTATGCCTAAAGTGCCAGATCAGGCTACTTATTATTCCAGACAAATGTACCTATATAACTTCACTGTTGTTATCGGGTCATCCCGTAGCAAGCTTGAGAAAGATAACACATTTGCGTATGTATGGACTGAAGACGTGGCTGTAAAATCATCCAATGAAATCTGCAGTGCTCTATACGATACCCTATCAAAATTGCCACTTGACGATATAAAATGTATTAGGCTTATGGCAGACGGATGCGCTGGGCAGAATAAAAATACCATTTTAATAGGGATGTTGATCAAATGGTTTAGTGATGCTCCACAAGTGGTGAAAAGGGTAGAAGTTATATTTCCCGTCACAGGGCATTCTTACATGCCACCTGATCGGGTGTTTGCACTCATAGAAAAAAAATGTCGCGTTTATGAGACAATAATAAACCCCGATGAATACAAAAATATTATACAGGAACATGCCACTATTTGCAATTTAGGCAGTGATATTGGCATTTACGATTGGCGTGCTGCAGTACGAGATACTATTAAAACACCAGATAAACTTCATTTCAAAATAAGCACAGTAAAAAGAGTCGTAATCAAACGATCATAAACATCAACCAACATATTAGTCAGAGGCGAAATATCGTACAATAACGATACTGGTATTTCAAAGAGTATTTTGAGACGAGGGAAACAATTGCGAAATTTACTCCCGGAAGAGTTGCCTCGTGGGGTATCAGTATCTCAGCCAAAGTTAAGTGATGTAAAGAATCTTCTACAGAAACATTATGGTGAAGAGTGGGCGAGTCTAGATTCCCTATCATATTTTAAGGATTTATTACTCAGAGACAATAATTTACCACAAATGTGTGATGACTGTAATTGTGATGAGCAAAATATTATGGAGGAAGTTTTAGATTTCGTTTAAATTAATAAATTTTGAGCTTTACAAAAAAAGTTTTTTTATTTTATTTTAAAAAGCCGACAACCCTAACATTGTTATCTAATAACAGAGTAGATTAAAATTAGTTATATCCATTTATGAAGTACTTCAAAATCAGTAAAATCCAGTCCGAAATAACAAAATTGGATATAAGATAAGATAAGATAAGATAAGATAAGCCTTTATTGACAATTATAATTATAATTTTACATGTTTTAAACTTATATCTAATATATTTACAGTTACAATTTTAATTTTATTTTTTAATTTTATTTTATAAAGACACCAGTAACTGCGGAAACATACTTACGTGTCGTGGCGTGTCGTGACGCTTACTGTCGTGACGGTGAGTGTGCACACTAAAGTGTCGTGTCGTGGCGTACTCTGGCGTTATTTCTGAACAGTACTTGACGAACCTTTGCAGCGTTCAAACATAAATAATGTTTTCTTCTGATTCGGATAGTGATTTTGATGAAGACCTTCAATTTCTCTTAGCAATGAAACTTCTTAAGAGCAAAAAAAAGAAAAGAAGATACTGGGTTCACCCTATAAACAGAGGGAGACAAGACAAAGGTGAATTTCATCGTCTTGTTAAAGAACTGGAGAGTGACGATGAGAAATTTCATCAGTACTTTAGGATGAACAAAGCACAATATGAGGAAGTCCATTCGCTGATTGAAGGAGACATAAAAAAAGTACATACGAAATTTCGTGAACCCATAGGTACTAAAGAAAGACTTGCGTTATGTTTAAGGTAAGTTTTATTTACTTTGAAAAATATAATTGACTGTGCTGTTGCACGAATTAGGTTAACAATCATTTATCATGAAACTAACTTATATGAAATCAACATTTAAGTAATCACAACCTGCTGTCTTATTTATTAGTTAAAAAATTATCTGTTTATCATGAAATCATTAGTTTAACCATTATTTTGAATTTATTCATCTTCAAAATTTAATACTGTCATAGTATGCTTTCAAGTTATCTGAAACAACAGGTTTTGAGTGTGATCCGGATGGAAATGATGATGACTGGATATATGTGGGTGACTGAGCGTGTATAGGTGACTGGGTGTATGTTGGTGATTGATGAACGTCTGCAGTAGTTTGGATGTATGTTGAAGAATCAGCATGATTTTGTGCGCGAGATGTAGTAGGAATTGATAACTCGATATATGTGGGTGACTGATCGTGTGAGGGTGACTGGTTGTATGTTGGTAATTCAGCGTTTGCAGTAGTTTGGATGTATGTTGAGGACTGATGTTGTGGAGTTGATTGGATGAATCTTTGAGTTGTTATTTTTATAGGCGTTTTTAAAATTTTGTCTTTGTGTTCCAATTGCCGTATTAATGCTTGGGAAATAGCGGTGTGCAAGTCTAATTTTATTTTTGTTTGTTCAAGTTTTGGCAGCGCTTTTAATTCTTTACTCATACTAAGGAAAAATAGATCAGTTTCGTCCATGTCTTGTCTAAAATTTTGCTTCTGACGTCTTAAATCTTGGGAAGATTTCATCAAATCGTACAACTCTTGTAATTTGGGTTATTTATTAGGTTTTCCACATGAGGAACTGCATTGTGATTGACTGCGTGAAGTACTGGGACTTTCTGGAAGACTTTCGTCGGGAGACTCTTCTGTGGGTGGTGATTCTGGTGTAGTTGTCACATTTGTTTTTGTGCTCCTACATTCCATATAAGGAAGAAGAAAACTCATGTTCTCTTCATATTTCCAGGGCACTAACGCCGCCGCAGCCTGCCCACTTTTCTTATTCCTTCGTCGCTTCAAAGTGCTGGCGAAAGCATTCCTTAGTTTTGCCCAGTCATCCTTGCATTTATTTACTGTAACAAATAATAATAATTGTTTATTTCTTTTCAGATTTTTAGCTACTGGAAACACTTTTCGATCATTGGCCTTCAATTATCGAATGGGATTTTCTACTGTGAGAGTTATAGTACAAGAAGTGTGTGAAGCCATTTGGAAAAATATGGCACCTATTGTAATGCCTACACCTTCTGAACAAATGTGGAAAGATATTGCAAATAACTTTAAACAATTTTGGCATTTTCCAAATTGTATTGGAGCATTAGATGGCAAACACGTTAACATAATTTGTCCTATAAACGCAGGTTCTACTTTCTATAACTATAAACAAGAACACTCCATAGTTTTACTTGCATTAGTTGATGCTCAATACAAATTTATCATGATTGACGTAGGTGCGTATGGTCGAAACAGTGACGGTGGCATATACGAGAAATCTTTGATGGGAAAATTATTTGAGCAGAAAGCATTAAATGTACCACAGGATGAACCACTGAGTGTAAACTCACAACCTATGCCATACACTATTGTTGCTGATGCAGCATTCCCGTTGAAACCATATTTGTTAAAACCTTATCACAAAGACAAGCTAGTTAACAATGATGCAAATAAAATATTTAATTACCGCTTATCACGTGCACGCCGGTGTGTAGAAAATGCGTTTGGTATTTTACGGGCTCGATTTCGTGTATTTCATGGACCTATGCAAGTCCAACCGGACATGGTAGACAAGATTGTGCTAGCTGCCTGCTGCTTACATAATTTTTTAAGAACAGAAACATTGCTCCCTGAAGAAAATTTGATGGATTCTACTGACCATAGCAGCAACATCGACTGTCTAATTAATATTGAATCTTTACCAAGAAACCCATCAAAAAACGCTGTTTATGTCAGAGAGAAATACAAAGAGTATTTTATTAGTCCAGAAGGGAGAGTACCATGGCAAATAGAAATGATTCGCCGAGGTAGACAAAATTCTTAAATAGTATTAATTGTTAATTTTGTATAATTATTCATTAATCTCTTTTCAAATAAATAATAAAGTAAAATACAACTTTATTGACTTACCTGGTTGTTCTAAGATTTCAGCGATTTCTTCCCAAGCAGCATTTCTCATGAAATGATCCTTGTAATCTTTACACTTAGAATCATATATAACTTTTCTTTGACGTACGAGTTCTATGAGATCTTCAGTCATTTTTAAAATTAAAATTTAATTCCCGCTAGATGTTTGCGCCACGAGCCACGCGCCAGTATAGAAACACATTTTGTCTGTTGTGCCGTGTCGCGCCATAATCCCCACCACCGCTCTGGCGCAATCGGTGGCGAGCAGTCCGCGCCACGACAGAACGCGTTGCGTCACGACACGACACGCAAATATGTCCCTAACCATATTAAATGTATGAAACCGATATGCTCCTGGCGCGCCACGACACGCCACGACACGTAAGTATGTTTCCGCCTTAATTAATTGTCTTGCTTTCTAGCATAGGCCTCCCCCAGGCTTCTCCATGCTTCTCGTTCATGGGTTTTCCGCTTCCACAGTATTCCTGCTGTTGCCCTCAAATCGTCTTCCCACCTTCGGAATGGTCTACCCCTTCTTCTCTTTCCCTCTTTTGGGTACCATTCTGTAACATTTTTGGCCCAATTTTGCCTCTTGTTTCTTATAAGATGTCCAGCCCACTTCCATTTTAGTTTTTTAATGGTATAGGTTACATCTGTGATTTTCGTTTTTTGCCTAATGCATTTAAGATGTATCTTATCTTGTTTTTTCACACTTAGCATGCTTCTTTCCATGTTATGTTGACATGTCTCCAGTTTTTTATAATTTTCTTTGGTTAGAGCCCATGTCTGGCAACCGTAAGTCATGCTAGGCAGTATACAAGAGTTAAATGCACGACTTTTTAGGTTAAGTGGTATTGCTGGATTTTTTGTTATATCTTTCAGCGACCAATATTTCTTCCATGTTGCATTTATCCTATTCTGTACTTCTTTAGAAGTTAGGTATTTTGGAGAAATAATTTGGCCAAGATAAGTATACTCGTTAACATATTCTATTATATTGTTGTTGACTTGGATCGGTTGCTTAGTACGATTAGTCATTAATTTAGTTTTAGAAACATTCATATATAATCCTACTTTTTGACTTTCCGACATTAATTGCTCCAGCATTTCCTGTAAATGATTATAATTATTTGATATTAATATGAGATCATCAGCAAATCTAAGGTGGTTGAGCAATTCTCCATTTATTTTTATTCCATATTCTGTCCAGTCCAGGTTCCTGAATATATGTTCGAGGGTGGCGGAAAAAAGTTTGGGCGATAGTGGGTCCCCTTGCCTTACACCTTTTTTGATCTCGAATGTTTCTCCAACCCTGTCTGTTTTTATTTTAGCCGTCATATTTTTGTAAATATTTTTAATTACACGAATATATTTTCTGTCTATACCCTGATTGATCAAAGCTTCCCAAATTATTTCATGCTTCAGAGAGTCAAATGCCTTGTTATAATCTACAAAAGCTAGATAATAGGGCATACTATATTCATTGCATTTTTCTATAACCTGTTTTATCGTATGTATATGATCGACCGTTGAAAAGCCACTACGAAATCCAGCTTGTTCTTTCGGTTGGTTCTCATCCAGAATTTTAGTAATTCGATCTAGTATTATCTTTGAAAAAATTTTATAAAGGTTAGACATAAGACTAATGGGTCTATAGTTGTTGATGTCATCTCTATTTCCTTTCTTGTGTAATAATATAATCGTTGATGTTGTCCATTGAGTCGGTATTTCTTCTCTTTCCAAAATTTCATTAAATAGGTCTAATAAATGTTTATCTATGATATTCAATGTGCCTTTTAAAAGTTCGTTGGATATTCCATCTTCTCCTGGTGATTTCCTACTTTTTTGTGATTGTATTGCTTTAAATATTTCACTTCTCAATCTCAAATTGGATATATCCAAACTTAATTAACGGTTTTAACGAAAGTTATGTCGTTTCAATCATATTAAACAGCGTAAAATAATGTTATTCTTTTCATATGACCCAAATATAATTCGTCTCATAAGTAAATCGAATTGCAATCATCTGTTTTAGAATAATGCTATCCACGGAAAACTAGTTAGCTGGGATATATCTATTTTTGATGTTAACCGACACAAATCTTTGATAGGTCTTACTCTTCAATTTAAGAAAAGAGACAAAGTAGTCGCAATCCTCCTCTAACTCCAATTCTTCAAGCACTTTAGCGATGTAATAAACATCAGTTTTCTTTGATTTAAAGACAATAATAACATAATCATTCGGTCGAGGGTTTCGCGCCAGTGGAGGAAAACGACCGTCTACAATAATCTCTGCGTCATCAGATTCATTAACAAAATCGTCTCCACCAGATGATGACCCGCTGCATTTAAACTCTTCATCTTCTTCGCTTGATGAATCGGATTTCTTCTTCTTACGCTTTTGTTTAAATAAATCTACTTTAACCGATTTTACTCTTTTTTTGTTTCTCTTGTTCAGCTTTACTTCTTCCAAAGCATTTTTCTCTGGGGTGTCGGTGGCTATTATGCTCCTACCAGCCTTTCTTTTTGTTCGAGTGCTCGTGCGAGGTTTCGCCTTCAGCGGCGGTCGGAAAATCTTTGGCGAAATGAAATTCGATGTACAAGGTGGAGAAGCTTCTTTTGTCATCATATTTCCAGCTGCAGAGACTGCAGAAATATTTGGCTGGACGATAGCTATAGATGCAACCTCAGAAGCAGGCAAGTTATACGGTCGGTCAAATTCTTTTTGCGGAAAAATTTAAGCAATCATTTTTATTATCAGATGATTATTATCAGATGCAATAATCTCATTTGTAGTGATTGACTGAGTTTACCAGATATGGTAATTTTAATAGATCCAACCACATATTTTAGAGTATAGATCCAACAAATCATTTTGACCGATGTCACAGCTGGTATTCATTGTATAAGTGCTTGAAATATTTTTTAAAATCTATGCATAGCAACTTTGCGAAAATATTGAAAAACTTTCAAACGCCCTAACAGCGCCATCTAGCGGGAATTTGTCCATGAGAAGACCGTGTCTTCATCCTTAAGATATAAACTTTTGAATTAGATATTTACTTGTGTTATATCTAATTCAATATAGATTGAGATTCATCAATAAATCAAATTAACAGTGGGTATTTGAAGTGGATAGTATTGGTACTTCCTCACTTTTTTCTCACTTTGGTGAGATCCGTTAATACAAATTACCGGGTAAAATGAATGAAATCAATAAAAATAAAACCTAGGACTTACAAAGTTATTAAAATAACTGTACTCTACGATTGTACCCACTTTTGTGTTTTTTGCTTTTGTTTGTTAATACATTGACAGTAGTTAATCTCTGCACAGAATATTCGGAAGCACAATAATTTCGCATAGTTTTTTAATTTCTTTCAAAACTTTCCTAGACTTAATTAATTAAGCTCATCGAGATTTCCGTTATGTGCATTAAATACGTATTCCTTTTTTTTTATATATCAGGGAATTAATTTTTTTATTTTTTGTTTTGTTTTAAGTAATTTATTATTAAGTTTATTCCCTTACCATGTAGGTTTTTTTTTTTTTTAATATTTTTAGCGAGCAAACGAGCAGGCACGAGCAGGTAGGTACTCATATTCAACAAAACTAACTTCATTAGATTTTTTGAAAACCTCCCGTTGTATTACTATTTATTGAGCTATTTTAACTTGGTTATCCGAACAGTACTTTGCCTTATTATTGTTTACGCCCAAAACTTATAAAACGGGAGTTACGTAGCCTACCTAGAGTCTACTTGCATGGTAACTTCAGCGACCTTCACATACCTACGGAAGCTAGATATGAAGATATCTGCACGTAAAGACGTGATGGCATGTCATCGAGCCGAAGACTAGTTAGTAAGAATAGTTATTAGAAGTAGAGTATATAAGCTAGGGTTTAAGTATTAGATTGAAGCATTAGATCTGTGGTCTACCAATCGACACAGTTGTAAGTTAGGGTTAAGTACTTTTTAATTAAATTAGTAGTAGTCAAAATCTTCGTTTCATTGTCATCATTGTCACGAGAAGTTTCTAGCATATTGACAGCACTGGAATGTGATGAATGACCATCTAAAATTAGTAATACCTTTCTTGGAGGCTTGTAGGGTATAAAATGTTCAGTCAGCCACTTGTAAAAAAGTTCTGAGGAAATATATGCTGATTTCTTTTGCATATAAACTTTGGAACCAAGAGGAAGTCCTTCTTCAAATTCTGGCTTTTTATTTACCCCCTTGATAATCAGAACAGGTGGGAGAAAATTGCCGATAGCGTTGCAACAAGCAATAACGGTAATTGTTTCACCTTTTTCACCGGAAGTAAGTGATTTCACTGCTCTAGTACCTTTCTTGGCTAATACCTTGCCAGGTTTATTGTTGAGTTGGACACCGCATTCATCCATATTGAAAATTCGCTCCGGCTTATCCAGTAAATCATTATCAGTTAAGACGGTTATGAGCAGATCAAAAAATTTGGCTACTTCGGCCCTGCTTAGACCCTTCGCTCTTTGAATTGATAAGCCCTCAGCTTGCCTCACAACTATTTCGGGATTTCTTTCAAGGAAACTTTTCAATCATTGCGGTCCAGCCATCTTAGTTTCATTATTAAAATTGTGCTTCAATCCTAGTTTTTCGGCAAACTGATAGGCTAATTGGCGAATTAAACTCTTTTCAGGAGGAAATCCTGCGTCTCCGAGCTTCAGTATATGGGATACTAGTCTTTTTTCATTTTCAAAGCCAAGGACCGGGTATTTTCTTAAAATGTTAAAAATACAATTAGATAAGTATTCAGGTATGTAAATAGATTATTTTATTTATAAGCTAAATATAGAATTTTAAATCCTTGACATACCTTGGGTTACCAGTAGCTGGTTTCTCTTTTCATACCGTCTTCTTAAGGTTCGAGAGGATATGCCATAAATCCGGGATATTTCGTTGATACTTTTTTGTTTTTTATTTAGTTCTTCGAACGCAAGTGCTAAACTATCTTCTGTCCAGTTGATGTGGCGCGGCACCACGCCTGACTTTCGTTTATACTTGCGAGGCATTTTGCTGTTGAATATTTATTTTATTTAATATAAACTTTAATGAAAACAAATAAAAAAAAATTACCAAGAAAAAATAGTAAAACCAAATGAAAAAATAACTAAGAAAAAAATCTGTCTTTGCTCGTTAAAAATGTATAGTTACGGATAGTTGCCCTAGGGCAACTATCCGCAAAAGACAGATAGGCAACTATCCTTTTTGATACGGATACTTGCCCTTTTTATTTACGAAATAAATAAAAAATATTTAACAATAAAACGTAATAAACAGTGCAATTTGAACTCTAATGCATTCAAAGAAATATTTTTTTTACGAAAATCGCAATCAGTTATAAAAATATTTAACAGAGATTACTTACCAATATAATTCTGACGCTCGTCGAAGTATCGCCGCGGAAGATTTTTACTCACACGGACAAAACACGTGCGCCTACTTCAACGGCTTACGCTGCACTGAGGCCTGCGCGGGGGGCGCTTTCAATTATAACCGAAAAGAAACACTGTCAATACGTCTAACATAGAGCATTTGAAACTGAGGCATGTATCCGTCCGAGGCAACTATCCGGCTTTTACCCTACACACAAAATATTTGTGTCGCCGACACAAATATTTTGTGTGTAGGGTAAAAGCCGGATAGTTGCCTCGGACGGATACATGCCTCAGTTTCAAATGCTCTATGTTAGACGTATTGACAGTGTTTCTTTTAAATGCCTACCCACCTTAAAGTATTGATTGGCATAACAATTGTTGTGTACATACCGACACAGTGTCGGTATGTACACAACAATTGTTATGCCAATCAATACTTTAAGGTGGGTAGGCATTTAAATTACTTGCTCAAAATGTTATGCTAAAACGTATGAAATTATAATTTATAATTATGTACTTCAATTGATTCAATCATTGCAATAAATACTCGTAGTTAATTATTGTATGGGAAATGGGAATACAACTGTTCGAACAACAAGTAAACAAGCAGTTTTTCTTTGAAAAACTGATCGGTATGTACTTTCTCATTTATAGTTTTTTTTTTTTTTGCAAAAATAATATTTTATTCTACTCACGTTTATCCCGTCGCCACTTTGTAGGACTCGGGGTTCTAATAAAATAGAGGTTGTATTTACACGGAAAGCAGTGTATGTGATGTACCACGTCGAGCGCGTGACCCAGACTGAATAATCGCATTCGCTATAAGCATCAACAAGAGCAAGTAGCACAATGGAATGCTCTTGTTTATAATTGTAGAAGGTAGACCCAGCATTCATTGGGCAAGTTATATTTATATGTTTTCCATCCAAAGCTCCAATACAATTTGGAAAATGCCAATTCTTTTTAAATCCTATAGCAATGTTTTGCCATGTTTGTTCTGTTGGTTGTGGCATTACAATAGGTGTCATAATCTTCCAGATGGCATCGCAAACTTCTTCAACTATTGCTTTTACTGTTGACACTCCCATACGGTAACTGAACGCCATCGAACGAAATGAATTTCCTGTAGCCAAAAATCTGTAATTAAATAAATTATATAAGTATATACCTACATGCCAAAATTTATTGTTTCAGTTGAAACATGCTAAGAGGATTGGACTAAGTTACGTAATTCTTTCGCCAGTGCACTAAAACGTAGAAGAAATAAGAAAAGCGGTCAAGCTGCCATGCCAGTAACACCTTGGAAATATGAAGATCAAATGAATTTTTTATCACCATTTATGGAATCTAAAAACACGAAGACAAATTTAGCATTTTCACCTGAACCAATTCAATCACCATCTGAATTGACATCGGACAGGTCTACAGCTAGTCCTTACAATAGGAGCGAGTCTCAATGCTCAGTCAGGAGTTCGTCTTCTTCCCGTCAGAATTCGGTCAAGCCAGGGATGCAGGAGCTTTATGAACTTATGAAGTTATCAAACGATCTCAGAATTCAAAAGCAAAATGAAAGACGAGAAAGAGATATGGATGAAAATGATCTGTTCTTTTTGAGTATGAGCAAAGCGGTGAAAAGTCTTTCAATCCTTGAACAAACTAAAATTAAACTAGATTTGCACTCTGCAGTATCCAAAGCACAAGAAACAAAAGACCGATAAAGTCCTGCAAACTCCAATTAACATTACATCCTACAAAGTCATTCCGCCACAACAAACTATTTCCCCACCCCAACCATCGTCAACTTATCAACAATACGAACAACCTCTTCAGTCATACAATCAATCTTCTACCATTTACTATCCAATCTCATCAACATCTACAACCTTGCCATCCACATCGTCATCTCACACATCACCGCAACAAATGAGTTCATTGGCTGATGAAAATCTTGCTTCCTATTATAGTACAGTTGATTATAGTGACTGTGATTAATAAATAAATTGTCATCAAAAAAAATTATGTCATTTTAGAGAAAATACATACCTCAAACACACAGCAAGTCTTTCTTTTGTTCCTATAGGACAGCGAAATTGCGTATGTTGTTTCTTAATATCCCTTTCAATTAAAGAGTGTACTTGCTCGAACTGAATTTTAGTTAATCTGAAATATCGATGGAACCTTTCGTCATCAGTTTCTAAGTCCTGAACGAGAGTGTGAAATGCGCCTTTACTGAATCTTACTTCATTTATAGGATGAACCCAATATCTCCGTTTCTTTTCTTTTTTTTAAGAAGAGTTGCCATGATAAGAAATTGTATATCTTTGTCAAAATCACTGTCAGTATCAGATGATTCCAAGAAAAACATTTTACACGTATACCGCACAACTCACAAATTATTAATGATATGAAATTGTGCCATATTGCAACACACCACGACACACCACTATGAACACTACGCGTCACGACACATAGCGCCCCAACACATCACGACACAACAATCTGAACCCAGCTTAACAAGTAAACAAACTCGTAAATTAACATGCTTACAAAATTAAATCAACTCTAAACTGTAACAAAAGATAATAAAACTACATTGGTAAATCACTTTAAACTTATAAACACGTATTACATAACTACATACTACATACCAAGTATTTTACATAAATAATGATGTCTTATTTTCGACAATGAGTTGGTAAGGAAATCTGCTTTGTTTTCATTACTAGGTATATATTTTAACACTAACAATCCTTTATTTATAATATCTTTAATAAAATGTACCTTTATGTCTATGTGCTTTGACCTTTTACTATTTTCATAACTTTCAATCATTTTAATAGTACTTTGATTATCAATTAATAACAAACAACTTAAGTCTTTATCGCACTGCAAGAATAGAATAGAATAGAATAGAAATATTTTTTATTCAAATAAACTTTTACAAGCACTTTTGAATCGTCAATGAATCTACCACTGGTTCGGAATGCCTTTCCTGCCGAGAAGAGCCAGTAAGAAACTCGGCGGTTGCTCTTTTCAAAAAAAATAAAAAATTTACAATTGTTATTGAACACAGGATAGTTATTACTGTCTTATGAATCACTGGAGCGAATTATATCCACGCTTTTTTATCATTTACATAGTCTTCAATTGTATAATATGCTTTTTTCATGAGAGCAGATTTAATTGATTTCTTAAACTTGTGTAGAGGCAAGTCTAAGATTGACTGTGGAATTTTATTGTAAAACGTCACGCCCATTCTCACAAATGTCTTTTGGACCCTCTTGAGGCGCAGCCCAGGAAACATGAGCCTATTTGGATTTCTACTTGGTCTATCGGACAAATCACTCTTTTTTTTGTAACTCAAAATGTTTTGTCTGACAAATATTATGTTGTTATAAATATATTGTGAAGCTACTGTAAGAATGCCTATCTCTTTAAATCTTTCTCGAAGGGAATCCCGCGGCCTCAAATTATAGATTGCGCGGATTGCCCTCTTCTGCAAAACAAAAATTTTTCCAATATCGGCTGCCTTACCCCATAGTAAGATTCCGTATGACATAATACTATGGAAATATGCAAAATAAACAATTTTTGCAGTTTCTATGTCAGTCAACTGTCGAATCTTCCTAACAGCGTAAGCAGCAGAGCTAAGTTTGCCAGCAAGCGTTGCTATATGGGTGCCCCATTGTAGCTTTGAATCCAGGGTTAACCCCAAAAACACTGTGGAGTCCTCAGTTTTCAAAGGTTCATTATTTATCTTTAAATTTTTACTGACAGTTCTCGTGTTAGGTAATAAAAACTCAACACACTTTGTTTTTTTAGCATTTAAAAGGAGATTATTTGCCGTAAACCATTCAGAAACTTGAGATAATGCATTATTTACATCGTCAAAATTGTCTTTCATCCTATCGACTTTAAAAATTAAAGACGTATCATCAGCAAATAGTACAATATCGCAAGTATTTTGGACAAAATGTGGTAAATCATTTATGTAGACCAAAAACATGAATGGACCTAGAATAGAACCCTGGGGTACACCCATTACTGAGGCTGATCCGGATGATTTTACATCATTGACACATACTCTTTGGACTCGGTTGCTGAGATAAGACGCAATGAGACTAAGTGCAAAATCTTTAATGCCATAGTGGCTCAGTTTAAGCAAAAGAGTCTCGTGATCAACGCAGTCGAATGCCTTTGACAAATCACAGAAAATACCAATGGCATTCTGTGAGTTCTCCCACGCATCGAATATGTGTTGTAATAGCCTTGCGGCTGCATCGGTTGTTGATCGACCCTTTGTAAAACCATACTGCTCAGTGTGTAGGAGTTTATTTAAATTAAAGTATAAAAGCATTTGGTTGAGCATTATTTTTTCGAATATCTTGCTGAGAGTTGGCAAAATTGAAATTGGCCTGTAGTTATTCGGGTCACTTTTGCTGCCCGATTTAAAAAGCGGTATTAGCTTACTACATTTCATAAGATCTGGAAAAGATCCAGAATCTACTGATTTATTAAAAATTAAAGCAAGATACGGCGCAATAATATCAATTACATTATGAATTATTTTAACTGATATCCCCCATAGATCTGCTGTTTTCTTATTTTGTAAAGATTTAAATGTTTTGACTATGTCATATGGGGTAACGTGTTCAAACCTAAATAACTTATTGCACTCAGAGACATTGCTTCTTAGAAGACGATAGGCTTCTGCCGGCGAGGAATTTAGAGAACTGGTTGTGGTAATTGGAATATTTTTGAAAAAGTTCTCAAATGTATTTACAACTTCTATATCGGAGTTAATTACATGATTATCAATTTTAAGCTCCAATTTATTATTATTATGCACCTTATGGTTATTCATTTCATCGCCGATGATGCCCCATGTCGTTTTAATTTTATTATCAGAATTGACAATTTTTTGTTTTATGTGAAGTGACTTTGCTTGTATGCAAACATTTTTAAACAATTTAGAATAATTTCTTACATATTCAATAAACGCGGGGGAATAATTATATTTTTTTTCTGCATACAAGTCAAACAGCTTATTTCTACTTTTATAGATGCCGGCAGTTGCCCAGTCACTAAACTTAAGATCTTTAAACAGTCTTTTCTCCATCACCTTAAAGATAGAGTTATATTGTGAGCTTAACAAATCAAAAAACTTTGTATAAATTTCATCCGGATCATCCTGTGCAAGGTCAAGCGTCGGCAATCCAGCTGAGATGTTTTGTTTAAAATGCTTTACTTTTTTAGTGGTAACTGGCCTGTATTTTATTACTTTTGTTATATTCTGTTGACTGCTTGGAATAGATATCATTTGACCGCAATGATCAGATCTGAGATAAGTGATAACAGATTTTTCAATAATGTTACAATCACAAAAAATGTTGTCAATACAGGTAGCTGAGTTTGCAGTTACTCTTGTAGGTTCATCAAAAATATTCTCTAAATTAAAGCTTTTAAATAAGTTAAGTAGCCTACCAGTAAAAGGAGTGTGAAGCAAAATATCAATATTAAAGTCTCCACAGACCACTATTTTTTTTGATGACCTACATAGCCGCCTTAAGGCATCCTCCATTACCTCCTCAAAAACAACAAAGTCGCCCGAGGGTGGGCGGTACACGCAAACTACAATATATCGGTCCAGCTCAACACAAGACAGCTCAATAGTGCGTTCTATAGAAAGACTAACAACGTCTTTTCGCTCTTTATAATTAATGTTATTTCGCGTTACTATCAATGATCCCCCGCGTATAGCAGTCTTTCTTGAGAACGCACTTGACAGTGAATAATTATTAAGGGGTACAATTAACTGATGAGTATTGAGCCAATGCTCAGTGAAGCATAAGATTTCAATATCAAATTTTTTAATAAAAAGCTCAATCTCATGTTCTTTGCCAGATAAGCCCTGTATATTTTGGTGTACAAGATTAATTTTATGTTGCTTATCTGTTGTCTTACTGCTTAGTTTAAATTTTTTACAAGTATTATTTTTACTTGAGTCCAAATTCACCATACTGCCGGATAGGCTCTGTATATTTTGATGTACAATGTTCAGTTTGCAGAGCCTCTCCGTTGTCTTAGTATCTAGTTTAAACAAGTAATAGGCTTACTATTACTTGGTTCAACAACAGAAATATTAGTACTTAAAGTACTTGAGTCAAAAACAGAAATATTTGTACTAGAAGTACAGTTTGTAAAATTGTCAAAAGACTTTGTTACAACACTTGTAACTGTATCATTCATTAAATTATATGCTAGCAATGAAGCTATATGTATTTTACATTTTCTAGGCAGGTACATATTATCTGCGGTCAATTTAAATTTATAAATAAATTTATTCAAGTCAAAAAAGGAGATAGCACTGTCATGATGGCTTGACAAATTAAACATATGCAAATTTAATTTATTTATGCGCTGGTTTTGCTCCTTACTTACTCTAGTACAAGAGTAAGGCACATAAAGTAAATTTACATTTGGTTTTATTATGCAAATACAATAATTTTTCAAAACATTTTAGGATCTTGTGCTTTTTTATCAATAAACTGTCCCCAATCAATATGATAACATTAGTATTTATATCCAAGCTTTCTTCATTCAAGTTATTAATTAAATAGTCAAAACTAGCCCCTGGTGAACATTTATTAATCACTGGATGTTGCATATACTTGTTCATATAGGCACCAAAGTCTTTACCTAACTGGTCAGAGATAATTACAGTTTTTTTACTGACATTCACAGAGAGATTTATGTTTGAGGATGAAGAACTTTTTGTATTTACACTACACTGCGTGGGATGGGAAGGCAATTTCACTGGGAGCAATGTACTACTACTGTGATCGTTGCTAGCCATAGGTATAGGTGAGAGGTTACATTGGCATTTACTTGTCAGTGATTCAAAGCGAGCCATATTGTAGTTGCCTAGGGCTAACAACTCGTCAGCTGCCTGTAACTGTTCACAGATCTGATTTTGTGACAACTCGTACTCCATAGTAACTTTTTTTAGGGAATCATTCAATTTACAAATCTCATTATTAAGGTTTTTAACGTCAACATCATATTTAGTGCTCATTTCTGTCAAAGATGAGCAGTATGTTTCAAGCTTATGTAATAAATGTGACCGTTCCTTCCTTAATGCAACATTTTTAGTGTGAGTCCTTTGTAATTTAATTAAATTTTTGGTTTTTTTAATTATTTTGCCAATTTTAATGTATTTTTTAATTTTATTATGACTATTTAGTTGTATCTTATCATGGTTCTGTATTGTCTTACTATTTCTAGTATAAGGGCTGTCACATGTCAGATCTATGACCGGCACAATTGAGGATGAAGTAAGCAGTTCATCATACAATGTGTTGGTTGCTTGAGCTTCATAGCTTTTTAATTGAGACTGAAGGTCATCAATTGTTCTGTGAGCCCCACTCAATTCATCCTCTAGTACAGATATCTTCCCTAGAGCCTCTTCATAAGTCTGAATGCACACATTAAAAGAGCTGACTGCCTCCTGGAGTCGGTCACGTTCCTCTGACACTAAAGTATGTGAGCTATTCAGGGCAGCGAGTTCAGCTTTTAACTGTGAATTTTTGGCAATCACAGCTTTTACTTCAACCTCACTTTCTTCTTGCTCCCTCAGCAATTGATCATTAAGTTGTCGCAGTGATTTCAGTTCATTGAGGGCAGTTTTAAGTTTCAGCTGTTCTTCTAACGCTGCTGCCCGTCTTGTTTGCATTGTGATGATTGTTGTTATACAATAATGCACCTGAAACACCAAATAATGTGTAAGTGAAGGAAGAAAAAGAAAAGTGGGTGGGTTACACAGAAGAGAGTCTGAGATATATAGAATAGATTTACAAAATGAGTAGAAAGAAAGATAGTACTATTTAGTGTGTTTGTATTACTTTCAAAAACAAGATTTATAGAGCCCACACTTATTTTAAAATAAGCAGCTGTTAATAGGTAGGTATTAACCTATTTGAGTTATTTATGACTATTGTCACTTCTATTGAAGTGCTTAAGTAATCAAAAGTTGCAAGGGACAGTGTACAATCTATTATGTATGCTCGTGTCGTGAAATGTCTGAGGCAGTACAAGTTATTCTTCTACTTCACTTCCACTATTGTCAAGTGAACAGAGAAAAATTTTGCCTTTCAATGTGAGGAAGGACGTGTCTCGAGACTCGAGAATGTACCTAATGTGCGCGGATAACGTATTTATTCAATAAACTAACTGCACTAAGTAGTTATTATAATATTTTTAAGAAGATAAAGGAAATACTCCCCCGGTTTATCCAGATGTCGTTGAGATTTAAAACTCCAATAATGAACACTGTTTCACTTACAGTTAATGCTGCTGCCACATACTCCGATTCAGCTGTTGAAAGTGCAACAGTTGACTGCTTTTTGGAACTCCAGCTTACTAAATTTCCTCGTTGAAAGATAGCAATTCCGCTTACACTTTTGCGGTCCACTCGATCACCTGCCCAATCTGCATCTGAAAAGGCTTGTAAATAATTACTTTCTTCTTTTTTATACACTAATCATTTCTCTTTTGTCTGTTTCAGGTATCTCAAGACTCTCTTTCCTGCCTGCCATAATGTTATGGTTGGACAATGCGTATATCTACTTAGAAAACCTGTTGCATATGCAATGTCTGGCCTACTGATTGTTGCTAAATACATAAGTGACCCAACGAGTTCTCTATATGGAATGTTGGTCAGGATTTCTTCTTTTCGTCAACATTCAGGCCAACTTCCATCGGAGTGCTGATACCTTTGCAATCTTGCATATTAAATTTTAATAAAATTTTCTCAATAATTTGTGTATGTTTAATTAGATCTTGTAATTTCCATTCCTAAGAATTTACTTATATTTCCCATATCTTTTGCTTGAAACTCCTTTTTTAACTCTTGTATTATTGACTGACCATCTCCAATTATTAAGATATCATCTACAAATATTAAGATATACACATTTTTCCCAGTATATAGGCAAAAATCGTGTAGTGATTGTTTTAATCCATTCTTTATAAAAAAATTATTTAATCTCTCATTCCAACAACGTGGTGACTC
This sequence comes from Hipparchia semele, assembly GCA_933228805.2. NCBI lineage: Eukaryota > Metazoa > Arthropoda > Insecta > Lepidoptera > Nymphalidae > Hipparchia > Hipparchia semele. The sequence goes on from OW121729.1 coordinate 11,525,306, forward strand.
TTTTAAACCGTATAAAGCTTTTCTTAACTTTAGTACTTATCCTTCTTTCTTTTTCAATCCTTCGGGATATTTTATGTAAATATCTGTCTTTAACTCTCCATTTAAGAATGCTGTAGGTATATCCATCTGTCTTATGGGTAAATCTTCTTGAATTGCTTTATTCAAAAATAATCTTACAGTAGTCATCCTAGCCACTGGCGCATATACATTGTGAGTGGTTTCCTCTTGAAATCCCTTGGCGACAAGTCGTGCCTTCTTAACATTGTCTGATTTAGTACGAAACACCCACTTTGTGTCTATTGCCTTTTGACCTTCTCTGCCCCCGATAATTAAAAAGACGTATCTAACAAAAAGTAAAAACGGAGAAATAAATGTTTTAACGAATGAAACGGGAAATCGTTTGCTGTCTTCGAGTGAATTAAAATATTTACATACTGGAAGTTGAAAATAATGCCCACTAATAATAGCTTTAACTTGGTTTAGTAATAATATGAATTTATTAAATTATTATAATAAAAATAATGAAAAAACAGATTCATCTTAGCATAAAAAATGAAGAAAAATATGACATACTTAATTGAATAGACGTAAATGGCTAGATGCGTCCTTTAAATTTCAAACGCTTTTGACTGTAGAGGAAAGGCCTACGCAGACCGGGACGGCAAGGCAAGGGATTTTGCCGTGAGTCAGCGCACACTGGCCGCTTAGATACCGCGGCATTCCAGCACTTTGCCACGGCATGCCACGGCGTGCCGCGGCACGACAAAGCACGCCTCAGCGACTCCTGCTGCCTGATACACTTTTAGTCTTCAGTTGCGTTTGATCGAGTGTTGGTGTGCCTCAGTTTTAAAATGGTAGATTGGGATTTGGTGTTGATATCGATTATTGCAGATGAAGAAGAAGGTGCACAGGCTAATAATAGGGATAGAAGAAGATTTTGGGTTGATAATTTATGGAAAGAAAGGGAATCAAAGGGTGAATTCAATAATTTATTTAATGATTTAAAATACGACGTGCAAAAATTTTATGACTATCATAGAATGGATTATGAGAAATTTCAAGCACTGTTGAATATATGTCGACCATATATCGAAAAACAGAGGACCAATTTTCGCAACCCCATTGAAGCCGATCAGAGATTATCCTTGTGTTTGAGGTGGGTAGTTAAATGATTGTATAAGTTTTATATTTTCTTCTTTTATTAAATTAAAAAAAAAAAACAATATTTTTTGCCAAGTACAATCATGTATTGTAGACACATAATAACGATTTTCAAGTTTTTGCACTGATAAACCTTCTCACTGATAATCCCTGGATCTTTATTTGTTTTTACTTAATTTAGAGTACCTACTAGTTTAGATTAGTTTCGTATTCAGAAACTGCAGTTTTGTAGCCAGACCCTGAAGCAGCTTCATAGCCAGGGCCAGAGGCGGTACCATAAACAGACCGTGAAACAGCTTCATAACCAGAGCCTGAGGCAGTTCCATAGCCAGACCCCGAAGCAGCTTCATAACCAGAGCCTGAGGCGGTTCCATAGCCAGACCCCGAAGCAGCTTCATAACCAGAGCCTGAGGTGGTTTCATAGCTAGAGACATCTTCAGATGTTGGAGCTGGAGTTCCCTCTATGTATTTTAATTCGGCGTCAGTTACCACATTAAATATTTGTCTCTTTATTTGGACCTGCACTCTTTCTGGTAGTTTTTTTACTGTGGCAGCCATTGTTTGAAAGAACGAATCAATGGGGTCCACCTCCTTTTTCGATTCAATGTATTTATTTAGTATTTCAGCAGTTGTTGTAGGTTCTGGTCTTATTAAGGAATGGTGTGAATCATTGGTCATTCGCGAAACTGAACGTTCATCATTATCATTGACAGCGGATTCTGCGAAAGAAGTCTGCGTATCCTCTGAAGAGGAGTCCAGATTCGAGGTTTGTTTTCTGTGCTGAATGAATTTTTTCAAAAACTCCAGCTCTTTTTCAAACTTGATAGGGCGTCGCTTTGTGTACGGGTCACCACTCTTTGTTTTTCTGTTATTCAGAGCTTTCCTAAAATTATTACGTATATTACCCCATATTTTCTGGCATTCTTCACCTAAAACAAAACATAAGCAGGTAAAATGGTATATTATCTTTCAGATTTTTGATCACGGGAAGTAGCTTCAAGTCTCTAGGTTACAGCTATCGCATGGGGTTTAGTACAGTGCGCTCTATCGTACATGAAACTTGCCGAGTCATTTGGAATGCCCTAAGACCTAGTGTTATGCCAAAACCAACAAGGGAAAAATGGACGCGAATCGCGATGGAATTTGATGAAAAATGGAATTTCCCGAACTGCATCGGTGCAATAGATGGTAAACATTTCAGGATAAAAGCACCTCGCAATAGTGGAAGTCTCTACATAAACTATAAAAAGTTTTTCAGTATCGTACTACTAGCGGTTGTGGATGCAAATTATAAATTTGTGATTGCAGATGTAGGATCATATGGACGAAATAGTGATGGAGGTATAATGCAAAACTCAATATTTGGAAAAAAATTGACTTCTAATGCCCTCGATATTCCCCCAAAAAAACGTTTACCGAGGACTGATCTTGAGTTGCCGTATGTTTTTGTAGCAGACGAGGCTTTTCCGTTAACCACAAACATTATGAGACCATTTAGTGGCGATCGATTGACAGATGAAGCAATGAAAATATACAATTATCGTTTGAGTAGAGCCAGGCGTATCGTCGAAAATGCATTTGGTATACTTCAAGAACGTTTCGAATTATGTCAAAAAGGAATTCAGGTTCAACCAAAATATGTTGATAATATCATTTTAGCATGTACTTGCTTACACAATTTCATCATAGGTGGTACAAGCACAGAAAGCCAAAATATAGCAAGTGTAAGCATTAATTTAGAAAACGATAATAATATGAACAATGCATTAGATGGTATGACAGTACGGGAGATGTTTAAAGATTACTTTAGGTCTGATGAGGGCTCTATTCCATGGCAAAACGATATTGTAAATAGACATTAATACTGTGTTAAATCTTAAAATATAATTATAGTGCAAAAATATTTACTTACCTGTTTTATTCATTTCTATTCCAATTCTTTTCCACGCATTGTTCTTCATTTGAGTGTTCATATAATGTTTTGATGACATATTATATAAATAATCATAGTCTTGAACTAAAGTTATTAATTTTTCCTCCATGTTGGAATAAAAAACGTAAAAAACTGGTCTCCGAAAAAATCACGTAGCACAGTCGTCAAAGACGCGGGCGCAAATGGATGGTCAATATTGGTGTGCATTCCCCGCTTCTCTACTCCCGCCGCCGCACCCCGCAGTATATCACTACGAGCGCCGGAGTCCGTGGCATGCCGTTGCCTACCGCAGTATGCCACGGCATCCCGCCACGGGAGCCTGTGGCGCGTGTTGCGATAAAATCCCTTTCAATGCCACGGCATCATTTTAAAGCATAGCAATTTATGTCGTATTTCTGTACCAGTACGGTTGAATGTCCATTAGTAAAAATTAAAATCCCTTGCCTTGCCGTCCCGGTCTGCGTAGGCCTTAAGGGGTGGTAATTTGGAACCCGCTGTTAATTTGGAACCCCTTAATATCTCAGAAACAGACAGCGACATCTGTTAAAAAACTATGCAATTACGTTGAACTGGTATCATAGAATGTATTCACTGCCACTAGCGCCAGTTTTGCATCGAGTTTGAACCTGTCATTCAAAGTTGAAATTTTATGTCACCGGCAAATGTTTTTTCTTTTATTCGTTTATATTGTCAAAAGTTTTTATTTTAGTCTAAAACTAATACAGTGGGTGTTAAGGGAAGTACTTTACGCATAAGTTCAAATTGTCACAGGTAAGTTTTAAGGTTTGTTTTAACGAGTTTTAGTTTTCTTAATTATTTGATAACATAGTAAGGTTTTGAATTTGGAACCCCATAGGTGCAGGTAATATGGAACCGGGTTCCAAATTACCCGCAGTGCATTAACATCACTTTTTTCCTGATTCCAGTCATGCCTCGAACTCAATTGTCACCAAAGCCGAAGTCGAAAAGAAAAACTTGGGCCAGGAATAATATGATTGAAGCTGTAAAAGCAGTAAGAGAAAAGAAAATGGGTTTGAAAAAAGCGGTCAAGCTTTATAATGTTCCAAAAACTACTCTGCAAAGGTTTGTGCACAGTGACCAGCCTCCCGATGAGTTGTAAATACTACTATAGGAAGAAGACCTGTCCTGCCATCTTACCTTGAAGAAAGCCTTGTGTCATACCTTCTCGTTATGGAAAGTAAATTCTATGGCTTGACCCGTCAGGATGTTCGTAAAATGGCCTATCAGTTGGCTGTGAAAAATAATGTCGAACATTCGTTTAGAAATAACATAGCCGGTCGAGCTTGGCTTGATCATTTCTTATTACGCCACAAAGATAAGCTTTCTATTCGATCACCAACAGGAACTTCCAATGCTCGGGCTCAAGGTTTCAATAAAGAAGCAGTGGATAAGTTCTTTGACATCCTTGAAGAAGCATTCCAAAAACATAATTATCCACCAGAGAGAATCTTTAATGTCGACGAAACCGGGCTATCTATCGTGCAGAGTAAAATGGTTAAAGTAATTGGTCTGCGAGGGAAAAGACAAGTAGGTAGCATTACTGCGGCTGAACGTGGATCATTGGTGACAGTGGTATCAGCGATGAGCGCAAGTGGCATATTTATTCCACCGCTGCTGATATTCCCACGCAAAAACATGACGCAAACGTTGATGAAAGGAGCTCCGCCAGGTTCTATCGGAAGATGCCATCCATCAGGATGGATTCAGGCCAATCTGTTTACGGACTGGTTCCATCATTTTATTGAAAAGACCCACCCAACAGAAGCATCACCTGTTCTGTTAATTCTTGATGGGCATTATTCACACACACGCAATTTGGATATTTTGATGGCAGCTAGAGCTAATAATGTCACAATTATTAGTTTACCTCCACATTCAACACACAAGATGCAACCTCTTGACCGTTCTTTTATGGGTCCCTTGAAAACTTATTACAGCGAAGAAATTAGACAGTGGTTACTCAATTCTAACCGGATGTTGACTCCATACGAAATAGCTGAATTGCTGGGACGTGCTTATCTCAGATGCCAAACTGGAGCTATTGCTGTGAATGGGTTCAGAGTAACTGGTATTTACCCGATGAACAGAAACGTATTTACTGAAGCCGACTACATAGCAAGCTCAAGTGGGATCACTCCTCAAGCTACTGATGATGACCCTCATCTACCGTCTACCAGTACACCTGTTGCTGTTCAAATGCCACAGGCACAACCTCGACCAGGCACTAGTGGACAGGCAAATCGAGCTTCCCAGCAAGTGATCAGCAACCCTGTTGTTTTCCCTGAAGATATCTTACCGGTACCGACACCAAAGAATAAAAAATCTAACAGAGGCCGCAAGTCATCTGCTGCTACTTTATTGACCGGATCTCCCTATAAACAGCAACTCGAGGAGTCAATCAAGTCTATAGCGCAGAGAGGAAGAGGCCGGGGAAGAGCTCGTGGACGTAGTGGTGGGCAGAGAACAGCAAACTCTTCTAGAACTCCTCCGAGCAGACAGGAATCTACATCATCGGATTCTCAATCATCAGTTTCTTCAGGTGACACTGTAGTGTCAGAAAATGCTACTGCACATGCCCAGCCCACAAACGAAGATGACGCTTCTTGCATTTTTTGCTCTGAAAATTACTCCAATGATCGACGTGGTGAAACTTGGATTCAGTGCCAATCATGTGGTTGTGGGCACATATTGAATGCTCAGGATGCGACGCAGAATATTATATTTGTGATTTTTGTAAATAAATTTATTCCATACTTGTAATTTGGAACCCGGGTTCCATAATACCAGCACCAGAGCTCCGAACACATTTTTTTCAATTTTTCAATAAAGCAAATTATTTCCCTTAATGAGTGGTTTTATTTCGTTAATTCGTTCCTAATATAAAAGTTAATAAGTTTTTTAGTATATAAAATATTTTTTCGAAATGATTAGTTAAATAGTTTTTCTAAAATACTTAAGAAACAAAGTAGGGTTCCAAATTACCACCCTTTCCTCTACTTTTCTTCTAAGTATTTAGTTTATCTATCTAGTATATGGTTTTAACAGAAATGGGCGCATATAGGTATATCCGCCTTTTTTCTTAAGAATTAGAAATTATGTAGATAACCCTTGGCTTAGATAAAATGTTTTTAAAATGATTTAATAATCCTTTTATCTAAGGTATTATATTTGAAATAATACAGTCTGTAGGTTTGTGGTTATCTTATAAGCCATAGCCATTAGGATATGGCTTTAATAAATTATTATTATTTGTAAATAAAACACTATTTGTTAAAGTCAAGTATTTATTTTAAAATCTTTTGACCCATATAAACAAAAATACTATCCATGGCACAGTAAATTATAATTAAAATCACAGTACTATGTAATTATTAAATTGAGCAAAGTTTAGCTTAATCAGTCTTATTATATAGATATAGATCTGTTAAAATTATCTCTTATATCTATAATATAACAAACCGTCTTAAAAAAATAACATTCTTTGGCTAATAATCACATAATACGTCGTTTTCAAAAGTAATTTCCAAACGATATTATGTTAATAATAATTATGTGACTAAAATATCAAACTGAAAAACATTATTTAAAATCAATATCAAAAAATTAAAAACAAACATCAGTCTTAACTGCCTCTAGATTCTCTTAAAATGTAAGATCACAGACAATTATCAATCCTTGGACAAATCTTAAAAATAAGTACAAAAATAACTTTTTTGGAAAAATATTGTCTTACCTAAAAAAATCTAAACAGATAGCAAGTAAATGTAATAGTATTAGTCAACATCTTCCTCATATTCGTTAATCAAATCGACAGAGTTATCATTCACTGGCAAATTTCGCCAAAACGCCCTTCGGTTCTCTGGCATAAGAGAAAGTAACTGATCGATTATATCAGATTTTCGCTTTTTATTAATTCCTCTGAATTGAGTTTTTATTACTGGTCTTGGAATGCCAATTTTAATATTTTTCACTCTCAAGAAGTCCAGTTCTCTTTCGATGCCATCAAAATCAGTTCTGAATGCTATTGTATTAATTCCCCTTCGAAAAGTGACTTCACACATGTTACTCAGATATACTCTTGGTGTCATATTTTGAAGTTTGTATGAAGAAGAGCAATCTTCAAATCTACAAAAGTCGCTGACGACCATTTTCTTTACAGTAATTTTACGATGAGTATCAGAAACCGCGTGATGGAAGTCTTCAAAGTCATATATTCTTTTCTTCTTTTTAAGTGACAACTCTACCTGGTGATGAAATTCATTCCGCTGACATGTATGTGTGTCCTACTTCCAAATATTTCAGAGTGATAGTTTCCAAATTTACATCACTCGAGTTAATCAGATACAATAAATAGGAAAAAAGACCCCAGTTTTTGTTTTGAGCGGCACAGTTGTCAAGCCACAATGTTATGTGCTTGACGTCACGATATTGCAAAAAAAAAGCTCGGAAACAGCTTATGATGTCGTCTTTTTTCCTTCCAGCAATAGCTTCATGCCAGATACAAGCAAATGTATCCCTCGTGCCTCGAAATTTCTTGTCTCCAAGAGGTACGAAACTCTCATTAAACAATATCAGTCTTGGGCAAAATATAGCAACCTTGAATTCATCTAGACGAGGGCACATTATAACCTTTTCTAGGTCTACTGAGTAATACATAGTGTCACTGGTTTGGTCTTGCATACTCATTTGACGAGATTTATCTTCATCGTATTTCTGTCGTGCTAAAATGTATCTTCTGTGATGTAATTCGTATTCCTTACATTCGGTGCAATTTCGATGACGGATCTCCATAAAATCAGGGTTATGTAATTTATATTTTTCGCATATTTCGCACTCCTCATTGCCTAGTTTTGCGAAAGAGATATTAAGTTCTTTAATAACTCGTCGGTAGTGATCGTAAGATACACAATCTTCGGGAGTGGACTGCTCAGTTATACCCATTTTTTCACAAAAGTCTTTATACATATCACGAATATTTAGTTCTGACGGTAAATATTTTCGATTGGGTGCGTGTACCCTTCTGTAGTGTGATACAGCAGGATGAAAAGAATTGATGTGATCAATGATGGGCTTGTTATCGATCTTTTTAGGGTTGGGATTACAGCCTCGCATATCCGTTATTTCTTGTACTTGCGCTTGTTTTAAAGCGTTTCGCAGAACCTTGTCGTTTTTTTTCTCAAATCCAAGGGTCGTCAAAAAAAAAATCTTGCACACCGTTACTTTCTCATTATTTTCATTCAACATAAAATATGTAACAGTTTTTCCTCGGTTAATTACTTTTGAGTTAGGATTTTTTTTTGTTCGCCTGGCCGGTATAGTTTGAGATGTGTTGTTAATTATGTATATGTACTGTTCTCTCCAGGTGAAATTACGAAACTGCTTATTTATAATACCTCGCTGGTTTTCAGATATATTTGAAGAACACTTTTTTTTACATTCTTCGCCACAACCTGGTTTAACGCAATACTTGGTATTAGTCTTTAACTCTTTCTTAGCTCTAGTACGCTCTCGCAATGAAGTATCGTAATGTTTGCGTTTACGTACACTTCCTTTCTTGGTAAGTTGGATTACATTTTCAGAAGTCTGATTTTCGGGCTCAAAATCTTCTCGTTCAGGTGATTCCGATACGCGAATGTTGTTTTGTTGTGAGTTCTCTATGAAATCAATATCTGAATCAGAGTCGATAACACTACTTTTGTTTTTTCTTTGTGGTGGAATGTAATCTTTATCGAGAACTGAATCATCAGAGTCAAAGTCATTTACTGTTGAACTGCTGCAGCTGCTGCTGATGGTAGCAGCTGCAGTGGTGGTATTATCGCAGACTTTATCCGGAAGAACACTGTCAGATGTAGAGACGTGGTTAATTTCTTCACCTCTCTTCTCTTCATGGCTTATTTGGTAAGGGTGTTCGTCGATAATTAAGGGATACCGTGAAATTAGCTCTGTATTTTCTACAGCAATACTATTTGTACTTTCCGTACTTGTGGAAGCTAAAGCTTTAGTAAGTAACTCAAAGCATCGTCCTTTTTTCATTTTAGTTTTACCTGTAACAACAGTTAATAGTGTGAGTATGCACTAAAAAAGCGTTATAAAGCACGTTAAGTGTTTGCAAGCGATATAACGTACATCAAACTTTACTTTTATTAAACGGAAATTAAATATGATCACAAAAAACACACACAATTCAATAAGATTAACTCAATAAAAGCTTTTTTGCACACACAAACAACACACTTTTCAAATAAAATATACTTACTTGTTACGATGAATCACGTTGCGAAAAATTGCGACTGCAACACGTCGTGCTCCTACAACCTAATCGGACGCAACTGACAGAAACTAATCAGGTGCCGTACTAAACATTCCCCGCCCAACCCCCGCTTGATTCACAATTCTAGGAAAAAAGGACGTTTCTGCACACTTGCGCCTTTTCCATTAAGTATCATATTGTATTTTTTTATTCAACGTAAAGTATTAAGACGCATAAGGCAAATGCGCCTATGCTAAAATAATTTTATGAAGAAAATAGGGCGCAAGTGGTCAGATGTGGCCTTTATTTCTTAATGTAAAACCAGATTTTCAATAGTGCGTTAGACGCAAATACTCATTTGCGTCTTATTAACTTCCACTTAGAAATAGGGACAAATATGCGCCTTTTATATTACTGAACTGAAAAAAAAACTATAAAGTATAAGGACTTTATCTACATAAATGCGACTTTTTAATTAAGTTTCACATGAATTCGTCTTTTCATCTTCAAACGGGTGTAAAAAAATGAACAGAAGCGCCCTATTTTGTTGTGCTAAAACCGCACTGGAGGAAGTTACAAAAATATTAAAAATACAGGCAGATGCGCCTTTTTTTTCTGATTCCGGCAATGTATATAACTCAAATCTGGAAAAAATGTTAGATACGTCTTTTTAACTATCGGGGGCAGTTCTGGTAACTTACTTTCTTCCCATGTTTTTAACCTTTGAAGTGCCTCCAACTCATTTTTTATAGCTTCTGACCATTCCTCCTGTTGTATTGCCTCTTTATAACTTTTTGGATCTTCTGATACTAAAGCATAGGCTATATTCGACATATCATAATCTTGAAATCTCTTCGGTTTTTGTATCTGTCTTCTCATTCTTTTATTAATGTAGCTGTAATCTTTTTTTAATATCGCTTGATGATTCTATTTCTGGTTCCTTGGACGTAGAAGGCTCACTCTCTTCATTTTCATCACATTCTACGTATGAGATTCTTTCATTTTCTTTATATCTGTAGTTTGAATCATCAAATCGTACATCTCTGGATTCAACTATTTCATTTGTTTTAGGATCCCATAGTCTGTAACCTGAGCCGCAATATCCAATCATGATCATGGGCTTTGCTCTTGGTTCCAATTTGGTTGGGCAGCTATCAGTTAGCGTTTTCAATATCCATAATATAAAGACAAACCAAAGCAAAATTTATGTATACCATGAGGGTGAGGCTAAAAAATCACCAGATGAAGTGGCTAACTTTTTACTTGACTAAATCAATAATGATGTCCCCTCACATATTGATGAAATACACATCTACTCTGATAACTGTGGGGGACAAAATAAAAATCACACTCTATCACGAGTGCTGCTTGCATTAACAGACATGGGCAAGTTTAATAAGATTGTGCACTATTTCCCTATAAGGGGGCATTCCTTCCTGCCATGTGATAGGGATTTTAGTATGATGAAGAGGAAATAAAAATCACATGATCGTTATTATACCATCCATGAGATAACAGAACTAATAATAGGAAGTGGACGCCCTGGAAAATTCGTTGTGAAGGAAATAAAAACGGAAGAAGTTATAGATTTTAAGAACTGGTGGCTAGAATTTTATAAAAAAACCTGTATATCAAAAGAAACTATGGGGAAGAACACCCCCAAAACGCAGCTGTGACGTCACTCTCCGGTTTCGTCACGTTTTTCTCGAAGAAATTCAAAAATCGCTAGCACGAAACTTTTTTTGACGTTTGGTTTCGAGAATTACGAAAGCTGGCTATCGAGAATTACCGAATTATACTCACTCTCACTAGCTCACTGAACTTTTTGAAGTGAGTGAACTTACGTCGTCATCAAATGTGTTGTTTTTGCGGATTTTTCTTACTAAAAACGTTTTAAAATAATGTTGAGTGTGTCTAGGAATCACTTCAAAAATGATTCAAGACTATAAGACGAACAAGAAATAATGAAAGAATATAAATGCCTACACCTAATAGTCTAGGCAAGACGGATATTCAATTCATCGACGTCTGCGACTTAAAACTAAAAGTTTTGATCCAGCCAAAGAATAAGTGTAGGATTGTAACAAAGCAAGTACCGTGAAGTCTGCCAAGTTTGCCACTTTACACTTGTGTTAAAAAGTCATAGTCCATTTCTCCCCAGAACTTGTATGGAACCATTGAAGTATGATGATGCGACAGACAATATAATTTATCAAAGAGTGCTTAAATATAAATATTTTTTATATAAATCGACAGATAATAAAGTTGACGTCTAAAAATAAAACTGGTAAAGATACCTATACCATGTGGCAGTTTTGCCATTTGGATTTTTACCTTTTAAAGAATTCGACCGTAGCAATTAACATTGTCGGATCTACATTTTTGCGATTTTTATTTTATTGCATGAAATGTCTTAGAATAATAATATAAATGGCCCCGCCAATTATGAAATTCATAAAATCAATTATCTTTGGTTTTTGCAAGTGGAAAAAGTAGGATGTGTTCAGTGCGCACGATTAATATTGTCGCATAGTACTTTAAGACGTTAGCTGCGGGGCGCGGGAGAGGAAAGAGGCGCGCGCGCGGCGCGGATCTGCCAGTTGAGACAATGTTAGCGGGAGGTGCGCACGCGTCGGTTTTATTTTTCGACACCTCTATTAATTTCGCCAATTTTATTATAAATTCAATGTTCCCGTTATGTCGAGGTCGAGACGGATATTAGACTTATTGAATCCACCAGCTCCGCCACAAAGGGATCTTAATTTTGAATTAACGGACTCTGATGTGGAAACTAATCTAAGCAAAAAGAGAAAAAGTAAGTAAAATTATTTCTTTAAGCATTTCATTATACCTACCTAGCCTAAAATAACTAATTATTGTCTATTATAGCGTATTTTATTTTCATATATTTTTTTAATGCTGAATACTGCTCTGAACCGATAATAACGTAGTTTAAGCCAGATACAACAGTTTTAATGGTTTTCTATTTCCTTTACTGTGCCGTATGTGTCACATACTACATTATTGCTTGATGACAGATAGTTTTATTTTGTCGGATATGGTACTACCGACTTTGTTGCATGTTCATTTGATAAATAGTATTGTAGGATGTACCACTTCCTACATTATTGTCTGCTGTATGTTTGATTGTATTTTGTCGGATAAGGCATTACTGACTTTTTAAACTGCTTATTCTCATTTCTTGGTGTTGGATTTAAAAAACATTCGACAATAACTGAACAATAATTCTACATTAGAGTTCGCTTCATGATAAAAAGCTACATTTTTATTTGTTCAAAGTTACTATCCTATAGAATATAGATAGAGGATCAATGAGTTTTTTAAATATGCTCTGTTATTTTTCTAACTGCACTAATTTGGTTTGGCTACCTTGCTTTGTTTTCTAACATACTAACATTATTTTATTTTAGGAGAATCGTCGCCTCTTGCTGCTGGTTTCGAAGAGGAGCTTGTGGAACTGAAAAACATAATTGGAGACATGTTTGATGACAGTGCAAATAGCGTCGTGGGAGAAATTCCTGATATAGTAAATCAGGTAAACCTTTTTTTCCTTTTGCTTCCAACTTCTACAGTTTCACGTATAACCTACGTCTTGTCAACTTTTGACGTTGTATTATTATTTTCAGAGCCCCGTGAATCCTTTAACTAAGCCAAAAACACCGATTCCAAGCGCTGTTGCTTCTGACAGCTCAGCAACAACTCGCAACTCGCCAAAAGTTTTGGAAACCAATGAAGATGAAGTTGTCACACAAGTTGATAACATAATAACAACGCCGATTCCGTCCCCGAGTCCCACTTCATGGCTTCCTGACGATGGTGAGAGTGAAAATATAAGAACGCTGTCCCAGATCTCTTCTGTAAATTACGCGCTTCCTACCCACGAGGTTTATGAAAATATAGCTACACCATCCGAGATCTCTTCTGTAAGTCAAGTTCCAACGCCATCTTCTACAACCAGTTCCAGAATAAAAACTTTTAAGACCAATAAGGGAAAGAAGCGCCTTGCGCATAAAGACAGATGGCTTGTGGTCAAAAGAAAACTGAAGAAAAACACCGGCGAAGAATTTGTGAACAAGAAAGGGAAGGTGGTTGAAAGTAAAAAATTAAAGGATCCTTGTACCGATAAGTGTCGATTGAAGTGTACCCAAAAAATTTCTCATGAAGATCGAAAGCGAGTCTTTAAATATTTTTGGGGTTTAGGTGAAAAGAAAAAACACTGGGAATTTGTTATTAAATACACAAAGAAGAGTCTCAAGCGACGCCAAACAACGGAAGTTACGAAGCACGATAGACAGAACACATATCAATACTTTTTGCCGAATGCAGAAAAGAAACCAGTGAAGGTATGCAAGACAATGTTTCTCAATACTATAGCGCTAAGTGAACGCGTGGTGAGCACGGCCTGGAAAAAGTTTGATGGGAACACAGTGATAGAAGACGACAAAAGGGGTCATTATGAACATGGAAGACGCGTGTATAATGATGACATGGTCAAAAGTGTCTGCGATCACGTAAGATGTTTTCCAGTAGTTGAGGCTCATTACGTTCGTAAGAATTCAAGCAAGCTCTACCTAGAAAGCGTTGAGAGCATATCTCGGATGTACAAACTGTATTGCGAATGGTTCGATGCTTCCAAGTATTCCTCAAAAGCAACTACAAAAAGGCAGTATAGAGAAGTAGTTAATGCCAACTTCAACCTGGCACTGCACAGACCTAAAAAAGATAAATGTGATGTCTGTCACATATTTGAGAATAAATCGACTAGCACAGACGAAGAAAAAGCTGCGTTTGATTTACACCAACAGCGCAAAAAGAAGGCACGCGATTTAAAGAAATCTGACAAGCAAGAGGCTCAAGTCAACAAAGATGATGTGGTTACTGCTACCTTTGATTTTCAAAAAGTTCTGGTGTGCCCTTACGGAGAAATCAGCGTACTCTACTACAAGAGGCGGTTCGCTACATTAAATTTCACGGTCTATGATGTAGTATCCAAGATAGGCACCTGCTACATGTGGCATGAAGCGATCGCTCGGCGTGGCTCTATTGAAGTATCTAGTTGTCTACTCAACTTCATCAAATTCCATGCTGAAAGAGGCGTCAAGGAATTTCGTTTTTGGTCTGACAACTGCGCAGGCCAAAACAGGAACCGGATTGTGTTTTCGCTGTACATGTTCGTAGCAAAAAAGCTCGGAGTAACTGTGACCCATCGTTTTTTGGAAAAAGGTCATACGCAAAATGAGGGAGACAGTGTGCACGCGACAATAGAACGGTATAGCAAACACAAAACGATTTGGGTGCCAGAAGAATGGTATTGCTTAGTCCGTTGGGCTAAATCTGAAGGTGATCCTTACGTCGTGAAAGAAATAAGAAAAGAAGACATTTTCGATTTTAAAGCCTTGCTGTCAAATAAGAACTGGACTAAGAATACCAAAAACGAGAAGGTGTTGTGGAAATCCATAAGAGAGGTCAAAGTAAATGCAGAACAAAACGACAGAATAGACTATAAGTACGATTTCGATGAAGAATCACAAACAATCGTTGTGTTGCGATCTGGCACCCGAAACAAGAAAAGGCAAGAAAATTATCTCGAACTGAAGCAGGCGTATCAGGAGCCTTTGCCGATTAGTAAAGAAAAATACAAGGACCTTACAGACCTCTGCAGAGGGGGGATCATTCCTGAACGCTATCATGACTTTTATTCAAACCTACCTCACACCAACGCTTCTAATATTGTTATTACTCGTGAAGAAAGTGATTCAGAAGACGATTAAGTTCAATCTGATTCTAGAACAGTGTTTTAATAACGGTAGTAGGTACGTAAATTAAAGTAAAACTTACCATGCGCCATAAAAGGTTGTGAATTTAAATTAAGCTAGGTACCTACTTTTTTTTTCGATATTGTCTTGATTATAATATTATATTATTATATTTTTATTATGGTTCCTACTAAATACATAATCTGTTAAAATAGGTTGTATCAAATACTAATATACTGTACTGGCCATTACTGGCAGGCTAGTTTTATCGTTGTCTATTGACAAGTCAACCTACTTGTCATGTGTAAACAAAGAATTATTGTTTCGTAAGATGATGTCTACAAATATACTTTTATCTGGTCATCATCATTGTTTCTATTCTTCATAGCTCTGCTGCTCCAACAACTTCTATCAGGTTATGGGCTGGCCCGCCCGCCCGCCTAAATGGAGAATAGTAACGGAAAATGTAACACTACGTGTAATATACAGAAGCTAGTCGGTGAATCGAATTATGGTTCATGGGCATTTGCTATAGAGTTGCTGCTCGTAGATCTTGATCTGTGGGACTGCGTGAGTAGCAAATATGATACTACTAAAAATGAGAACAAGAAGCGAGACAATAAAGCTCGTGCAAAAATTTGTTTATCGATGTCGGAGCATATTTATCCGATAGTGCAAACCACGAAGACAGCTTGGGAGGCATGGTCTGCATTAAAAAAGGCTTATGCGGATTCAGGGCTAATCAGAAGGCTAAGTTTGCTTAGAAAATTATTTTCAATGAAGTTAGAAAACTTTTCAAACATGGAATTGTATGTAACTGAAATAAAATCTACACAACAAGCTCTTCAAACCATACAAGCTGGTCTTGATGATGAATTCGTCGGCATCATAATGTTGGCTGGGCTAACAGAAGCCTACAATCCTCTTGTTATGGCCATGGAACATTCTGGGACGAGAATATCTTCCGAGAACGTCACATCCGCCTTGTTAAGAGAAGGACAAAGGCAGAAAGAAACAGGCAGCAGCAGCAGTGTTGTTAAGGACAATTCGGTGCTGGTTTCACGTACTAGTAGTAATAGTAATCGTAGTAAGAACATTATTTGTCATTTATGTAAGAAAAAGGGGCATTATAAATGGCAATGCAAAAAGCCGAAAGACGACGTTAAGAAAGATGCTAACATGCTAGTAGCTAGGGATTTTGTTACTTTAGTTGCTAGTGGTAGTAGTGATAGTTGGGTAATAGATAGTGGAGCGACTTCCCACATGACTTCAAATAAAGCTATTTTAGCACCTACCAAACCTTGTGCAAAGGTTATTACTTGTGCTAATAATGAAAAAATTGTGTCAACTTCAGAAGGTAGTTTACAGTTAAAGGTAAGTCATGAGGGTCGTACTCAAGGATTGACTATGAACAATGTATTAGTTATTCCTGAATTAGTTACCAACTTAATGTCTGTTGGCAGGATTGCAGATGATGACAAGATAGTTGTTTTCGATAAGTATAGCTGTAAGGTATTTGATAACAATATATCTGTGATGGAAAGCCCTTTATTCAGCGCACCGCGCGTTGGTGGTCTTTATGTTCTGGGTTCCATTGATAACACGAGGACGGTACTTATAGGTCAAGGTCAGAACGACTTTGAGTTGTGGCATCGGCGATTGGGACATCTATCTCGACCGGAAATGATAAAGTTGAAGGGTATCGTAAAGGGCTTGTGTTATAACCCAAGGGATTACAAGGTTCCGTGTATTCCTTGTAGTCAAGGAAAACTTAGTTCAAAGAAGTTTCCGAAAAGAAAGTTTAAAAGGGCTTCACATGTATTAGAGTTAGTACATAGTGACATTGCTGGTCCCATGGAAGTGGAGACATGGGGTAGCAAGAGATATATGTTGATATTTGTAGATGACTACAGCAGAAAAGTATTTGGATACTTTTTAAAGTGCAAGTCGGAGACATTTGAATGTTTCCGAGAATTTCGAGCACTTGTTGAGAAACAAACGGGTAAGCAAATAAAAAAGTTAAGATCTGATAATGGTGGTGAGTATACAAGTAAAGAATTTCAAAATTATTTGAAAAAGCACGGGATTATTCACCAAACTAGTGTACCACATACTCCGCAACAAAATGGTATTGCAGAGAGAACTAAAAGGACGCTTACTGAGAAGGCCAGATGTATGCTATCAGAAAGTAAGCTACATAAAAAGTTTTGGGGAGAGGCGATGCGTACAGCGATTTATTTGAAAAATCGATCACCCACAATGGCTCTTCAGGGTAAAGTACCGGAGCAGGTTTGGACTGGAGAAGACATAGACGTCTCTCATTTGAAAATATTTGGTTCAAAAGCTCAAGTCCTTATTAAAGATGGTAGTCGCAAGAAATTAGATCCGAAGACAAGAGAGTTAACCTTCATCGGTTATACTGAGCTTCAAAAGGGGTACAGGTTTTGTGATGTGATAAACAGTCCTAAGCATTGCATTATAGCTCGGGATGCTGTTTTTGATGAGAATTTTCCGACCTCTTGTAATAAGCCCGTTGAAAATGTATCTTCAATTCAAAGTGCAACTATTGAGTTTGAAGTACCAGAAGAAAATAATATAGAGTTGTCAAGTCAAAGAAGCGAAGTAATACAAGTTGAGTCTGCTATACCAGATAGTGACTTTGAAGAATTTCATGATTCAGTTGATTCTAATATTGCTGAATTTGAAAATAATCAACTTGAAGGAGAAGCTGTTGATGAGCGTCGATATCCTCTTAGAAATAGAGTCAAAAATAGACGGGAGGATTTTGACTATAGCTTTGTGATATCAAACGATCCAGTATCAGTTAAAGATGTTATGGAGCGTAGTGATAAAAAACTTTGGCTTGATGCAATGCAACAAGAGTATGATTCTCTTATTAGTAATAAAACTTGGGAGCTGGTAGATCGCCCAAAGGGGGCAAATGTTGTAAAATGCAAATGGATATATAAACTTAAAACTGGTGCTGATGGGAGTGTACAACGGCATAAGGCAAGACTGGTCGCAAAGGGGTATTCTCAAAAGTGGGGAGAAGACTATTCTGAGACATTTGCACCAGTGGTAAAGCTATCATCAATACGATTATTATTGGCTTTATCAGTTGAGATAAATTTAGTAGTCCATCACATAGATGTTACAACAGCTTTCCTACATGGCGATTTACAGGAAGATATATATATGGAGCAACCAGAGGCTTTTATTGCCAATGGAAATGAAAACAAAGTATGTAAGCTACAAAAGGCTATTTATGGTCTTAAACAAGCTGCATTTTGCTGGAATGTGAAAATTCATGCTCATATAATTAAAATAGGATTTACAAGGTGTAAATATGATCCATGCGTTTATGTGAAGAGGGTGAATAACAGAATTATTGTTATAGCTCTATATGTAGACGACTTCTATATTTTAGGTAATTCAGTCAAAGATATAGAAGTTGTGAAGAGGGAAATAGGAGAAGTTTTTAAAATAAAAGATTTGGGTGAGGCAAAAGATTGTTTGGGCATAGAATTGTCTCACAAAAAGGGGGAAATTCACTTGAATCAAACAAATTTTGTGAATAAAGTTCTCCGTAAGTACGGCATGGATGACTGCAAGCCAGTTAAAACTCCTATGGAACTTAATTTGAAATTAGAAAAGGGTGCTAAAACTCAAGATATGACTTATCAGGAGATTTTGGGTTCACTAATGTATTTGTCCTGTGGTACTCGACCAGATCTGACTTACGCTGTGAGTTATTTAAGCCAATTTAATTCTTGCTGGAATTCAACTCACATGAGCGCTCTCAAAAGAGTTCTAAGATATCTGAAGGGTACAAGAGATTATAAGTTAATCTACAAGAAAACAGGCAAGCCTCTGACTGCGTATGCCGATGCAGATTGGGGAAATAATCTTGACGGACATTCCTTTACTGGGTACGTGGTTATGTTTGGAGGTGCAGCAGTTTCTTGGCAGGCTCGCAAACAACATTGTGTTGCTTTAAGTACTGCGGAAGCTGAATATATTGCACTTTGTGAAGTTTCAAAAGAGATTGTTTATATTAAAGGGCTTTTCAAAGAAATAACAGGAAATACATATAGTGTCGACATAAATAGCGATAGTCAAAGCGCTATTAAATTAGTCTATACTCCTGCAGTAGGTAGGAGATCAAAGCACATAAATATACGTTATCATTATGTTAGAGAGTTAGCTCAAGCAAAGGAAATTTGTATCAAATATTGTGAGACAAAATTTATGCCAGCTGATTTTCTAACAAAGAGTTTATGTAAACTGAAATTTGAATTTTGTGTGCAGTATATTGGTATTGATTCAGTGGGGGTGTTAAAATAGGTTGTATCAAATACTAATATACTGTACTGGCCATTACTGGCAGGCTAGTTTTATCGTTGTCTATTGACAAGTCAACCTACTTGTCATGTGTAAACAAAGAATTATTGTTTCGTAAGATGATGTCTACAAATATACTTTTATCTGGTCATCATCATTGTTTCTATTCTTCATAGCTCTGCTGCTCCAACAACTTCTATCATAATCGTAGGTACGTGTAATCGTAATACGTTTCTAATCTATGCGTACTGTACCGAATCTATGAATGTTTTCCTATTTTTTTTGTTTGTGGTTACCTATAGTACTTAGGCTACATTAAAATTAAGTTTATGTTAATAAGCTGGTCTCAAATTTAACTTACTAAGACTGTCATTTGTTTCGTTGCGTAGTTGCAGGAGACTGCGTTCGTGTTTTGTCTATTCTTAAGAGCAAAGCTGGTCTGTGAGGAAATCCAGAAATAGGTATTTATACCAAGTATTGCTGTTGATGTGTCGTAGCCTGCGATAGGGACGGCTGCAGCTCGGTTCGATTTTACCTATAAAATCCTTGACCAGATCAACATTCCGTAGTCCTCTGTTTCCTCCAACAAAACTGAACCGATTTAGTTCTTTTTGGCATCAAAATTTAAAAGAAGAGTAGGTCTATGTCTCTATTTATTTTGTTTATTCTAAATACTTCAAATTTGTTTGGTAGGCGTCTGAATATGGCAGTAAAAACGGAGCATTCTTCAAAGTTTTTTTTGGAAAATCATAATTATTTTCGTAATTATTTTTAGAACAATATAAATGATAGGGACATGCTTAAAGTAGACCTAAATTTTACGAAAGTAAAAAGATTGCTCTAGAAGTAATATTTACGAAGAAAACAGGGGACTACGTTTGTATGGAAAAATGCACGCAGCCTTTCCTCTTAAGCGAAGCTATGGTTAGTATTTGCGTTATAAAACTGGATTATTAGTTTTCCAATAAAGGACTTTAATTTGATTACATTACACAGTGACTTCTTATTTTCTCGTAACTTCAAAGTTCTAAAGGAATTTTCTCTTAAAGGTGGATGGGTTGCTATTCCAAGATTCTACGAGAATAATTGTTTCTTAAATAAAATATCAGTTCTAAGTACTTACATATTATTACAATATTGTATTTAATTCAAAATTTTATCACCCAAGTCCCCGAAAGGATGTAGGTACCTAAGTGGTATCTACTTCATAAAATATGTATATCTTACGGGAAATAACGTATTAAGTGGTACATCCAACATAAATGAGATTTCAAAGTCCAGGGAATACTGCAGGTTGTGCCACATCCGACAAAATTCAAAAATTGTAGTCCAGTTAATAATGTCGGATCTGCCATTTCCGACAAAATAGTTGCTAATTTAGCGATTAACAATGTTGCATGTGCAGTTTCTAATACTTCCAATAATTTTTTGATGAAATTGCATACACTAATACGTCAGGTAATTAATATTTATATGTCATACCAAATCTGGTTAAGGTACATTAACTATTGTTAATTTTATACATATTTGAAACTTTATAGGGCCGTATCCTAAAGTAGTGATTTTTCACATACGACTTTGTTAATTGCTACGGTCGAATTATATTTGTATTTACAATATTAGTAAAGAATATTCAATAGGTTTAACACAAAAGTTTGGGAATTTGTCCCCTAAGTTATTTTACATTATGACATAAACTACAGACGAGTTGGTAAAGTTGTATACCCATTTAAGAAAATTTCATAGAAAGTCAGTGAACGTGGTGAAGGTTGGCACAGTGGAGAAAATAATTACTTAATTTTTAATTTTTTTTCTTTATCTGTTTTATTACAAATTAGTAATCACTAATTAGGTACATAAGTATTAAAAAAACACGAACAAAAATATTTATCACAAACGAAACATTGACGAAATGAAATTCTATAAAAGGTAACATTATTATCAAAACAAAACACTATCATATAGCAACTCTTAGAAAATAGTAAGAACGCACCTATCTGTGCTTCATTATTTCCACCTTTTTAACTTTGTATTTTTTCTTACTCAATATCGCTATAAAATTGTTATTAATAAAATATAAAAGGTTAACCTTAAAAATAATGTTCATCACATTCTTCAACCAAGTATACACGGTTTTCCTTTAACGAATGTAATTTTACAGTTTTAACAATAGATGAAGATGGTACGATATCACGATCTCTTTTACAAACGAGGAATCTTAAAGTAGGCTTTTTAATAGCTTTTAAACAATTTATCGTATAATATGTTTCCATTTGTTGTATATCTATCTTTTCTATGAATCCTATATAATATTTCCAGTTATTGCGGATATAGTATCTCACTAAAACACTTTGTTTTAAAATAAATTTGATTTGATTTTCGTTTTCGCATTTGTCTGAGATCATTCTTTTTATGTTTGCAGTATTTTCCTTTTTGTCGGGATCCAAATTTTCAGCCTCTTTCATACTTTCTTTTAGTGAAACTTTATCAGTCTTTTTTATTCTGATATTTTTTATTTCAACTTCTTCGTCCATCCATTCATCCGTTTCTTTTTTGTACTGTGCATTAGTTCTCTCCTTCATTTTAATTTGACCCTTGTCTTTATTTGAGTTCACACTTTCATTATCAGTTTTTTCCTCTGTATCTTTTTCCCCTGTATTATAGTCCACGCATTGTTTTATAAGTTTATCAGTCTCTTCGTTTCCCTTTAATTTAATATTTTATCCATATCCAAGTTTTAATTTTCTTCAATTGTTTTCTTTTTATCATCAGTCCCTATTTCGTCTTCTATATAAAAGTCTTTTTTGTTCTGTGCATGACTTTTTCCATTTAATCATTAGATACCTTGAAAAAGAAATTTGAAGAATGCCAAACCTGAATGTATTAAATCTATTTAATTAAACAAAATAAATATATATATATCTATTTAATTAAAATTAATTATACGTATAATATATAAATAAATTCATGTATAAAATGTAATTTATATTTAAAAGTACTAATATTTAGCAGTTTAAGAATGTCACTGTTATGTATATTATTGATACCTTCAACCACAAAGAGATCCGAGGTGATGGCTTTAATACAGAATCTCACGATTCTAGCTAAGCTATTGACTCGAATCCATTTTTATGCACTATAAGTTAAATGAAGTAAAATAATATAATATAATTATACTTTAAGAAAATAGTGATAAAATTGGCATTGTATTTTGTTAATATGCTTTTGAGAAATAAATAAAATATTATTATTATTATTATTTTAAACCGTAGATAAAAATACAGTCATTAAAAATAAAGAATTGACCACACCATTCTCAAAAACAGAAAGATTCTTACAAGAAAATGTTCCAAATATTCCTAGCCCTGAAAAAGAAAAAGTAAAAAAGGCAATATTTGAAGGATAAGCTTGAAAGAGTCATTATCAAATCAATATTCCAAAGCTGAATCCCAAACTGAAAAAGATGTTTTAAAGAATCTGGTAAACAATGATGTTGTAACGAAATACAAGATGAAGACTAAATTGGGCCACTCTTGCTTAGGGCTGAAAGGTAGATTAAGAGCAAAACAAAGAACACTTGAAAAGATAAAGATAAAGAGAATGAAAGAGATACAAAATTTTTTAGAAAGAGACGATAACAGTTGAATCACAGCAAGAAAAAAAGAAAGAAACCAAAACACATAAGAAAGATAAAAGTCAGATATTTACAAGATTCACTAGAAAAATTACATAAGAAGTATAAGGATGAAGGTGGTTTAGCATCTTATACAACATTTACGAGATATAAGCCGTTTTATATTTTAGATCCAAAAATAAGCCAACGAAACACATGTACGTGTGTTAAGCATGCAAATTTACAGTTTTTAGCTTATAAATTAAAGATACTAGGAATCATTGAAACTGATGACTTGGACACGTTGGTTTCAGCCATTGTTTGTGACAAGTTTAATGAAAAATGCATGTACAATGAATGCAAAAATTGTGAAAATAAGTTACTTTCATTTAATCTGACTCAAAAAAATGAAGATGTAATTATATCTTGGAATGCCTGGGTGACTAAAAAATATGAATACTTACTTGAAAAGTAAAAATAACCAAGAAAACGACAAGAAAATCACAAAAAGAACTACCAAAGACGTAACACAGGGCACATTGGCAACTCTAATAAAATCTTTTTCTGATCAACTCAAAAAGTTTATTTCAACGTTTATCATGCATACAAAATGTACAAAAGATGTAAAGAGACAATATCTGAAATTGAGTGCATCGTTCATTGTGACTTCTTAGAACAGCGGTTCCCGAATTCTTTTGGCTTCGGAACCCTTTTTGTTTCACCATTTTTCGGCGGAACCCTAGCTTTTAGTAAGAAGTAAACTAAAGACGGAAATACACTTACATCTCGTGGCGTGTGGTAGCGCGAAGCATATCGGTTTCATACATTTAATATGGTTAAAGACATACTTGTATGCCTTGTCGTGTCACGTCCTGTCAAATGTATGAAAACGTATGATCCTGGCGCGCCACGACATGCCACGCCACGTAAGTATATTTCCGCCTTAACAGCAACATTTTTTTTCGTGAAATCACACCATCTGAGGCTTTTTGGATTGGTGTCCGCAAAGTTTGATGTTAAGAGAAAGACTTTTTAAGATAAAAATATTTACTTAGTTAGAAGAAAAGGTAATTACAAAAATTTTAATGTGATGAATGAAATCTCTTCATAGTTTTCCTTAAAATTACATCGAAGTCAGGTTTTATGTCCGACAATTGGATGCGGAGGTCTGATGCAGCATTCAACCTACTCCTAAACTTATTTTTCGTGTAGGCGTACGCTGAAAACCCAGCCTCGCATCTGTAAGTTGTCACAAATGGGAGTAATGCTATGATAGCTTTTTCAGCAATGCCCGGGTATTCGTTTTTCAGGCCAATCCAAAATTGACTCGGGTTCATGATAGCTTCAGATTCGAAAAGTTGTTGGAGTGTGGATGAATTTTTAATATCAATTAAATTTTCATATTCCAATACAGTCAGTGTTAAAGGTTTGGTACTAATCCTAAATGGATTTCGGACCCATTCGATTTCCCGTAACCGAAGCTTTTCTTCTGGAAAATATTCCTCCAAAGATGTTTTTAGGTTTGTCAAATGTTCACGTATACTTATCTCTACGTCTGTAGCGATTTGAAGATGATTATATTTTTTGAGAAATTGCTCAAGTAGTGGAAAACACTCATACCTTTTTTGTCCAAGACATTCAATCCACAAGGCGATTTTCTCTTTCAATGAAGATACTTTGTCACTCACTGTAAATATGGTTATCATTCTTCCCTGCAAAGAGCTGCTCACTGTGTTCAGTTTATCAAATATGTCAGCCAAATAAGCCAATCTCATCAACCATCGCTCGTCTCGTAACAGTTCAAGATAGCTAGCACTTGCAGGCGAAGGAAGGGTCTGTAAGAAAACTTTCAGTTCATCGCGCAATTCATATAATCTGTTTAAAACCCTTCCTCTGGAAAGCCACCTCACTTCCGTGTGTAGAAGGAGTGATTGATGCTGACTTTTCATGTCTTCACACGTTTTTTTGAATAGCCTTGACTGCAGTGGACGTGTTTTCACAAAATTGACGATTTGTACGGCTTGATCAAGGACTTGTTTTAAATCAGATGGCACTCTATAGTTTTCTAAGACTTCAGCACACTTTGGTGCTTCAAAACAACAATTTACATTGCACACTGGAGTGCTTTATTACAAAAATGAACAAGGCTTTCAAGAGAAATCATTTTGTACAATTTCACCTAATAACAATCACACTCCTATCGCTATATGGGCACATTTAACACCCATTTTAAAATATGCCAAAGAAACATTACGGAAAGTTACTACAGTCAAGTGACGCGAAATAGTCGCCGGTGGCCTCTCACACTATTTTATAATTTCATCAATATGGCTGGCATAAATGGTTTAGTTATATATCAGATCAACAATCTCGAAGCAAAAGTTGTTCGTCGGAAATATTTGCAGGAAGTTGGTTTTCTACTTATACAACCTCTGATAGAGCGTAGAATATTGCAGCCTACTTTGCCTAAGACGATAAAACTAAGAGCTAGGCAGCTTTTAGGTATTGAGGACCATCCCTCTGAACAGTCAATGCCTGTAAGGGTAGGCAGGGGTCGTTGTAGTTTTTGTGGCAGAGCTCGAGACCGTACTACTCGTAAAGTTTGTAACAAGTGCAAAAGGCGCATTTGCCCTGACCACGAAACTAGTTTCTGTCCAAAGAGAATGTAATCACTCCGTTTTTCTGTCCTGATTGTGCTCAACTTGATTAATTTTGTATAATTTTTTTTTATTTGATAATTCTAGAGTACGAATATGTTAAAATAACTTACTAAACTTTTATTTTAGAATAAGAATGTTTTGATCCCAAAGTTAAATTTTTTTGCTATTTTTCAAGAAGATTTGTTTTGTTTTTAATTATGAGGAAAGAATACTTGTTTTGTTTTTCTAATCTTACTATAATATGATAAAAATAAAGATGTTGATTCATAATTCATAGTTTTTTTATTAAAATTTAAAATATTCCGTAAATTAGTTAGTATACAAAAAGGGTGACACCAGTCACCCGTGCGTGCACTCATGTACCATTCTGAGGCGCGAGTAGCCGAGTGTTAATAGAGCCACCAGCCACAAAAAAGTTCGACACACTGAAGGCGCGCTTGCTGGCTATATACGAAGAGTCTAAAAATAGGCAACTTCAGAAATTAATCAGCGAAATGGAACTGGGAGACCAAAAACCCTCCCAGCTCCTACGCCGTATGAGAGAGTTAGCCAAGGACAAAATACCTGATGACACATTAAGGATCCTGTGGCAAGGTCATTTACCCAGCGCGGTACGCGCCCTTTTGGCCGTCTCAGACACCAAGGAGCTGGAACATCTTTCAACTATAGCGGACAACGTGTTCGAAACTACTCGCAGCGCCCAGGTTATTAGCGAAGTATCCCAGCCGCAGCCACCCACGACATCAAAACACACCGATATGATTATGGCGGAAATAGCAAAATTAAGCTTGAAGGTCGCCGACTTAGAAAGATCTCGACCAAGGTTACGTCAACGTTGGAACAACGGCCGTTCGCGTTCCGTATCCCGTAATCGCAGCCGTGATCCTTCCATACCGCGTCGTACACCGGATTCACCTGGATGGCTCTGTTTCTATCACAATCGTTTCCGTAGCAGAGCACGGAAGTGTACGGAGCCCTGTGCATGGAAGACTAAGCAGGAAAACTGATGGAGGCGCAGACAACGGCGGAACTCTGCACCATCACTCCCTGCACCATCAACCGCCTTCGCATTTTGGACATTAAGGGCCTCTTTCACGATCTTCAAGTAAAGTCTCGAGTAGTCTAATTGCTGGTTAAAGTCACGAGTAAGCGTGAATGTGGATTTCATAATTGCTGAGTAGCACTAACCGACGAGTAAAGTAGCCTACAACTTACTTCCAGCTTCATCTGCCCAATAAGCTTGTTTAATTGACGAGTAAAGTTATTCACGAACTTGACATCCAAGTACGTAGCTAGTTATAATCGAAATTGTTGTTTAAAATGGATTTATTTGAATTGATCGATGATCAACTAGAGGAATTAGAAAATTCTTCAGCACTAGTAGTAAGGAGAATTCCGAAAATTCGTGTGTTTAAGGTCCGTGTTGATTATTTTGAAAATCTGGATGAAAGTGACTTTTTTGCTAGATTTCGCCTATCTAAAAATGCCGTTGACGATGTGCATAATTTGATTAAACATAAAATTATGCCTAAAACGCAAAGGTGAGTGAGTTTTACTTTTAATTAATTGTAAATTACATAACGAACTTGCTTAACCTACAAAATAGTTTTATAAAGGCAGCCTTTACCTACAGCAAGCACTCCTATTTATTTAGGTATGAAATATTGAAATAGCAATAATGAAATACTTATGTAACTCTAACGTCTTTGTACCTATATCAAAAAGTCTATTATATAACACTCCATTTAATATTAACTATCAAGCATCTCTATAAAAGCATTGTACATACAAGTGTCTACCTATGCTTGAATCTTGCCCACAGTATAGGTATGTTTGATCATAGTATCTAATGCAAATATACTCTTTATTACAGGAATCAAGCAGTTTCCTCAAAAATAAGTTTATTATTAACATTAAGATATCTAGCCACTGGATCCTTTCTCACAAGTGTGGCTGATTTCTGCGGTGTCAGCACACCAACTGCAAGTCGCATTGTGGCAACAGTTACTGCAGCTATTGCAGAGCTAGCTCCAGTTATTATAAAGTTTCCGGATAGCCTTACATCACTCAAAGAAGACTTATATAAGGTCGCAAGGTTCCCTAGAGTAATAGCAGCTATTGATTGCACCCATGTTACCAGAAAAACACCAGGTTGGTTTCTCATCATCATATCTACCTACTAATCTACACTCGCGAGCAAGCTAATCGACTCAACACATAAGCGCGCATAAATTCATGGATTTTTCGAAAAATGTACGACTTTTTTATAAAAAAAATATATTATTTCAAAGCTTGAAACCTAGGCTTTAAATTGATACCAATATTGACATTATTTGTTCAGTACATTTTAAATTAATGCTATCTGGATATAAAGGGAGGGAAAATGGGAGTTGAGGAAAATGTGTTTTGGTTACATAAAACAAAAAAATGAAAAAAAAACTCTGAATTATTTATTATGTCAATACTTTGTATTGCCCCCCCCCTAGCTCTAATCACAGCTTGCAGTCGGTTCTTCATTGATCTTATTAATTTTTTTATGGACTCTTGAGGAATTCCATCCCACTCCTCTAATAAAGCCACCTTCAATTCGTTGATGGTCGAAGGGACTGGATTTCTGGACCGAACCTTTCTCTTGAGCTGGTCCCATAAGTGCTCAATGGGATTAATGTCTGGACTGAGCGCAGGCCAGTCCATCACCTGTATATTAGCATCATTCAGGAACTGCCGAGTGACATGTGCCGTATGACATCGGGCATTATCGTGCATCAACATGAAGTTTTCACCAATAAATCCTGCATATGGAACAACGTGGTCAAGGAGAATGTCTCTTATGTATCTATCAGCTGTCAGTCCTCCTCCTCGTCCTCCCCCGGGCACGTAAACGAGTTCTGTTTTTCCCTCTATAGATATACCAGCCCACATCATGCAAGAGCCGCCGCCTTATGCTGTCGTTTCAGCGAAACATCACTGGAAAAATCGCTCGCCTGGACGCCTATAGACCCAGCCTCTCCTGTCACTGCCATGCAGGCACATCCTGCACTCGTCTGTGAACAAAATCGACCGCCATTGTGCAACGCTCCAATTGAGATGTTCTCGTGCAAATTGTAGGCGAGCTTGTCGGTGCGCTGCAGTCAATTTCGGGCCCGTGGCAGGTCGTTTTGAAGTGAGGTTGGCTTCCCTCAAGCGTCTTCTTATTGTCCACTCACTAACAGCTACCTCCTGAACTCAGTTCTTGCTGTACATCAACACCCGTCAGGTGTCGGTTTCGCAATGAGGTTGATACAATGAAACGGTTGTCTCTCTCTGAAGTACATCGTTGGCGGCTGGTTCTTGGTCTCCGATTAAAGGCTCCAGTTTCTTGAAATCTTCTGTATACCCTTGATACAGAAGACTGGCTCAAGTGAAGCTGAGCGGCGACTGTACGCTGACTGAGTCCTTGTTGTAAGAGGGCAACAACTTGAGCAGCTTCTTCAGGAGTAGTATCCATAGTTACGTCCAAACAATTAATGGAATTTCCGGAGATGTGTACAGGTCAACTTCTGATAAGCAACTGATAAGAAAAACCGGTTATGGAGGGTTTTATAGGGGTTGTTAGTAGCGTAACTCGTTGGTACCGCAATGAGTCAGTTTTCCTATATGCCTATTTAAATTGCTTACATAAAAAATACTGAATATTTTCTCATTATAATGGTGTTAATTTAAAGCTTAAGTCTTAAGCTTTTAACAGGAATATGTTTTTTATAAATAAAATATGTAGGTATTTTTAGAAAAAAAAATTTTGCGCGGTTGCAGGTTGAGTCGATTAGCTTGCTCGCGAGTGTAGTACTAAGTAATATTAATATAAGTAATATTTAATTCATTAAGTACTTAGGTGAACAATCTGTTACCTTTTATTTCAGGTGTAGTCCAGTCATTACGTACATTCAAAAAAGAAAATGAATTTGCGCTTCTAATTTTTTAATATGTTGTAGGGGATACCTAGAAAAGCTTAACTTGAGATTGTCGACCAAGCTTTCCTAGGAGCTTTCGCCGCCATGTTGAAAAAAGGGGTAAAATTTGTTTTTCGGCAATAACTCGGCTATCCGATGAGATTTCGAAAATTTTTGTAGGACACTTTTTGTAGCTTTCTTTGTGCTCTACAATAACGCCTGAATCATTTTTGCGTATCATGCATCGTTATCGAGATATCGATCGATAAAGTCAAAAATTTAGGACACAATTTTTGTTTTTTGCTTTTTTTTTCTTTGGGTCTTAAATAATATGAAAAATTGTGGAATTCAAACTTGTAGAGCATATTCAGACCTACAATTTCCATCTTGGATTTTTTTATGTTGGACAAAAATTACGATCTCCAGCGCGCCGCAAAGTCGGTGAATCCACACTCAGCGTCGAGCGAGCTGCTCGCTCGGTTGTGTCTGGATGTCGAATCGAATGGGAAATTGTTCAGGAAATTGATGGGATAAAAAATAAGTACATAGAGCAACAAATTAAGGATCACACAATAGTAATTTATTAAACAAATAATTTGTTTGTGCAGTAAAAAATATTATTTTTTTACTATACAAAATAAAGAAAACAAAATAAACGGAAAGAAAAATATTTTTTTCTGCACTCGAGACACGAACGATGGACTTTTTTCATGTCTTTTTTCGCTTGGATGGTCCAGGCTGATGATCTTCGTCCTCCGTAAACTCTTCGAGTTGTTGTGTCTGTTGAAACGTTGGAAATGATGCTGATTCGATGAGAGCATCGTCATCATCATCGTTACAGACATCGTCGTCGTCGTCAAGCAAAATGTCGACTCTGGCGACGTTACTGCATGTTTGTCCACTGCAGTGCATGCAAATAACGGAGCAACTGATTCCCGCTTTTCTGCACCCACAGGCGGCCTCACAATTTCCTTTACACTTACAGGAAATGAGCTTTAATAGTTCAGGCGGAGCGGGTTCGGCGGTGCTGGTGATTGGTTCGAGCCCTCGATTGGTCTGTCGCCAACCCCATCCTTGTGGATCCTTGAAAAATCCGAGCCAGGTTTGAACTTGGAGATACGTCCGGAAAATGTGTTGACGCACAGCGCTTTTGGTTGGCGGGAGTAGTGAGAGAGTCCTCACCGTCAAGAGAGTTCGAACAGCTCTTTTTTTAGCAACATAAATGTCGTCGATTAACGCTTTTTTACAAATAAAACAGTCTCCCATAGTCACAAAATAGTTGAAATACGTGTGCTCACTTCGAAAGGCTCGAGGCAACTAACCGAGATGCTACGAAAAGAAGAATACGTTTCAACACGTAGACCCTAACAAAAGGGTCCCTTTATACCTGACCCCTCCAACTCCAACGGACGCTCTATGCGGGCACTCCGTTATAACGAGTTTACAGCCAACTAGATATCGAAATTTTTGCCCAGAATATCGGATCCCTCGATTTACACTACGCACAGCAAAAACTCAACACGATACGATATACTAACTTGAGCGCGCTCGACGCTGAGCGTGGATTCACCGACTTTGCGGCGCGCTGGAGATCGTAATTTTTGTCCAACATAAAAAAATCCAAGAAGGAAATTGTAGGTCTGAATATGCTCTACAAGTTTGAATTCCACAATTTTTCATATTTATTAAGACCCAAAGAAAAAAAAAGCAAAAAACAAAAATTGTGTCCTAAATTTTTGACTTTATCGATCGATATCTCGATAACGATGCATGATACGCTAAAAATGATTCAGGCGTTATTGTAGAGCACAAAGAAAGCTACAAAAAGTGTCCTACAAAAATTTTCGAAATCTCATCGGATAGCCGAGTTATTGCCGAAAAACAAATTTTACCCCTTTTTTCAACATGGCGGCGAAAGCTCCTAGGAAAGCTTGGTCGACAATCTCAAGTTAAGCTTTTCTAGGTATCCCCTACAACATATTAAAAAATTAGAAGCGCAAATTCATTTTCTTTTATTTGCCTTTTTTTCGGACGAAATGACTGGACTAGTGGTGATTCAGCTGAAAACTATAGGAACAGAAAATCAAATTTTTCTTTTAATGTCCAGGTAGCTTGTGACAGTCAATTGAGGTGCCTTAATATTGTTGCAAGATGGCCGGGATCTGTTCATGACCAAACTATTTTTAATAACTCATCGCTCAAGCAGAAATTTGAAACATGCGAGTGAAAAAAAGAAAATGACGTTATTGATCAAGAAATACCAAAACAGATGTCGAATTTTAACAAAAAAAAATAGAATACTGAACCAAAAATTACAAAGCCAGAAAAAAATAGAATTTGAAAAAAATAACTGTCCATCGCCAGATCCTCTATCTATCAATAAATTGCATCGCTCCGATTCTTCTATAAAACGGACAGCTGAACAGATGAATATGAATTTAGCTGGAAATTCAAAACGCAGACCTAATTTAAACCTTCGCAAATCGTGTCTACGTGACAGGTTTCTTCTTCTTCAACTTATGGACGTCCACTGCTGGACATAAGTCTCTTAATAACCTAATGATATTTATGAAAACCCTTACTAATATTATAAATGTCAAAGTGTGTTTTTTTTTATTTGTTGGTTTCTCCTTCAATCACGCCGCAACAAGGCAATGGATTGACGTGATTTTTTGCATCGGTATAGTTGAGGACCGGAAGAGTGACATAGGCTACTTTTTATCCCGGAGTTCGCAGGCACGCGAGCGAAGCCAAGTGGCATCAACTAGTAAATAAATAAATTGTTAAATTGGTTTATTTTGTTTATTGTAATAACCTAAAAATGTCGGATTTAAATTAAATCACATTAGAAAACTTCATTACACTTTGATAAAAAACTATGTCATTCGTGTAAAATTGAATATCATTAGTGTTACACGAAAATTCCCACGACTGAAATTTTAGTCATAAATACAGGGGCGTAGCTACCGCCGTATTTGCCGTATCAATTATACGGGGCCCCCGGGCCACGGGGGCCCCCAAAGTGTGTAAGGAAAAAGAATAAAAACTTTCTAATTTATTTTATTTTACAAATGACAAAATTCTATAAAGCAATTCCTTTTTTTCCCGCCTTAAGCGTGCGTTCAAAAGTTGGCAACACTACATCGTTATGGCGGGCTGCGGGACTTCCCCGTTTTACTTACTTCATCTTCAACTCAGCGGGGAATCCCCGGGAATCCTTCATCGATATCGCGATGTACGTGTACGTTGTTGTACTTTGCATTGGATGTTAAACCACGGAGTGCAGTGCACTGTTTATTTACGCGCTTTATATAAATGTGCATTACATTGTAATTCAGTACAAACAATATTGTTCTTCTGGTTTAGCAGTATTAGTTACGATTTGTAAAAGAAATGAGTGAAAGGAAAAGAGATTATCCCAGCGGCGCTGAGAAAAGAAAAATTAAACAGAAAAGGGACTAGGTTATAAAAAAAGTGCCCAAAATTTCTTCATTTTTTCAGAGACAAGATACTGTGAGTGATTTAGATTGGAAAGGTAAGTACTACACTACTACCCAACCCATTTATTAGGGGCCCGTAGTGATAAACAAGGAAATCTTTTAATTTCGGTCTGTCCATCTGTCCGTCACAAAAAGTTGTCTCCCCCCTCGATTTTCACAATTATACTGTTTTTAGGGTTCCGTGCCTTGATTAAAAAAAACAAAATTCTAACTTATCTATAGGATCGATTTGTTTTGTTGTTTGTTTATCAGTCCGTATCGTATCGTTAATTGCGTGTTGAGAACTTTAGATGTGCAGACTCGCTTTCGGGTTCTCGTTTTGTATGGCCACTACACTACGCGCTGCGTTTAAATAGCACGCAGGTGTATAGTAATGCACGGACGGGCTGCAGGTGATTTTGTATCTACTAATAGGTACGAGCACAATCCGCGTAGAATCTGTGTGCGTCTGAACTGAACACTCTCTAACTGTGACCCTTAGTAACGTTATTTATTTATATATAACTCTTTTTAGTTTAGTATCAAAGCATTCGTATTTATTTTTTAACAATTACTCGTTTATTTTTAGATTCTTCTGAAGCATGTTCTTCGTCACATATCCATCCGGAAATAGAAGAAAGCCAAGCACATACTTTATCGGATGACCATCCAGAAATCGAGGAACCCCAAGTCAACGATTCTGATATATCTGCAGATAATGCAGATTGTAATATAATTTCATCAGATAGAGGAAATTTTGGTGACAATTTAACTGAATGCGAACGAAAAATAATTTTTAAATTGGGTCCATTTAAACCACAAGGACCATTTCCAAAAGTTTCAGAAAATAACCGACCTTTTTCAGCTTATTATTATTCATATTTCAATCAGGCAGGCATAAAAATTATAAGACCATGGTTATGATATTCTAACGTTTTAAACAAACCGTACTGTCACTTCTGTTGGTTATTAGCAGATCGTCAAAACAAATCGTACTCCTCTGCTTGGGTTAACGGTGTTTCGGTTAGAAGCAATTTCACACAAACTATTCTTGACCATGAAAAGTCACAGCAGCATATTAGTGCCTCACTCTCTTATAATAATTGGTTGCAAGGAAATACCATCGATACTCTATTGAAAAGTGAAATCGATAGTAAAATTACATTCTGGAGAGATGTACTGCATCGTATAATTAATGTTATAATTACTTTAGTATCTTGTAATCTACCTTTGAGGGGGCATGATTCTGATTCTGGCAATTTTATGGCAATTTCACGTCTGCTATCTAACTATGATGCAACTTTAAAAGAACTTTTTCTAAAACCGAAAGGTGAAATAAATTATTTAAGCCCTACGATTCAAAACGAAATTATTAGTTTGCTTGGTACTAACGTTAGGAACAGTATTATCTCAGAAATTAAAAAAGCTCCATTTCTGACAATAATTCTGGATACAACACAAGACTTGTCAAAAATTGACCAACTATCTGTAGTTTTTCGATATATCTCGGTTACAGAAAATGATGATAATGTGCCTAAAGAAATAAAAATCTGTGAGTCCTTTTTAGGATTCATAGCAGTAACCGATTGCAGTGCTGCAGGTCTGAAAACTGTCATTTTAAATTTGACTAAAGAATATGGAATTGATTTGACTAAATGTAGAGGACAGGGATACGATGGAGCAAATGTTATGTCGGGTGTGTATGGAGGATTACAAACCCTAATAAAAGAGCATGCTCAAATTGCCGATTATGTTCATTGTGCTGCGCACGCTTTAAACTTGGTTTTGAACGATGCTGCGAGACATGTTCGTGAAGTATCGACTTTTTTCGATAATTTAGAAAAAATATATACTTTTTTGGCAATAGTATAAAACGCTGGGCTATGCTAAGTGACGATTCATCTGAAAAATATTTGATTACCCTTAAAAAGGTATGTCCTACCAGATGGTCTTCTAGGAACGACGCTTTATTAGCAGTAAAGAAAAATTTTTTACTAATCATGAAAACTTTGTACCAACTAAATTTAATTTCAAATAAAAAAGATGAACGTGAAGAATGTAAAAGTATAATTAATATTTTAGAGAGTTTTGATTTCTTAGTGCTCGTTACATTTTTTTCTTCACTATTTGAAATTATTAATCCTGTTTCTAAAGCTCTACAGCATGATAATAATGACTTACAGAAATCTAGTATTTTATTAAGTAATCTTTTAAATAGACTGTGCCAATTAAGAAATCAGAATTCATTTAATAGTTTGCTAAATGAATCCAAAGATTTAGCAAAAAGTGGGGGGTAACAACTGTTTTTAAAAACAGTAGGCGAAAGATAACGAAGCGTTTTTTTGATGAGTTATCACAAGATGAGAGAATTTCCGACCCGGAATCCTATTTCAAAGTCAATGTATACTATTGCTGTTTAGATATATTAATTTCTCAAACTAAAGAAACATTTCAGAGCCTTTGCAACCTGAGTAGTATATTCGAAATATTACAACCGGAGAAACTCCTATCTTCTTCAAGCGAAGAGATATTAAACGCTTCCGGAAAACTGTCTGCTAAATACAGTAAAGACATCTCACTTAATCTTTGTGACCAATTAAAGGCTCTAAAAACATGCTTAAATTCTGAAATTAAAAAAATTTATTCCATTAAAGAACTCATTGAATTATTGCTAGTAAAATTCAATAGTCTTGCATCCAGTTTTCCCGAGGTAATCACAGCATGCTTTTTATTCTTGACCCTTCCAGTTACAACCGCAACGGCAGAAAGAAGTTTTTCAAAATTAAAACTAATAAAAAATTACTTAAGAACTTCGATGGGACAAGAACGGCTGTCAGACATCTCACTATTGTCCATAGAGGCAGAAACTTTAGAAAAACTAAAATCATCATCAGCCATAAATGATTTAATAAATCAGTTTGCCGATAAAAAGGCAAGGAGAGTGAAGATTTAAAATTCGATTTTTATTTGTAAAATGGGTAAATTATGTGATAAATAAATATTACTTCTCACAATATTTTTTTTCTTTTGTGAAAAATCTTTACCTCCATATAAGGGCCTCCAAAAAAATTTTTATACAGGGCCCCGACAAGGCACGCTACGCCACTGCATAAATATCAAACTATTCGTGTCTTCGAACATTCT
Source organism: Hipparchia semele (assembly GCA_933228805.2). Classification (NCBI taxonomy): domain Eukaryota; kingdom Metazoa; phylum Arthropoda; class Insecta; order Lepidoptera; family Nymphalidae; genus Hipparchia; species Hipparchia semele. The sequence goes on from OW121729.1 coordinate 11,561,614, forward strand.
AGACGCAGTCGGAAGGTAATAAAATATCCGTGTTGTTTTTTGCTAATCTATGCACCTTACAATATATACAGGGCGTCCCACGGCTATGCCACATGGAGGGGAAGTACCTTAAATATTGTAGATGGAACATTTTACTGAAAGAAGACTTCATTTTAATTTAAAAAACTGTAGTAACGGAACGTTAGTGACGTTGACGTTTGTCTGTGATGACAGTTGTCATTGGTTATTACTCATTGGAGTGTCTGGAAAGAGCAGGAACTGTGAGATATTTATAACTATTAAATATTAAAATATACAAGTGTAATAAGAAAAATAAAACCATCACCGAATACTACAAAATCTTTTATTTACAAATAATACATGGCGCAGTCGGTAGGATAAAATTAGCAATATTCCGGATATAATAAGAAGTTATCATAAATTAAGAGCTGAACTTAGTGTTGATGAAAATTTAGTTTTTTATAATGATAGGTTAGTGGTACCGAAAAGTTTAAGGTTACAGTTTATTAAAACTTTGCATGAAGGGCATTTAGGTATGTCAAAAATGAAACAGATGGCTAGAAAGGTATATTATTGGCCTTATATGGACACTCATATTGAAGAGTATGTTAAAAAATGTTTTTCATGTCAAACACGTCATAATAATAATATAAAAGAGCCATTATTATCACATCAAGTTCCTAACCTACCGTTTATGAAACTAGGTATAGACATAATGGAATTTAAAAGAAAAAGTTATTTAATAATATATGATTATTATTCTAAATGGTTAGATATTAAATATATACCTAGTAAGAGTTCAACAAGCATAATTAATAGCTTAAAAGATATTTTTTGTAATTTTGGTATACCGCTGGAAGTGATTTCAGATCACATTCCATTTGATTCTATGGAATGTAAAAAATTTGCTTATGAATGGGGATTTAAATTCACATACACTAGTCCGAGATATCCTCAGGCTAATGGTATGGCTGAACGTGGAGTACAGATTGCTAAGAAAATGTTAACCAAATGTAACGAAGATAAAACTGATGTAAGACTTGCATTATTACAGTATCGGGCTTCTCCTGTGTCTGGTACAAGTTTTTCCCCTAGTGAATTATTAATGAATAGAAATTTAAGGACTAAGTTAGTGGTTAGCTCACAGTTTTTAAAACCTAAGTTGAATGAAAATGTTTCTCAACAATTTGATTATGTTAAAAGTAGAAATATAAGAAATTATAATAAAACAAGTAGATTTAAAAAAGAATTTATTATAGGACAAAGGGTTTGGTTTAAGAAAGATCCAAGCAAGAATGTTTGGACTGAAGGGAAAATTGTTAATATTAATGGCAATAGGTCTTATGTGGTATTAGATAATAATAATGTTAATTATACAAGAACCTCCTTTCATGTTCGACCAGCATAGACTTTGTGTTTCGCCAGGCAAGGGCTGACTACAGCTGGTTGAATGGGTAGTTATAAAATGTAGTTTTGTATAAGTTGTTAACGTGTAAGCTTTTAACTTGTAATATTAAAATCCAATAGTAACTTGTAACAATAACAGTAAAAGGGGGAGAAAAAGGGATATATAGTAAGTTTTCTTTTAAAAAGGGGATGATGTAGTAACGGAACGTTAGTGACGTTGACGTGTGTCTGTGATGACAGTTGTCATTGGTTATTACTCATTGGAGTGTCTGGAAAGAGCAGGAACTGTGAGATATTTATAATTATTAAATATTAAAATATACAAGTGTAATAAGAAAAATAAAACCATCACCGAAGACTACAAAATCTTTTATTTACAAATAATACAAAAACAATTTAAACTGCATTCATAGATTTTTAAATAATTGCCTGGTTGAACCGGGACTCGAACCCGCTATACGAGAAAAAAAATTATACCTGTATCTTTATCATACTGATCGGAAGGCTTCATCATAAGGATTATTTTTTGTTAAATAACATAGCATGAGAAATAAAAGGAAGACCATGGATTTTAGACTTTGATGTAAAATTTTGTTCAGAAAAATGTCCTTCAATCCCGCTGCAACAGAGCTACGACTTGCAGCGGGATTGAAGGACAAACCAATAAATCAATAAACAAACACACTTTCGCATTTATAGGTAATATAAGTAAGGATTAGTAAGGATAGTAAGGATCGGGAAATGATGCGTACTTCTCAAGTTCATGTCAGTTGTATGTCGATACGCCAATGTCAGCTTTTCATTTTTCTGAACAAAATTTTGCATCAAAGGCTCACAATTATTTACACAATTATTCGAAGTCGCATTCGACTTTAAACATTTCGAAACATTACGACAATTTTCATTAGAATTTACAGATGGAGAATTATTATTTACACAAAAACACATATTTACATTGTGATCGCAACACGAAAAAGAGGTATAACAGTCACTTACGTTCGCAGAAAAGTCTCCTACGGGCGGAGAGTTACCTTGGCCGGTCCGTGGTATCGCGGTCGTAGAGACTCGAACGCACGATCCGCCCCTGGCGGTCGACAGCGACGGGCGCACACACGGCGCAGAACCGCGCCGTACGCCTTCAGTGCTCAGTGGCGGCAATGCGCAATGTGGAGAACCACTTGCCGACAAACGCATGTCTCGACGGCCGGCGAACACTTCCCGCTCACCTCGCGACGACGACGATCGTTTAGCCCCGGCCGGGCGACGAACTGTAGACTCGACGGAATAAAACGCTTTGTCACTAGTACAGTTCTTACAGTTCGCTTTCAAAACGGTCGGCGCACCACAACCATAGCACTTTAATTCCTTCTTGTTCATTACGGAATCACTTTGTTTGTTTTTATTCTCTAATTTAACGCACTCACTCTTTACGTGTTTTCGACTCTTACAGTATGCACAAAACGGACGCACTTGCGCGGGCGCGGATGGAACAGACGGAACGGCCGGGACGGACGGGCCGGACGGAGAAGAAGTTGACACGGACTTTTTCGCAGCCGCTTTTCCGGAAATGCTGTCCGCCTCCCTTAAAGAATCCTCTATAGACCGCGCCTTGCGCAGCAGGTCCTCAAAAGACTCAACGGCGTCTCTGTCTAGCATTTTCCTTAGTCTTCTATCCAACAAGCTGTAAGCCATGTCCAGCTCAACCCGCTCGCATAAGTCTCCTTCGGGTAACCTCGCGAAAAGCGCACGCACCTTCGATATAAAAATATCGGTATTCTCATCCTTTTGCGTCATAGTAAACAATTCTCTATTAAATCATAAACGGCGGCCGACGCGCGCCAAAAGCCGATCGCAAGCGCAGAACAGCGTCATCCCAGGTGGTGGTGGACTTCCTCACACCTTGCCACCATAAAGCCCCTTTGTCGGTCAATAACATAGACAGACCTTTAATAGCGTTTTCATCTGATATTTGTAAACACCCTTTGTACACTTGAGCGGCATCTATGAAAGCGTCGACGCACTGGCTAGGTGCGCCGTTAAAACGAGCTGAACACTTGGAGAAGTTCGCATTGTTTGAAGCTACTATAGATACAGATCGCTCTATAGGTGTCGAGGACCGGACTTCACGTATAAGCCGCTCACACATTTCGGCGTTCGCCTGTTGGAGCGTCGTCAACAATGTTGAGAAATGCTCGGTGGACATGGTTACGCTTCCTGGTTCCTCTTGAACCTCGCCTGAACCAATACTCGCGCGTTTCCGTGGCATTTTGAATGATGACGCAATCAAACACCCGTAACGGACAACCGCGAATCACTGTCCACTGTTGCTACGCGAAAAAAAGTCAGATCGAAAACATCACAGAACCCCTTGCACGTTGGGCGTCAGTGTGGATGGGGCAGCCTGGGTTCGTGAATAATACGAGTTCGTCAAGTTTTACTGTTTAATCAGTGTGCCTAGTTTAAGATTTTTTACTACAATTTCGAGCTCCGTAAAGTTTCCTCACAAACTACTCACTGCGTGAATAGTTTATGTCAGTTTGGTACCACGAGTCTGTCAAGTAGGCATAAACGAGTAAACTATTCGACAATACCAAGGTCAAAAGCCTGACATTTGTTGTCTCTCTTACACATTTGCAGAAAAAGCGAGACAGGTATACGCTGCCATTTTATCCAATTTGACATTTTTTGCATCGTTTTGTGACGTCATTGACGGCATCACATTGACAGCATAGACTATATATATGCTGGGAAGTGTCAGTACATCACACAATCTATGGTATGGATGTCTATGGTAATTTGACATAATTAAAACCTAAGAGTTGATGTAGGTACAGTGTACACTATCAATATTATTAACAATACTAGATTGCCACTGATTGATAGTGATATTGTTTTGTTTGGCAATAATATTATTCCTTTGATTAAAGAGTGATAGAACATGAAGCCGTTAGGTAAAACAATGCGTGTCTAAATGATGCACAACGTTAGCACTATCAATATTACTGATGTGGATGAAAAAAACTGCATGTTCTTCAAGACCGCATTAATACCGCTATTATTATATAGTTACACACCAATTTTAGTGACAATAGGTACAGTAAATATATTGATAGTGTAAACCCAGCCTATAGTCAAAGCAGAAAAAAGTCTGTGATGTTTATGACTGCGCCGTAAGTACCTAGAGAAGTATTATAGACTTACCACACGAAAGAGATGCAGTATAGCAATATCAAACAAGATAAAATGAGACACAGTCACAATTTATTGTCTCTCACTGTGTGCCCACGCTTTGCAGGTTTTAAAATATACTTTTTCTATGACCTAAGTCATTAAAAACCACAAACAGATTTAAGTATCTGTGGCTCCCTAAATATCATAAATATTAAACAAAACAAAATATAAAAAACGGAGTGATTACATTCCCTTGGAAAAGCATCAAATAATTAGAAATTAAAGTTCTAATGTTAACGGAATACAAAACGGAAAAATGTTAGATTCTTTAAGTGGTTTTTAAGTTTTGTAAGTGGTGTTTGTAAACAGTTTGTTCGCGACCAATTATTTTCGCACTAATCTAGTATCTACTGTCCACCAACAAGTTAATAACTTCATAAATCATAACCCTAGCTGGTTTAAAACTGTCGGGGTTTATTCAAACTGGCCAACTGAATTAGAATGGAAAAATTAAAATCATAGAAATCAAACATCATCTTGTAAACTAATAGGTATGTAATTGTACTATTATTTATGACCTCTCATTTCGAGAGGGGACTCTAAACTTCGTTTGATTCTGTGGGACTCTGGCCCAAGACTATCCAGTTGTGGGCCAGGATGTGCTGAGAAATGACTGGTTTAAAGAATGCATGGTAAAGAAAATAAACTATTGTATTTGTTGAAGAAAGCATACTTAATTTTATATTATTAGACCTATAAAATATTAAGATTTCCTACACTTAAGAACAGTGTTATGTTTTGATATATTGTGATGTCATCCTCCGTACCAATCCTACTAATTTTTTTACAAATGTGAATCTGTTTGTTTGTTGATTTGTCGTTCAATCACACTGCAACAGAGCTACAGATTGATGTAATTTTTTGCATGTGTACAGTTGAGGACCTGGAGACTGGAGAGTGACAAAGGCTAAACTTTTTATCCTGGAAAATCATAGTTCTGCGGGATTTGAAAAACTATATCTGCTCGGATGAAGTCGCTGGCATCAGCTAGTTACTAATGATTAAATAGCTTATGGGATATGTTTTTTTCTGTTTTTCCAGTATAACCTATGCAACTGTGCCTAGTACCCACTTACACTATTACACCAGAAGAATGGGTATACATTTGCATCTCTCTATTCAGCCCTTAGGCTGGAATAGCCCTTAAGGCCCTTAGGCCGGAAACAGCAGAGCAGTCACCAGGTCCTTTGCATCTTCACTGCTTGTTACACAACTCAGGGGCACAGCACATTCCTACCTATACATACCTACTTTATAATCATTTCAGTGCAAGTATCCAGCCTTATAATGGGATGAAATGTAATTTTTACTTTGAGAATTCATTTAAGAGAAACAAATGTAATTTGTTATGGTTGCTTAATAAATGAAATAAATTGTTTATATTCTGTAATAGACCTATTCTTGTTTTGTATTTATACTAATTACTACATGAATAAATAAATAAATATATTTACTTTATTTGTCCTCAGCATTAGTTATTTACAAACCATTTCTGTTCATTTATATGTACATTCAATTTATTTTAATCTATACCTACATACAAAGTCTACTTAATTATATACAAGTAAATTGATGCTGAACAAAGGCATTTATTTTGAAATGGCAGTCTATCTATAATAAATAAACTGTCTTGAAAATTTAAGTTTAAATTTTTGTGTCTGTTGGTCATGGTTAAAAAAGGTCAAAAGGCTGAACCGATTTTGATAATGCAGATGCACTGCAAAAAAAGTATGGATGCTATACAGTTTAATTGCTAATGCAGACCATCTGACCAGATATCTATAAGTATTATATGAAAGTTTCTACTAGGCTTCTTTTCATACAAGAAAGGTTCCTAAAAAAATATATAAATTCACATTAATGAAGTCAAGACCCTATATCTACTTAGTGAATACAACATAATATTTTTTAATTATTTATTATCATTGACATTAGTCAATCATGTTAGTATATTAGTACTAACATGTTTATTACAGAGAATCCTGCTAATAATGTAAATGCGAAATTATGGATGGATGTTTGTTACTCAATCACGCCGCAAGGGCTGAACCGATTTGGCTGAAATTTAGCACAGAAATAGATTAGTCTGGATAACACATAGGCTATTTTTTATCCCGGAAAATAAGAGTTCCCGGCGGAATTATAAATGCGAAGTCGCGGGCTTCAGTTAGTGTTTTAAATATATTATTTCTTTTTAATAGATAAATAAGCTAAGTAGGTATGCTATAAATTATACATTTTAGGACAGAATTGGGCAGTTAAAACGAAAACTGAAACAATAAAGATTATATTTATTTTTAACATTTGGTTTGGTAATTATTGTCTTATACATATATAACCTTCCTATCTTTTTATGAAAATCTTGATAATATTTAAGTATGATTCGAGCTCCACCTAGCATCTGCATACTTGGTATTAGTTGACAGCTTATATTGGTCTATAGTGATTCTTCTTCTTTATCAACCGACAGACGTCCACAGCTGGACAAAAGTCTCTTGCATGGACTTGCACGGGTTTCGGTCTTGCGCCACCTGAATCCAGCGGCTCCCTGCGACTCGATTGATATCGTCGGTTCACCTAGTGGGGGGGTCCTCCAACACTGCGCTCCCCGGTGCGGGGTCGCCACTCCAGCTCCTAGGGACCCCATCGATCATCAGCTCTTCGAACTATGTGCTCCGCCCATTTCCACTTAAGATTCGTTTCGCTGAGCTATGTCGGCGACTTTGGCTCTTTTACGGATCTCCTCATTTTTGTTTCGATCTCCCAGGGATACTCCGAGCATAGCTCACTCCATCGCCCGCTGAATAACCCTGAGGCTTCTTGTGAGGCCCATAGTTAGGGACCATATATCTTCAGGCACTGAGGAATTATTAATTATTATTGCAACCTGTAATAAGTAACAATTTATTAATCTGTGGCTACGGCTTAGGTACTTATCTTCGTCACCACTCACCAGTGATACTTTTTGTGAACCTATTAGGTTGTGAGAGTTAGAGATTCCATTATTATTCCATTGAATAAACACTTTTCGGGATCCGTTGGGAGTTTTTGCACAAAATGCTTCATCTGAGATTCTTTTCGTCTTTGTGACACTCTGGCCAGAGCGGTGGTGGTCATCAACGAAGTAACGTCTTTAGCGGCAGATGTGAATCGCCTCACGAGCTTTCGCCATTTCTCCCTGCTGGCCGACAGCCTCGTACACTTGTGCAATTGACCGCCCATCGTAGACTTTATTTGATGAGTCCATCGCATAGGTGATTTTTTTCGTCTTCTGGTGCCCTACACTTTGTCCGAGAAGCACAACACTATTAACGCCTCTAAGTCAAACTTTTCTCCTCCTCTTCCCGGCGGTTAGCTTTCACAGCCTCTGTGATCATTATTCACGTCTTCGTGGGTCCTAGAACTCTTCAAATTAATTATTTTTCAACATTTCGTTCGTATATCACCAAGCTCTCACGGAATATTTTCGGTGAGTTGCAATTCGAGTATCGTATCGTGTCACAACTCGAAAATGACGTCATTTTCGGGTTGTGAGATGTCAAACATGTAACTCATACTGCCAAATAGCAATACTTTCCGTATCTTTGTTCGAAGACGTGTTTATTTCTCGATGGTGACGTCACACGTCCGTAACGTGTAAGCTCATACTCGGAAACACTCGATCACTTTTAGGTCCGCCGCTCGCCGCTTGGGGCGCTGGCTGTAGATGTATGAAGAAGCTCGATGTCGAAGATTCGATGAAGTATACTATCAAAACTTAAACTAACCACACTGGACACACAACACAAGTACATAGCGTAAAACCGCGGGAACGTGTAGGCACGACGCGACGCGACCTCTGTAAGCTATGTACCGAAACCAACTAACGTGACGCGCGGGAGCACGATGCAATAATCTCGCGGTAACGCCTCCCGCAGACTTCACCCCCGCAAACACCCTCGCTAACCACAGAAGAGGACACGCTATACACTTTGTTAATATCAGCAAAATTGTAGAACTTGTTTAGGAGAAACTATTTCGGCTTCATGTGAAATCGACCCTCAAAACTGCTTTTAGTATCAAATTCCGCCAGATCCTTGTCCTATAAGGTTCATTCGCCGCCAGATCCAAATAGACCAATTAGAGCAAAGTAGTTTGACGGGGAATTGTCATGGCGTCGTCGGCGTCAATATGGCCGCCCGTACATTTTTATGTGGATTTCGTGCTGTGTTTTTTATGAATAATATTAGAAATAATGGCTGATTTACCAAAAAAAGTAGGAAAAGTTCCGCCTAACCAGGCAAGAAAGCGAGGTGTAGACAGAGAAAACTGGAAAAGAGAAAGAAACCGTCGAGAAATGTAAGCTAAAATTTCATTGCAATTGCTATACAGGTTGCTACAGTTTTGAATCAAAATGTACCGTAAAATGGGGTGAATAGGGACAAAATCGAACTTGTCACTGAAATTAATCGATGTTGTAGGACGAATGCAATATTGATAATTCTTTCCAAGGGTTTCCGGCAGTTAATAGTTTTCGTAAATGTTAAAAATATCCCCAGAATTAGTTAAAATTTAGATATTTTAACAAAAATATAGGCTGTCCCTATTCATGCTTGAAGTGGGGTGACCTGGAACGAGACATGGGTAACTTGGGAAAAACTAGTAGGGTTGTCTCTTTCCTATTTTAATTTTCTTCATTAAATTTAAAATTTTTGGAAATAAAAATAATACAATAAATCCAAAATCTTTTATTGAAATAAAAGAACATAAATATTTTACTTAACAGGTTGTTACACTCAAAGGTTCGAATTACACTTGATTGATCTCTTATGGATAACTCTTAGTAATACTCTGTACTACCTGTATAGAAAAATAGCAAATTATGAACCACCTTATAAAATAAACATCTCAAAAATTAACACTTTTAAAATCTACTCATCATTTTAAGCAAAGACTAGGTTTAGGTATCTATATAAAAAATATTTTGTCTGTTATCTAGGTATTTATGACAGAAATCACCTATTTTTATTATAGTACCTTATATTATACCTGTAGAATTTGGGTACCTAAGTAAAATCTATCCCTATAACCAATTTAACATATTTTTTATCTAGACATATAAAAATAACAAAATTAGGAACCATCAGTCGTATAAAAATAAAAATTAGGAACAATCAGTATTATAAAAATAATTATCTCAAAAATTAACACTTTCTTAATCTTCAGTTTTAAACAAAGAGTATTTCTATTTATATTATTGTTACGAACCTATCCAAGTTTAGGTACTGTCCATGAGATCACGTAATATGTCTTCATCTTTGGTATAATATTTTTTATTATTCCCTTTTGTCTTGGGTTTAAATGGATCACTCAAAGATATCTTCCTGTATTGACTTAAATCTATTTTAACATTTTTGTTATTAAAGTTTTCAATTGAAGTGACTTTTATATTGCTTGTGGTATTTTTAAGACGTATGTCTACAACATCTAGTTTCTCCTTTGTGTTAATAATTTCTCTTTTTGTAGGTATATTCTTTTTCTATTTGAGGAGTCACTACTTCTATTTCTTTTACGACATCAAAATCACTGTCGAAAATTAAAGGCATATTTTCAATATCGAATTTGTCGAGATCATTTAGTAGCTCATAGTTGCTTACATCGTTAAAAATAGTCACTTCTTCTGTATTATTATCGGTGTCCATTCTTACTACACTTCGCTTTGTTTCCTTATTTGGCTTTTATTAACACAATGGGATCTTATGGTGATTTGTCCAAAAAAAAGCAAGATTTGGTAGAGGCACAAATAAAAAGTATAGAACAAAAGTCTAGACTTGAACAAATTGAGCATGAACTAAAATGTACTCAGTTACAAAATAAACTTACACAAGACACAAGAGAACATAAACTGAGATGCGAGTTACTGGAGCTAGATATATTGATAAAAAAAAGAGCACTGAATCTGTAAATAGCTGTTTCTTAACAAATATATTTTTTTATTATTAATGTAAATATATGTTTTATTTATAAAATTAAATGTTGCCTATTGTGCAGTTCTGATAATAGGCTATAGGAATAGGACTATGGGTAATTTTATATCGGACCGTACCTATTTTGTTATGAACTATGTTGGCTCTTGTTGCTTGAATTCACTTGGAGAAAAAGATATGTTTATTTAGAAGAACTGATTTTTCCTCACAACTAATTAGTGTAAATTTATTTTAATTATTAATCTAATTTTTCCATTGATTCCAATGATTCTCTCGCGTTCGAACAACATATGGTCTACTATAATATCTATTTATATCGTTTAACTCTTGTAAAATTTCTATATCTGAATCAGAATCACTGTATTTCCATTTGTGTTTTCCATTTTTAACAGAACAGCAAGTACTCAGTCAACGCAAATAACAAATCTTGTGGAATGTGGTCTTTCTTTGTTGCTAACATTTTGAAAGCTTCATGTGCGTGCCACATGTGTGCCAAAACAAAAACAGTTTAATCCATTGAGAAGAGTTTAAACGCCGCATTGGGTTGGTTTAAACTAATCGACAGTTTAAACTGCCCATAATCGATCAACTGCACTTGATCTTACGAAATAGTCGACGACAGTAGATTAAACTGTTTCGCGTGGTTTAAACTACAAATGATCTTACGGCCCTTAATGTATTAAAGGTGGGTAAAGATAGAGTTACTGGCATTTTACAAAGGTCTTATAAAGATGGAGGGAGTACAGCTAAGGAAAACCGCGGTGGCATTGATTTTACAATTATAACAAATAACAAGACGTACAAGTGGACTAGTGTGAGCGACGGGTGAGGGACAACTGTCTGATGCCAGTAACAAACGTTCCTACAAGCCTCTCGGCGAAACCGCTGGCATCAGCAGGCCCGCTACAGTAATTACTGAGATGTTTGCTTTACTTTTAAAATGAAGTTTAGTTGTAGTTTAAACTTATTATCATTTTATTTGTTTTGTCGAGAAGAACTATACTTTGTAATAGGATGTTGAATTTTCAAAAGCTTCTCCTGAAATATTACATCATTCGCGTAAGTGACGCTATAGCACCGTATGTGCGATATGTTCCAAATCGTCCATTTGTGTCTGTGATCTCTTATGTGATTTACTTTCAAAATATTTCATCACTTCGTTGACTAGGGTGATTTTGTTCTTATTTTTTGGCGTACGAGAATTTCCATATTCCCATGAGGGTTTTGCGTTAGGCGGAGTATTTGAAGCAGATGTTTTTTGTGCATTAATGGTCTCAGCATATGATTCAGAAGTTTGTGTTTCTGATTCCAATTCAGCTTCATTATTATCAAGTGCAATGACTTCAGAGGAAACATAAATGTTAGTACAAAAAAAGCAAGAAAGACTGTTTGATACTGCGCAGCATCTACTCGCAGTCCAAGACAATACAGATGATTGGGACATCATTGGCAAAAGCATTGGATTGCAGTTAAAGAGTTTAAGTAATCACTAACAAACTGTCGCACAAAAATTAATATCGGATGTGATTTTCTTTGGAAAACTAGAAAAACTCTGAGGGAACATGCATTACTCTAACTGCTAGTCATTTTTATCCTAATTCAATAAGTTCACATTCGCCTTCAATTTATCTCTCTTCGCCGTCCCCTTATAGTATTCCGGCTACACCATCTCCGTGAAATCCCTTCATAACTTTGTCCTGAAGTCAAATATCGCAAAGTTGCAATCAGCTGTTCTTCTTGTAACTTCACAAATCACTCCACTTAGTTGTCGCGAAATTATCCGGCAAAAATATCTGAAGATGTCATTAACAGACAAAACCGTTGATATAATGATTAGTTCACTTTCGAATAATGCTAACATAATGAAAAATCAAAGAGAAATCAAGAAATAAAAAAATTACTCAATCTTAAATAGAAGAAAAGAGGTCAAAAAGAGCCTAAGAAGAGTCTCGTCCACACTACACTAACTATGCTAAGCAGCAAAATGTGCTTTAGCAATATATTTAATTAAATTAAGAACTGGTGACAGCAGCAGACGAATTTCAAAATGAATTAATTTATCACAGTCTACTAAAAATGTAAGAAATTGTTTAAATAATCACTTTGTGCCCCAACATGTTGGTCCAGGTCATATTACGCATGAGCCACTTGCTAATAGAAACTTAAGAATACCAGAAGCTCTATTAGGAAATCCAGACTCCGAACCTCGGTCAGCAATTGCCATGTTTGATAGTACTTATATTTACATGCAGAAAAGCTCAAATTACCTTTTTCAAAAAAAAATACAGTTTACATAAGTATGATAACCTTGTAAAACCATTTGTGACTTGTTCCTCTGATGGACACATAATTGACGTCGTAGCTTAGGTCCCTATGCTGCTACACAAAGTGATGCAGAAATCATAAAAAGCTTATTCGAAAATGAAAATGGTCCATTGCGAAACCTGTGTGTCGATTTAAAAATGATTGCCTCAGTATAGCAATCGCAATGACCTCTGATTGGCTGGTACCCTCTCGTTATTGTTTAAAATGCATTGATGCAGCAAGAATGCCATAAATTCAGCTAATCAGAGGCCATTGCGATCGTTACACTGAAAGCAATCATTTTTACGAAATCGACATGCTGTTTCAGCCCAATGATATTTTTATATTGGACAGGGTGTTTAGAGAGTTTTGTGAGTGTATATAACTCATCTATACATATTATTCATCTGTTACAGTAGGTACACATGAAAATCTGGCTAATTCAAAATGCCTGTCGTTCAGAGGATTTTGTGAACTTGTTTGGGCAGCAATTGTGTTTCGTATCTGAGCGTCTTTTACGCATTTTGAAAAATCTACCTGTTCTACGTCAAATGGATAAAGGCCACATTTACGGAATCCATTCTTGATGTTTGAGTCATCTCCATGTCTAGCGTCTCTTTAAAAACTTGTCAGAAGTTTTTTTTTGTTACGCATTTGTTCAGGTTTTCGCCGACTCTGCCAACTTTTTACGGTGCGCTTCCATTATTGTTTCAGTGGCTTAAATACACTTACATCTGCTGGTTGTAGAATGTGAGTGGTGTTAGGTGGTAAAGCGTAGAGAATGATATTATTATCATCACAGAACTTACTCAGTGGCATGGACATGTGTGATTTATGTACATCTACAAAAAATAGTACAGGTTTTTTAACGGTTTGTTTCGTGAGCTAATCGATGATCCCGTTAGGCATGTAGCACCCAGTGTCCAATTTCCCCAAAATCCAATCAGGTGGCATGCTGTCGACAACTGCTTTAGGTCTTTTATATGGGAACACCCCTAATGGCGGAAAACCGGGCGAAAACCTTCCCTGATTTAGGAGACAATGTAACACCAGTTTCATCAGCGTTTACAATATGACTCGAATCATCCAAAATGTCTAATACATTTCATTCAATCAAAAAAATGTAAGTCTGCAAACCATTTTCGAATTGAACTCTCCTTGATGGCTTATTAATATCTTCTGGCACTCGGATGCTTATGTTTGGATGCTTACGATTGAGAAAGCTGAGGTACCATCGTATATACCAGGTTTACCTTCTGAAAAGCGATGGTCTATGCCCAGTTCTTTTGCAAGCTCAGCCATCGTATCCAGAAGGTCATATTTGTTAATCGGAATTCTGGATTTCGCCAACTCAATTATCCAATCAACGATTTTCTTTTCTCCATCAAAACCAAATATAAAGGGTCTGGGCCAACTTTTCTCCTTTGATCTTGGTAAGTGTAGAAATTAGTAATGTGCTCGCTTGCCGCCTGCCGTCTGCTACTTATTTCAATTGTGGGAACTTAATCCTAACCAAATTTTTGTAGTAGAAAGTACAACAAAAGCGAGGCAATCGGCGTACTACCTACTTTGCAGACTAATTTTAATAGTAATTTCGTTGTTTTCAGATGTACAACGTATTAGACAAAAGTCTCCAGGATTAATATTGTGTATTTTGACCTCTTCAGTATTTCTCGTATGCTCATCATCATTTATACTGTTGTTATCTTTATCAGTAAGATCTCAATCTGTATCACTATGAACAGAAAAGTGAGCTTCATCCTCCGTGTCATCTGAACTATTATTCGGTATCAAAGTCTTACGTCTCTTTACTTGAATTTTAGGTTTTCGTTTTCTAAGTCCTGAATTTGTAGTCTTTTTTGTCTTTCTAAATAGGCAGCTTCTATTTCCACTTTTTATAGTACTTAATAATAATATCACTATGTCTATTAGTCACATATGTAAGTTATTTGGTTTATTTATTACTATAATATCTACTTACTTTTTATGATATTGAGGTTTCTAATATCATTTTTTTTCTAAACTGAATAGTTTGCGTGAGAGACACTTCCAAAGTGGTAAAATGTGTGTTCCAAAATCAAGGGTTTTCGTTTAAAGCCAAATTGCTGTTACTACTTATTAGAATATTTTAATTACCTTAATTTTGATTTAAAATTTGCTGTAACTAGGTGCACTGAAATGTCTTTACTGTTAGAAGTTAGCAAGGATAGTAAAATTAAAATGGTGTAAGTAAGGAATGACATTAATATTTATTTTGAAATGTAGATTAGAAATTAAAATATATTTTAATTTCTAATCTATAATATATTATTACGATTCTGACACAAAATCTTTGTAGCGTTAGTTAGCCTAATTAAAATATAAAATAAAATCAACATACTATTATTAACATAAAAATAACATGAACAAAACAATCATCACTTCGACAGTTTGCACCATCATTATCACTGTCATTTATTTAAATATTCGCAATAATTTGTAATAATCATAATAATATTATTATGACTGATTTATGCGAGTGAATATTGGCACATTTAGTAAAACTGTAGGTAACTGTAATAATAATATGTATGACTCATATTTTTTACTCAGTACTTTTTGAGGTTCATACATAATATTATACCTAACGATTATTCATATTTATTTACTAAGCTCTTTTCAAATTGAAACATGTCAAAATATAGCTTTACTTTTTGACTTTTAATAAAACACAATTATTTCAATATGCCTTATTATTCAATTTCCATTTTTATTATTAGGTATCTTGTATTTCAATTACGTCATCTTCTTCATCTGTATCTTCTAAAGAATCCTTTACTTTGTTATTAGTTTTTAATGCTTGTATTCTGTAGCAAATCTTGAAGGAATAATATTTTTGTCAACAAGATTTTTTAAATCTTTGTATTTGTTGACAGATATGCCTAAATGTGTGGGATATAAATTTTTCTTTAAGCCACTAACGTCTTTGACTGGAAGCAAAGGAATCTCTGTAATTTCAGCGTCAGGCAACATTGAGTTTTTAATGTACATCACATTGGGTTCTTGTTTCTTGAAAGTGGCAATATTTAATTTAGAAATTGCAATTTTTAATTTTTTTTTAAATGTAGCGTTAATATCATCATCAAATCCAATAAAATCTTTATCATTTAGTACTTCAACTCTGTACGGCTCTGGATCATGACGTGCGACTTCCATTATGGTTGGCCATTGCGATGGCGCCCATATTGTAAATTTTCGTATTTGGATTACAATTGTAGCGTGGACGCTATCAACTGGCATGTAGGTATGGTATTTAAATCAAATAATTGATTTGAATGGTCTTTATATTCTTGCATATAGACAGGGCGTATCGAATCATGCTAAGGACAAATTTGTTTTTGTTTTGACCATAGCAGGAATCACAGTATAGCAGTAAAGTTTTTACTGTCCCACGAGTTACGTAGCCTACCTAGAGTCTAGCTACATGGTAACTTCAGCGACCTTCACATACCTACGGAAGCTAGATATGAAGATATCTGCACGTAAAGACGTGATGGCATGTGATCGAGCCGAAGACTAGTTAGTAAGAATAGTTATTAGAAATAGAGTATATAAGCTAGGGTTTAAGTATTAGATTTAATCATTAGATCTGTGGTCTACCAATCGACACAGTTGTAAGTTAGGGTTAAGTACTTTTTAATTAAATTAGTAGTAGTCAAAATCTTCGTTTCCTTTCGTCGGACCCTTCGTCGCTGTCGCTAACTTAAGTCACGTGAGTCTACGTCTTGTGATGTAATTGTATTGTTAATCTTGTTTGATGAGCCATCCGCTCCCGGAACAGTTATTGTAGTACTTCCACACAATTCGACTTTGTCATCAGCTATGCGGACATGAGATTCACTCGGCAAACATACATCTGATAGCCATTCCTTATGTTTGGTCATGTGTACCGATGCTCCGGAGTCGATATACCAGTTGTGTACATCATTGACTGAAACGGCTGAAAATGCAGCTACAAAACCACTGTTATTACTCTTATTTTCAGATTTTCTTTCCTTATTTCTACAAAACTTGCTAATGTGACCATATTTATTGCAACCATAGACCCGTGGACCCTTTGATTTGCCTTTATTACTACTACTGTACTTATTCTGAGATTTAGGGGTATAAAATGCAGATGATGATGGTTTTACATCTTGCAAAATCTTTGTTTTAACAGCATCAGCGGAGATTTTAATGCCTCAACTTTCTAAGGCCATTAGCATTGGCTTATAAGATTCGGGTAGACCCGCCAACAGAAGTGTGCCTAACCATTCGTCATCAACCTTAAAATTGATGTTACGCAGTTTATGCGCAGTCGACATTATTTTACTAACGTAGTCTTCAATGCTGTTGCTGTTTTCCAGAGTAGTTGTTATCAATGTTTTTAATAACCCAACTTTTCGGGTTAGGCCCGAATCACTAAAAGCTTTGCTCAAGTTTTCCCATACCTGTTTGGGGGACTTGCATTCCTCAATATGCATGTAATTTATGGGGTCGACGAGCAGGATAATTTTTGATCTCGCCTTTTTATCCTTTGTTGGGTCCACTGGTTTGCCCGTGTCTGTAGGGGGAGGGGGGGCACATAGATACACGGGGCACATTTATACAGTACCTATATTTAAAAACCGAAAAACCCTACGTAGTCTGGCACGTCACTAGAACGCTCAAGGACATGCACAAGAATTACAGTTGTGACGCCAGTCGCTGCCAGTTCGTCGTTGGCCTTCAACGGGCATAAACGTGTTTGTGTTGCCGCCAACTAATATTTAAGCCGATAAGTGATCGTGTCTCAGCACCGTCTTATTGGTTGTTTTACTTCTTTTATGTTACCAACGGTAAGTGAATATACTCAAAAGTATTTTTAAATATGTTTTTGAGTACAATATTAATAAATAATTTTATAAATTAGTTGTTTGTGGAATAAGTCCGTTGGGGCACTTTGATTCAGCAAAGTGCGGGGTACAATGATACGTATCAATCTGCCCCGTAAGTGTATTAAAGTGCCCCGTCACAAATAATAATGTTTTTACTTTTTTTTTTTCAGAAAATGGTCCGCGCCTATAAACCTAAGACTAATAGGAGATATATAAATGAAGAAAATGTAAAAGATGCTATACGTGAAGTTTTGTCTAAGACTTTGTCCATACGCAAAGCAGCTGACAAATACGGAATCAAAGCTGCAACCCTACAACATCGCATTGAGAAGTCCAAAAAATTATGTCCGTCTTCATTACAAGCAGCACCTTTAGCACGAGCAACACCGTCTTTATCACCAATAGCACCATCCATAAAGATGGCACATGCAGCATCATCTACACCACACGCTGAATTATCTACATCACTCGCTGCAACTGCAACTTTATCAAACATCTATAGTTCCAAGTACACCGTTGCACAAGTTTTTTCAACGGAACAAGAAAAGGCCTTGACTCAATATTTGTTAAATTGCAGTAAAATGCACTACGGCCTTACATTGAAACAGCTTTTGACTTTGGCATACGAGTACGCAGAATCCTCTGGGTGTAAATATCCAAAATCCTGGAAAGAAAACAAAACCGCTGGAAAAGATTGGGCAGCTGGCTTTAGGAAAAGGAATCCAGAATTGAGTCTCCGAAAACCAGAAAACACAAGTGCAGCAAGAAGTTTTGCTTTTAATAAAACTGCTGTAGGTCAATTTCATGATAATTATGAACGCATAATGAGACAATACAATTTTACACCCGATCGTATAATAAACTTAGATGAAACAGGCATAAGCACAGTCCTTGCTACTCCTAAAGTTATTGCTGAAAGAAAACAAAGACAAGTGGGACAAATAGTTTCTGCAGAACGCGGGGAGCTAGTAACTTTCTGTGGAATTATTACTGCAACTGGTTCTTCTCTTCCTCCAGTTTATGTCTTTCCAAGAGTTTACTATAGAGATCACTTTTTAAATGGTGCTCCTGATGGAAGCCTAGGATTGGCAAACAGAAGCGGCTGGATGACGTCAGAATTGTTTTTACAAGTTTTGAAACACATTCAACGCCTTACTTCGAGCAATACAGATAACCCAACTTTAATCATTTGTGACAATCACGAATCTCACATATCAATAGAAGCGGTTAACTACTGTCGTGACAATGGTATTGTTTACTTGAGCCTTCCACCACACACGTCACACAAACTGCAACCCCTGGATGTTAGTGTGTTCGGACCATTCAAAGGCAAATTGAAAATTGCTTTTAATGATTGGCATATTCAAAATGTTGGAAAAACTTTGACAATATACAACATTGCTGAACTGTCAAAATTGGCATATTTGGAGTCATTTACACCAAAGAACATCACAGGTGGTTTTTCGAAGACTGGAATATGGCCAATCAATAAACTCGTATTCAACGATGACGACTTTGCACCAATAGACATTTTCAGTACGGGTTATCCAGATTTAACAGAGAACACACACAACGCCGAAAAACAAGATGTACACTTTGTAGATACGGAAACAAGTGAAAATAATGAGATTGTTGATAGAGAACTAAATAAAACTCCTATTTTGGAGGCCGACGCAATGTCAGTGTCTGATGCTGACGATCCTCTTCATGTTTCTTCAGCGAAAGGTATTCTATCTCCTGAAATAGTTAGACCGTATCCAAAAAAGTCCGTCGCTGAAAATGTCTCAAAAAGGAAAGGAAGAGAAAAGGGACGATCAAGAATATACACTGAAACACCAGAAAAAAATAGGCTAGAAAGCTTACGCAAGGAAAAGGACAGGAAGAAAGAATTACAAAAAGCAAAACAACAGGCAAAAGAATTGAAAACGGCGAAGAAGCTGTTGGGATTTACTGAAGTAAAAAAGAAAAAGAGAGTGACATCTTTGCCACCAGAAATAGATTCCGATTCTAGTCATGATGAAGTCGTAATGTCAAGTGATAGTGAAGACATTGAAATACCATCAGAATCGGAAGATGAGGTAAATAATGAAGCTGTTAACCCTGAAGCTATAAATATTGGAGATTTCTTGCTAGTAAAATTCGAGAAAAAGAAAACTGTCATTTATTACGTTGCCAAAGTCGTATTTAAGTATGGTATGACAGACTATCAAGTATCATATCTTAGAAAGAAAGCAGGGTCTTCTAAGTTTGTATTTCCAATTGTGGAAGACAAAGCAAGCGTAGATGTAAGAGATGTAGTTTTGCAATTACCAAAACCAACTTTCTCCAAAGGCACATCTCGAACATCGTCGCTTTATTCATTTTCGGTAAATTTAACTGGATATAATGTCCAATAGGCATTGTTAAAAGATGAGAGAACATTTTTTTTATAAGTGTTTTTATGATTATTTTTGTTCAATATGTGAAAGATTATAAAAGTTTGTGATGTTTCTGATCAAAGATTTTAAGAAAAATGTTTATAATTTTGATAGGTTCTATCACGTTATATGAATATGTTTGCATAAACCATATTCAAGTTTAAAGTCCGATTAATCAATAGGATTACTAATTAGATAATGAAAAAAGTAACAAAGTCTAGTTTTATGATGACAATATTATTTTCTTGTTTATTTTCTTTAAGAAACTTGTGAGACTGATTGTAAGTAATGTTTACACTCTTAATAAAGTGTATTTTGTGATCTCAATCAATAATATGGTTTTATTTGGTAATTTAAAGTAATAAAACAATTTAGGTTGTGGTATATATTGCAGTTTTCATGGATTTTAAATAAGCATCAAACTGCCCCACCCTATGTATCAAAGTACCCCTCGGGTGGGGTAGATTGATGCAAAAACGTTTTTTTATTAAAATCAGTATATCTCTATACCTAATCACTTTTAGCGGCTATTTCGTAACCAAAATGTAAGCTGACATATTAGCCAATGCACAAGTCCAAATAAATATTCAAATATGATCCTTTTTGTCCATTAAAAAGGAGGTTAAATTTTTGTGCATCAATGTGCCCCCCCTCCCCCTAATATTAGACAAAACTTTACAAGGCAAACGAGTTGAATGTGAATAATGACATATGTGTCAGAACAAAATAAACTTGATTGACGTCTATACTCTATGGTGCGTTCATTTTGAGCTCTGGCTTCCAACACTTCCAATCCTAACCTAAACCGTCGACTTCAAAGCAAGAAGAAAGTGACAATGATAAAGATAATAAATGCCATACTATTACTAGTACGGTGCGTGAAGAACCTCCGCCAAAGAAACAAAAAAAAAAAACAAAGAGATCGCGACTTCAATGATAAGTGGCTAACAAATATCATTTAAACATTGGATTGCAAAAAGAGAGCATGAATGTGGTATAATTACTGCTTATTGCAAAGTGTGCGATTGTGCTGTTATGAATCACAAACCTGCACTTGTCAAGCACATGCATACTATGAAACACATTCATAATATCAACTCACAAAATCAAACAACGCCTATCGAACAAATGCTTAAACCAAAAAAAAAGGACGAATTTAAAATTACGATGGTCCTCCAGTCTTCACCGAAGTGTTTTTTCAAAAGGGTACCAACATCAAGTATTTTCTTAGGGTTTACTTTATTGCCTTTTTGTAAAATTTCAGGTGCAATTTCAGAGATTTTCTTGCCTCGTATCGTTACATACTTAGGTTGTCCAATTTCACTACGATAGTTTTCTTCTCCTTGCACGCTAACGTTCTGTCGACCTCTGTGCAGCATAAAATGTTTTGAGGGGTTGAACTTGAAATGCCAAGATCCTGGAATTTTTAGTACTTTATTGACTTCTTTATTCCAGTCACGCACTTCGACGTCTTCATCACCTAAATGATAAACAGTCGCATGTTCCGCATGTTCCTTGAATAAATTCACATACATTTGTGGATCGCATATGATGGATTTCTTCTTGGTTTCCTTTTCAATTTTTGCAAATATGCGATCTGGTGGTAAAAACGAGTGGCCTGCCATGGGAAATATAATTTCAAGTTGATTAACATGTGATGGTGCATGAGAAAATAGCCAACTGGAACACATGCCCAAAAGAGTTGTATTCTTATTCTGGCCTCCACAGCCATCGGCGAATAGTCTTATTTTATGAATATTTTCAGAAATTTCCAGATTGGATGAAAGAGAGCACTTGTAATTTCATTTGATGATTTCGAGTGTTCGTTTTCACACCAATAGTAGGTACGTACATTATCTAATGCTGATTTCGAGGTGCCGATGGTAGTAAGATCTTTGTAGTGACTAAACTATTTTTTAAATAAGTATGTGATAAAATAAGTCTTAAAAATTGGAATGACTATTTTAATGAGAGATCGCTTGTTAAAGGGATATGGTATAAGAACCATTCAATCCGAACCTCCTCGTGTACCTTGGTTTGTAAATAGTAAAATTAATAGAAATAAGTTAGTTGTAGCATTTAGACTAAGACCTGGACACATGCCATTAGGAGTGTTTAAGTGAGAAAAAGTGATTCTCCCAATTGTGAAGTATGCGGCGAAGTACCTAGATGTTTCACACTTGCTATTGGCATGTGTTCGGAACCACAATTTGGGAGAAACACTAATGTATGAACTAAATTTAAATTTTATGAATACTGGTATTTTTAATTCTATTTTTAGCAATCCTTTGAGTAATTCGGCTGTTAAAGTATATAGATTTGTTAGTGATTCTCTCAAATTGATATAGTTGTATAAGTAGTCCATTTTGTATATGAGTCATATAGATGCAAAGGCAGCATTATCCAATTTTTTAATGATAGCAACTTTGAATGCAGTCTGTCAGAGTAAAATCAGCTTAATTGGTTGATATATTTAGTTTGTAGCAAAAGTAGCAATATGCCATATAAAATAACCGTTAAAATTTTAGATTTGTAGCAAAAACAGCATTATCCACTTGAGTAGTGCCAAAGACAGCAACATCCGATTCGACCAATCAGGTGTCTGTATTTGGCCACCATAAAGGACTTCACACACGGCAGCTATAAATGTAAAGATGTATATTATAGCACGATACATCTCGATACATCTCATTACATCTTTCCATATAAATTGACAGGAGACCACACACGACAGCTATAATGTATATTTTTACATCTTCGTATCTTAAGATACCGAGCGATATGAAAATATACATTTATATCTCGATACATCTCGATACATCTCGATACATCTCAATACATCTTTACATATTTCCGTATATTCACTCAATAGCAAGGGTGTTCAAAAATAGAGGTGGTCGTTGCAAAACATAAATAGTTAATTATCGTTAGTTTTAATCAGTACGAAAATACGAAATATGCGAGTAACGAAATGCATTCGTGAATAAATGTACTCGGTACTGATGGCGCATACCTTTATGATCTAATAATCACCGGTGACACACCGGTGTTTCTCCGGTGTTTTCAATTGATTACTTTCTACGGAGAATCACCGGTGATTTTCCGGTGATCACTGCTCCGGTGCAAACCATTATACTTTCTCTTTAGGATGATAATTTTGGCAGATTACGTCCATGAAGTTTCGTTTTTTTTCCTGTAAAATGTAATACAGATAATGTGGTTCTTCATTGATGGGAACCGCCCACTTAGTAAAGTACCATGAGTATCGAACAACCACAGACTATCGAAAATCGTTTCTGAATTGAAATAGATCGAACATGTAAAAATTAACATTTAGGTAACTATATTATTTTTTATATATATTAAATCGTATGTTGGTAGATCAAATATTGCCACGCATATTCCTCGCTGAAAATCATCTTCTGAATCATCTGATGAACTATCTAGTAAATCTAGTATTAAATAACTCGACACAATCCATATTAAAAATAATAACACCCTGTATAGCACCTTAGTAGCTGGGAAGTGCGTCAATCGAGACGTATACCAATGGAATGTAGGGAAAGATATATTACATTACCTGCTCCGTGTGTGATAGGTTAAGATAATGTAAAGCTATACATCCCGGGATGTAATATACATTAATATACATTATAGCTGCCGTGTGTGAAGTCCTTAACACTTTATTTAGTATGGCGATTATCGTTTGTTGTTCTTTGGTGTGCTAAGTATTTTTGTAAAATTAAACAAAATTAGGTATATCTTTCCCAATAAAAGGTGATAAACAACACGATGGAGTGTTTTCCTACCCCATGTGACAAAAAGTCTAGCAGAAAAAAGCAAGCAGACCCCGATAAATGGAAGAGAAATGAGGCTAAAAAAATGCGGTAAGTTCTAGTGTGATTAACCGTTTTTGATCCTTTAAATATTTTTTAAATTACAAAAAAAAGAAGAGCTTCTTAATTCGATTGTGTTTTTAAGTTTAATGTTATTGTGGTGTCTTTGCTGATGATTTTAAAATAAAATAAAATAAATCATAATGTACTTAGTAAATCTATATTTGAAATCAAAGTAAAAATTCCCCTGGGTGGCCTAACAGTTCAGTATTTTTTAGCAAAATCAACAAAAACAAAGCAAAGCAAGCAAATTTGGTTCTTGCAATTATTGAAATTGTTTGTTATTAACGTTGTTGTAGTTTTTAATTATTGTAGATACCTAATATTTTTTGTAATTAAGGTGGGCTCTGTGAATCTAATTTGATTGGAAGAATATGATGTAGGTACTAGAAATGGAATTGAAGTCATAACATAAATTTTATTTATGTTATTTAATTTAATTGTTTTAGATATTCTGCGAAGGCTCTTCCCAAAAGGTTGCTATGTCGGCACAAGAAAGGTTTTGGCTGTATGGCACTAACTATGTCTGACTTGAAGCGATTTTTTGATAATTTTTATGCAGAGCCAGACAAACAAAAACAGGATGCGTATATTTTAAAACATTGCACACCTTGCAAGGTATCTCGTCGCCGTCCTACTACATCAAAACATGCAAAAAAAAATTTTCAAACAAAATTTTACATTTACAGCAAAATGCTAAAGAAAAAAGTGAAAGTGTGTCAACGATATTTTTTAACAGTATTACAGATCACAAAGTACAGAGTTCAATCTGTAATGAAAGAATATTATAAAACTGGAAAGCTATTAGCCGAAAAAAGAGGAGGTGATCGTACTTCAATGAAATATGCGGCGAAAAGAGAAGCAATCATGAATTTTATCAACACGATACCATGCCAAGAACCACATTATTGTAGAGGAAACACTAGAAGGTTGTATTTGCCGTCAGAATTATCAATAAATAAGTTACACAAAGAATATAATTCCAAAGTTGATGATGACCTGAAAGTGAAGAAGTCTTATTTCAGGTATGTATTCAATACAAAATACAACCTTTCATTTGGTACTCCGCGTACTGACGTTTGTGCAACTTGTATAAAATTCAACGAACAAATGAAAAGTGAGAAAGACACTAATAAAAAAAAGGATTTAATGGTAGCCCAAAGGCTACATAAACTAAGAGCGAAAGCTTTTTTCGAAAAAGTTAAAGAAGAAAAAGAAACGCTAAAAACCTTCTCCTATGACTGTCAAAAAAATCTTAACCTGTTAAAAGTTCCCGATCAGGTGGCGTATTATTTAAGAAATGTGTATTTATACAATTTTACGATAGTAGAGGGATCTTCAAAAAGCAAATTGCTTCCCGAAAATGTGTTCGCTTACTGTTGGGCCGAAAATTTGTATCCCAAAGCTGCAAATGAAATTGCATCAGCCCTTTACCACAGGCTGAAAAATTCAGACCTGTCATCCATAGAAAAAGTAAGACTTGTCGCAGATGGATGCGCAGGTCAAAATAAAAATACTATCATGTTAGGAATGTTGTCGAAATGGTTGACTGAAGCTCCGCAAAACATCAAGGAAGTTGAGCTTGTTTTTCCTGTTGTCGGACATTCGTATATACCACCTGACAGGGTCTTTGCCCAAATTGAAAAAGAAGTGAGAAAACATGAAGTGATTAGCGGTCCTCAAAAATATATCGAAATAATTTCGAAATTTAGTACCGTTAACGCCTTGGGAACTGACTTTGAAGTATTTGACTGGAAGACAGCTTCACAGGAAGTCTTTAAACCTGTCGGTAGCTGGCATTTTCGATTCAAGGATTGCAAACGTTACATTTTAAAGCGTTCTAAAAGACCTGGAAATGTTATAATTGGGGGTCATCTACACTACAAAACAAATGATGGAGTTGCGAAAAACGTTTGTCAAAGAAATAAAAAAACATCCATGATAAATCCAAGTACAATTAATGCTTCCAATAACATAACGGATAGTAAGAAAAAAGATTTATTAACATTGCTTAGAAGCCATTGGGGAGACGATTGGCAGCAAAATGGAGACTTGTCATTTTTTGTAGCATTACTAGAAAGTAACAACCAAGATGAAGATGAAGAAAATGAAGACAGAGAATGTGATTTAGAGTGTGAAGAATATCAGGAAGTAGATGATTTGCATGTTTAATAACATAATTTTAATAAATTTAATTATAGGTAGCTACATAGGTTCGCTAAATAAAGAAACAATTTATAATTAAAGTAGTTTTATTTTATTCCTTACCTCTTCTCAATATACGTGGGTTTAAAGTCATGAATTCCGTCTATTATTCTGAATATTAACTGGAAACCCAGAAAGAAGTTATTATTATAAATCTACTTTACTGTGCCAATATGTATTTAATAACGATTTTATTTCCGGCACAATGAAAAACCACAGATTTTTAATTTAGATCAATAGTATATAAGCTTATAATTTCATTTATCGGTATGGTGTCCCTTAGATACACTCTTTATAGTAAACTCCTGACGTAGACACCTGTTGCATGTACTTTACACCAAAAGTATCAAGAATATTCAGTCTAATTACGATATAAAATCTGTGGTTGCAAATGCAGCAACATCCCAAAGATTTGGCTGCAAAGGTAGCAATATCCACGAGTTGGGCGCAGAAACAGCAACATCCAAACCAAACGTCTAGTTTTTAGAAAAAATATGATATTACTGTAATATCCTAAATTTTTCTTGTATTAATCACACGATTCTCAAAATTGTTATGTTAAAAATAGCACTATAATAATTATATTACTACTTTAAAACTAAAAATTTGTTTACTGCCATTTTGGTAAAACTGGATGTTGCTACCTTTGCATCTATATGACTCATATATTAATTGTTTTATTATAATTGTAATATTTTGTGAGTACCGATGGAGCTGACATGAAGGTCACCTTCAAAAGTCCCTTATTAAAAAATGAGAATTAAAAAAAAAATGTGAAGTTATGTCAAGTGAAGAAAAAAGAACATTAAATAAAAGTCATGGAAAACTAGTATATTATTTTTATTCAATAATTCTATAATAATTAAACATAACATGGCGCAGTCGGTAATCCTTTAAAAAGAAAAAGGAGGTAAGAGATATATAATAGAAAATAATTATTTAGATGTTATAATGGAGAAAGCCAAAACTATAACACCGATAACAACTGTAAAGTTATACATATTTAAATTGCCTAGTGAAGTAAGCCGCTTGATCGGGTAACTTGGGAAGTGGATTGTTTTTTTGGCAGTCGAAGGAGAGTGAAATTGTATGCTCTGGCTCAACCTTTAGTAGTTCATAAAAAGCCTTAGCTTTTAAGGTATGTATTCGTTTTTGCGTCATAAACGTTGCCGTTTCTTGGTTTGTGGAGGCAGTTTCTATCTTTCTAGCCAACTAAAAACATCGAGAGCAAGTATCCTTTAATGACGATCCAAATCCAACATTAAACTTCTTGTTAAAAATGTCACGGAAAAAGGATTGTTTAACTGTAAGCTGTGGTATGTCTTGCACTTGCTCTTGGTACATTTTCCAGAGTTTTACAATATTGAGTTCTGGTGGCAAATACAGTCTGATAGACGACTTGGCTCTACAGTAATGTGGTTCTGCAGCTTCTAAACTTTCTATGAATTCATCCACCCTTCTTCGTTTTTCAGCATATCGCGTTATTTTATGATTGCCACCGCGGTTTTCCTTAGCTGTACTCCCTCCATCTTTATAAGACCTTTGTAAAATGCCAGTAACTCTATCTTTACCCACCTTTAATACATTAAGAAAGGCAGATTTGCGAACTCTTATCTGTTTGTGCGGATTTTTAATCGTTACGTAGAGTATTCTGCACTAAGATTTTTTGGTCCTCTAGATTCATTTTTTAGTCTAATTCTAGAACATTTCGCAATACGGCAGTGCTGCAATATGAAATTATCTTGATCAAGTTTATTTCGCAATTTATAGAAATTACGGTGCATCCGAGCAATGTCTTGCGTCTTTAATGTCGAGCAATGAAAAGTTGTATTTTTTTATGACTGCACTATGGAGGTTGTGGAAAGGATTTAGTAGCATATCTGAAAAAAAAAATGAAAAACTAACCTAATCGTAATCACTAATCAACTTCATCTTACAAATGAATTTATTTTTGATGTAATCGAATCTTTTAGGAAAAAAATACACTTCGGTACCAAGGTACATTTTGACTCAAAACCTGTAAGTACATATAGCAATTGCAATGAAATTTTAGCTTACATTTCTCGACGGTTTCTTTCTCTTTTCCAGTTTTCTCTGTCTACACCTCGCTTTCTTGCCTGGTTAGGCGGAACTTTTCCTACTTTTTTGGTAAATCAGC
Source organism: Hipparchia semele (assembly GCA_933228805.2). NCBI lineage: Eukaryota > Metazoa > Arthropoda > Insecta > Lepidoptera > Nymphalidae > Hipparchia > Hipparchia semele. The sequence goes on from OW121729.1 coordinate 11,590,093, forward strand.
CATTATTTCTAATATTATTCATAAAAAACACAGCACGAAATCCACATAAAAACGTACGGGCGGCCATATTGACGCCGACGACGCCATGACAATTCCCCGTCAAAATACTTTGCTCTAATTGGTCTATTTGGATCGGGCGGCGAATGAACCTTATAGGACAAGGATCTGGCGGAATTTGATACTAAAAGGAGTTTTAAACCTCAATTTACTAAGGATGTAGCTGGATTTGACACGAATTTACTAACGGAAACCAAAGATTTTAAGAAAATTAATCCATAGAACATATTTTTTTATTTTGTGATAAAAATGGATCTGGCGGGTATTGAACTAGACGACACAAATGTTTAGTGCAATAGTCGAGTAAGCCACCTTTTTGTATCCAAAAACAAATGACGCTAGAAACATAGCTTTTGCACGGGCCGTTACAACCAACTACTTTAGTGCAAGAGTAGTGTAAGCTGTATACACCACGTTTGCACCAGGGCAACACTATGTTTGTCTGTGGCTTACATCAAAACTGTCACTTGTCTGTTTGGTAAAATTAAGAGGTTATAAACAAAAATTCATTGAGAATTGTAATTATAACCGAAATACCCCATATCAAATGAGTTTTATTGTGATTAACCATGGACGAAAAAGATGATATTACTGCAGGTAAGTTAAAATGATGTGTTACTTATTGCAAATTATAAGCAAATCTGTTTTTGATTCACTTTGTCATTATTGCTCCCAAAACTCACTGTTTTTGAATATAAAAAAGTGTAATATTATAACATTCTAATAGAATCATTAAACGTAGGAACTGGGAAGAAATAGTAGAAATTGTTTGTGAAGCTGGTGATTCCGAGGAGAAGAAAAAACTTTAGGTAAGTAAATAATACTTTATTAAATAATATTATTCCTTGCATAGATTTTACAGTAATAAGCTATATCATTTTATCTTGCCAAGGGAGTTTGTCTTCGTTAGCAAAACAATCAGCAAATCTATCTCTTACATTCAATAATCTCGCATTAGGCCTCACTGCCTCAGTGTTCAAATTAATTAGAGATGTTTCGTAGAGAGTATGATCATACCTGTAGCCATCCCTTAACCTTACGTAGTTATGAAGAACACAACAAGCCTTAATGATGTTTTCTGCAAATTTTATGTCCACATTCAACGGTCTATGAAATATTCTCCATTTATTTACCAAGATGCCAAAGCAACATTCAATGTAGCGCCGGGCCCTGGATAAGCGATAGTTGAAAATTCTTTTTTTGGTTGTTAGAGATTTACCGCAATAAGGGCGCATTATATTTTCAGACAGACTAAACGCCTCATCTCCTACTATGACATGAGGTAAGGGGGTTGTATCTGTTTGCGATATTGGCTTTGGATCTGGGATATCTAAAGTTTTCTCGACAAGTTTTTTATATAAAATAGAGTCTTTAAAAATTGTGGAGTCATTACTTTTTCCATATGCGCCTATATCCACTGCAATAAAACAATAATTTGCATCGCATACGGCCAACAAAACAGTTGAAAAATAACTCATAGTTATAAAAAAGAGATCCAGAATCGTTAGGTTTTATAATACGGATATGCTTGCCGTCAATGGCGCCGATGCAATTTGGAAAATTTGTGTATTTTTGAAATTGTTTCGAAATTTCTTCCCATTCAACTTTCGTTGGTTCTCTCATTACTATATTTTGCAGTTTGTTCCATATGACGTAACAGGTTTTCTGTACTATTTCGATAACTGTAGACTTTCCTAATCTGTAGGCATAATGCAGGTCCGCAAAATAACATCCTGTAGCCAAATATCTGAAAAAAAAAGTTACATAAGAATTATTATTTTATTCCAATCTTTTTATTGTTTACAGGTACTTTATTGCAGAAGAAGTGGAAAGGGTTGCGTGATGGCTTTGTAAGAGAAATGAAGAATAAGAAAACCACACCGTCTGGATCAGGAGCCTCCAGCAAAGCCAAATATATTTATTTTGAACGTTTGATGTTCCTCGAAAGATCGACACGGAATAAAATAACTGAGAGCAACATCAACACCGCGTCTGTTGCAGTTGAAGAACAGGAGTTTTCGGGCGATGGGGAAGATGTAATGAGACCTCCACGTAGTCAGGCGAAAAAGAAGAAAAAACTAAATGAAGCAGCCGACGAAGAATTTCTTTCCATCATAAAAACAAATTTAGCATCTGGAAATCAGCCACAGACATCAAACCAAACGGAGTCAGATGATGACAAACTATTTTGTTTGTCCTTACACAAAGAGCTTCTTAAAGTACCAGAGGAACACAGACTTCAAACAAAAATTGAATTAATGAAAGTACTTCAAGCTCAACAAGTACTGTGCCTTAAACCTGTAGCTGCTCGTTCCGACTACCAACCTTCGTCACAATATACCTACCAAACAGGAATGACTCAACGTGGACAGAGAGATTATTTTGGAGAAACAGGGTATACTGCAACAGACCCTTCAACATCTTCGTTTCCAGCTGCAACCTTTTCAACTTACAATCGAGGTTATTGTACTGCTTCACGACCACCAATGACGTCTAGCTACAAAATCCCACCTACCTACTAATAATTTTTTTATCCGTAGAACCGCTGAATACAATAAAATGGTTGCCTTTATGGACGTAGACCGCTTCCTTAAAAGAGAAGACTTTAACTCATTACGTTATTCAAGATGGCATTGGCATAGCACCACTTTTATTTGGTGTCAACATTGTAGGGAGTTCATGATTTACAATCATTTTCCGGATGATGAATGCGAATATTATCTACCTAATACAACAAGCATTAGATGTAGGTCGTCTTTAAATAGTTGCAAATTTTCTCGTAAATAATATATATTTTTTTTATTTATAATTTTTATTGTTATAATTTACTTAACTTTAACTCAGCTTTAATTTAATTTTCATATTTTGCCACAAAATGTATTTCATAAAAACTTTATTTCATAAGCATTTCAAATAAATCTTTTTTTTGAGTTTTGTACACTTTTGTATAAGTACTTACTTTGGTATTACTATTGTATAATCTAAGTCATATCCCGCAGTTAAACAACTAGAAATAATAATAATAAATTATTATCAAAAATGAACATAAAACAATACGTTTAATCCTCGTAAAATTGTATTCTTTTTGGACAAAGAGTGTTGCGTTTAAAGGTAAAATTTGTTTGCCTTATAGCCCAAGGTATTAATTAGAATAGGGCGAACCACTAGTTAGTAATAAGTATGACAAGTTCCTACTTTTATCTTAATAAGACTGATGATTTAATTATGTTCCTACAAATTAATACATCTCATCCAAATTAGCTGAAATAAATGAAACTAAATTAATATTTTGTGAATGAAACGAATTATGTAGGTAAATGAATCTAAACAAGTCTTTCATAGTGAAAGTAAATTTTTTTACTATACTTTTGTATAACAGTTTCAGCTAATAATATTCAGGATTGTAATGTATTAAAGATGATAAATAAAACAAAATGATATTTTGTTTTATTTTTTACAAAGTGTGAATTAGAGTTAAGAAAAATATTTCAGAACGGTATTCTACTCCTAATACTTTACATTTTATATTATCACAAATGGTATCCCTTTCCTCATCATTTATACAATCATTATTCATTTCTGTGTCACTGCTGTATTCCAAACATTCTTCTTCGGAAAATATATGTGACTGTTTAGTCATCTTCATTAAAGAACTTAATTGTACGGAACCGCTATCACTTTCGACAGTTTCGTTGTTATTTGATAATATTCCAGTTAATGTTATGAATATTTCTTCAAAATGGCTGACTTGGTTATGTAAAACTTATGAATATAATAATCTTAAGAATCATATTCTTATAATTACTATATTAGTGATTACTGATTACTTGGAGTTTTCTAAAAGCCATGTAAACAACAAGTATTCATTTATTATATAGACGCTTTTTAAAAGACTTTTATACGGGTAAAATCTTCATAGCTACTTTAGATATTACTTTAATAAGATTAAAAGACTTTGTTAAAACCTTTATGTGGTCATAAATATTAAATGCTAATAAGCAATGAAACGAACATTTATAAGAGTAATCTTACTTCAAGGTTTTATAGTAGTCATATTATGTGGCTGTATTAACGCGTACCTTGCTAACTTATAAGAATGATCAAACTCTCTTATTATGAGCCATTATAGGGTTTAAGGATATATTCAATGCTATTTTAGAACGATTATAAGAGGACTGGTCATATAAGAATTCAACTTTGCTCCTTGGGACGCGAGTGATTTCGCCGCATCTGGACGCAATACAAATCAAAACGCGCGAGTGGACACGCGCGCAAATCGCGCTTTCTGGACAGGCTCTAAGTCAACAATAGCTATCCCCACTACTTTAGATGTAATATTATTAGTATATAAGCTCTGTAAATATATTACCACTTGTATGTTTCTACTTACAAGAGGCAATTGTGTGTTTCTACTTCTCCCCAAACCTTTCTTCTGCATAACACACATATTACGCCTCAGAGTGGTGTAACGCAACAGCTACCAACAATTTTGGCTACAAAAGTCAATCCCGTAGTTGTACCCGGATAGTGATTCAACGATTTTTGATACCATTCCCATCTTCATATTTGTGTGAACGTGGATTTAGCGCTGTGACAACGCTGCTTACTAAAAAAAGAAATCGTTTGCATGTTAACGAACGCGGAGCCTTACGACTGTTTTTGAGTAAAATCGAACCTGATATCAATAAACTTGTTAAAAATCATCAAATTCATCCATCTCATTAGATTAGTTTTATTATATAACTATAACAAAAAAAGATACCAATAGTCGAAATAAAGTTCGAGGAAAAAGAAAACAATGAAAAAACTAAACTTAGTAAGTAGACAAATACATTTATTACAACTTCTTCTTACTTAAGTTACCTACAAATCAAACACTATACATATACGTCACTCACTACAGCGGCGCTGCAAGCAGTGACAGGTCAAGCCCCATCCGCGTCTTTTGCAGACGCATCCATCACGTTTGATGGCACCCGGGATAGTATGCGCGTAGAAGAGTTTATATCTGCTGCAACCGTCTACATGATCTATCTATCTATGATCTATCTATGAGTAAGATGGCGGAAAGCGACGCGATAGCCAATTTACCTCTAATATTAGTAGGGGAAGCCGCAACATGGTGGCAGGGTGTAAAAGAAGGCATCAAAACTTGGTTTGAATTCGAAAATAGGTTACGCCATGCATTTGCGCCCAAGAAATCCGGATAATTGATCTTCCAGGAGATTTTTGTGCAGCGGCAACAGGCGGACATGCTGAGTGAGACATTTGTCGCCGAAAATCGAGCATTATTGGATTTCAATGAAAGCAGGGGTCTATCAAAGTTACGGTGATTGTAACGTCATCTTTCTTTGTTTACGTTTTGCTTGTCGTAGGTAATATTTTTGAATGCAAGGGACCGAATAAATAATTTAAAGAATTGGGAAGAATTAGTCCAATTACTAAACAGTGATGGCGCTGGCCTGTGCGAGACATCATTTGACTATGAGTAGCAAGAATTCCACTCCGACATCTGCCAACACCATAAAAAATATATCCTCAGTAAATAGATGCAGTTCCGTGAGTGACTTGTCGTGAACGAAATTTTTAGCATGTCCATTTAGTGATGAACTAGTTACAGAGCTGTTAACGGAAAAGGATAACACAGTTTTTGAGAGCTGCAGCGTTTTGTCCACTGTTGATACTAATTGTAGGGGTTTGTTACGTTAATTGCATAATATAATGAACATGTAACCTATATGATATACTCGGCCTGCGAGCCGAGCCTCACTCGCAACTCACCCGCGGCTCGCCGTATACGCGCGTGGTTTCTTTGTATGCCGCATCGCGGCGGCAAAATAAATTATGTGCATTCAGTTCAACTCTTGTATAATTTGGCACCATCTCTTATAATATCCAACACTAATAAATCCGTTGAAGATAAAGAAGTTGAGCCTCATCTTCTATCTGAAGAAAATTATAATAATAAAACATCCATCCACATATCACCAAGGAACAACGATCTTGAGAAAGGAGTACCTAACATTACGGAAGAAAAATCAGGTGTGACACCTAACAAAATCTCTAGTAAATCTGACTCAGAAGAAGATGAAGATTACACTCCTAGTGAAAGTATAGATTCGGTTTTTCGGTATAAAACTATTGCCATAGCTTTTTAAGTTGTTCTGGAATAAATATAAGTAAAGCGAAATGAGAGTTTGCAATAGCAAACAATGTAAAAAAAGAAAAACTAGAGCTACACGAACAAAAAGAAAGGATCATCATGAATTTCCAACTGAGTTAAAAAAATATACAGGGTTACTGGAAATTCGATACAATCCTTTGGAGGGATAGAAGTAGAGCTCATTTGCAATAGATTTTGTCATGTGGTACCCTAGCCGATAGTGATTAGTTTTTGAGATAATTAATTTTTTTTGTTTTTATTTGTAAATGCCGATTTTTGGCAAAAAAAATTCTTTACCTAAAAGAATGTCCTATTTTAACCTTTTTTTTTGCATTATCTGATAGCTAACATTTCAACACTTCCTTGAGATAACAATAAGCTGAAGTGTTTCTGTTAAACTTCGTTTTGTGGACTTGGAATCGCAAGAGATTTAAAAAAAAAACTTTTTATTGCCACTTTATCGTGAATTTGCATAAAAAAAATGTATGGAATGTGTCGTACAAATTATTAAAATAAATGACTTATTTCACTAGCTATCTAAAATGCTACAAAACTTTACAGAAAACATAAATTTTAAAAAGTTATTAGTTCGAAAGGACATTCAGAACATTTTGTGTACGTTACTTTTGCAGTCGGAAAGAAATGAAAATTGGCTTAGTTTATTTAAAAACACATACCTAATTACAAATCCTGCTCAAAATGGGTGCCCCGGTTCCTAATGCACGCACGTAGTCTCTTTCGTATTTCAGTTTTAGTGACACGTGAGGTCAAATTTTCTTTTATTTGTTGCGCTGCGCTTAATATTCTGTGCCTGAGCTCTTCAATGTTGTTAATTGGGTTGTTAGCAGAGTAAACAAGCTCCTTCATGTGACCCCAAAGGTAAAAATCGCAAGGTGTCAAATCAGGACACCTTGCTGGCCACGGAATTGGCCCTCCACGACCAATCCAACGGTGGGGATAATTTTGGTCGAGCCACTCACGCACTCCCCGGCGGAAGTGGGCTGGACAGCCGTCGTGCTGGTAAATCATATCCCTTCTCAATGCAAGTGGGACATCTTCCAGCAATAACGCCATATCATTACGTAAAAAATTCTCATATGTTTCGCCATTTAAATTTTGGGGAAAAAATAGGGTCCTATGAGGTTGTCATTGATTATTCCCATCCATACGTTTAGAGAAAAACGATATTGATGAGCCTTTTCATTTTTCTTTCTTGGGTTGGAACCTTTTTGAGTCCAAAAGTGACTATTATGGTAGTTAGTGATACCATCGCGATCAAACTTGGACTCATCCGTCCACAAAATTTTGCTGAGATATTCTGGGTTCTCTAGATCATTATCTAAAATGAAGCGGCAAAAGTCAATTCTTCTTGCTGGGTCTCCCTCCTCTAAAGCATGAACAGGCGTGTAATGGTAAGGATACAACCCCGCTGTATGCACTGTGAACCATACCTTCCATTGAGTAAATCCAAGACGCCTAGCCACGACTGTAGTAGACACTGTGGGATCTCGCTGAAATTGCTCGAGTATTTCGTCTTCATCCTGAGGATCGTAAATGCGAGGTCTACCAGCATCACTTCGTCTTATACGAAAGCTCCCAGTTTCTCTAAGGCGACGGAATGTCCCAGAAAAAACGCGATCATTGGGTGCACGACGATTTGGATAAAGACGCTCGTATTCCCTTTTCGCTGCTGCAGCATCTCCATTACAAAGCCCATAGCAAAAGATGATATCAGTATACTCTTCGTTTGTGAAAGTAGCCATTACGTTAAATCCGAAACAAAAAATCACTAATGCAACGAAATGTTCACTTGCGAAGGTAAGACGTTGAATGAATTGAATAATTATAACTAAACAAAGCGCTGCATTGCATCTCCCCCGTCCTCCACTGCACACATAAAACAATGATTTGTTGTTTTGACTTTGATACGCCCAATCAAACGTTAAAGCTAGCTAACAAACATCCATTGTTCCACCCCAGGTCAAAAAAACCTAACAAAAACATATCACTCAGCTCTCGGCTGATTGACCCATTTGTAGTAGTTTGGACTTTATTTTTGTAATTTGTTAATGAAGATGTGAACTTTCATACCATTTTAGATAGCTAGTGAAATAAGTCATTTATTTTAATAATTTGTACGACACATTCCATACATTTTTTTTATGCAAATTCACGATAAAGTGGCAATAAAAAGTTTTTTTTTTAAATCTCTTGCGATTCCAAGTCCACAAAACGAAGTTTAACAGAAACACTTCAGCTTATTGTTATCTCAAGGAAGTGTTGAAATGTTAGCTATCAGATAATGCAAAAAAAAAGGTTAAAATAGGACATTCTTTTAGGTAAAGAATTTTTTTGCCAAAAATCGGCATTTACAAATAAAAACAAAAAAAATTAATTATCTCAAAAACTAATCACTATCGGCTAGGGTACCACATGACAAAATCTATCGCAAATGAGCTCTACTTCTATCCCTCCAAAGGATTGTATCGAATTTCCAGTAACCCTGTATATAAAGAATCATTACCTATATTCGAAGCAAAAAAAAAAGGATTTACTAAATTTGGTTAAAAAAATATAATACCAGAAGAATTGGAGCCCTGGTATAAAAATCTGAAGACGGTGAGTGTTCCTGAAGAGGTTGAACAGGAGGTTGATGCGAGGAAACTATTACGTAATTTCCTTAACTCGTATTTTTTCTGGATAATATTTTTTAAGTGCTATTTTATCTACTGGACTAATTTGTTTAAACTTAAGAAAGCTTAAATAAAATAAAATAAATACCACCTTAATTAGAATATTATTTCAATTTCTTTTAACATCAACTTTTTTAATATGGGACAGTGAACTGTTCCCAGTATAGTATGTAAAGATTTATGTGTTTTTAAGCGATTTACAGCTTATTTACGTATTTCAGGTAAAACAAAATAACTGCAATAGCTTCACGCCAATTTTCCCCTTTTTTAAACTTTTTATGATAATTTTTGTATAAATTAATGTATGAAAACAATCATAAATAATGTGTCTAAGTACAAGTAGTACAAATTTTCTGTAATTATGTTTCGTCGTGGACCTGATCATCCAAAACTTTAAATGCCTTCTCAATATAACAGTATCGCTACTTATCCGGTTGTCCCAGAATATCCTCGATATGTAGTTAACATAAATATAGGAATTTGGTTAAACCATTTCCAATTAGATAGATGGCGCAGTTGCCATGTAAACATTAGCTCCAGTAATATTTTGCTTAAATATTATTTTTATGGAATATTTTAGTGTAATACTTTGTGAAACCATAAAAGATGAGTTGATTTTTAAGTGAAAGTGTTATCTTGGTAAATACTACGCTATAAACTGAATAATTCATAAATTACCTTCTTGACATTTCAGTGCCTATAAATCCTAATTACGTAATCAGTTTTTAAAGCCTTACTGAGTGGTTTGTTCTCATATTTAAACCTAAATATTATAATATCTAAGTAAGAAACTAAGTGAAGAGTGAACATTTCACAGTTTTATGTAAAAAGTGTTTATTACGTAATTTCGTGTTTTAAATTATATAACGAAAACATAGAAAATAAGCGCCACCTAGGGAGCTAGCACGAATCACGTCTCGACCCCATTACCGACAATTGATTGCGCATAAAAGTCCCAATCAGGTCCCAATAGATGGCACTACATAAATAAAATTTTATCTTACGTGTGAGTAAACGCAACGCAACGCAACGTCCTCTAAAATAAAATTGAAGGCTAACTCAAAAGCATTACGATGGCCAGCAAATCTTCATCTAAACCAAATAACATCTAACCAGCATGACACTTCGTAAGAAAATAGACTCGACGACCGAAACTTCTGACGCTTCTGACAACTCCGACGTACATAGTCTCCTGACAGAAGTTAGATTACTCACAAAAGAGATATCCTCTCTGAAGAGCAGATTAGAAGAGGCTACAATATCTCTAAATCGCTGTCATGAGAGGCTCGATATAATGGGGGCCTCAATAACTGCAAATGAATCGCGAATCTGTGCCCTTGAGAGTCGTAACAGCGAAATAGACACCTTAAAATGCCAGGTTAGCGAACTTCAGGCGGAAATCAACATACAGGCCCAAAATAATCTCAAAAATGAAATTGAGATTTGCGGTATTCCGGAATGTCCCAATGAAAATACTATTCATACAGCATTGCTTTTAGCGAAAAAAATAGGCGTAGATCTTTCGGATCAAGATGTAGACTGGGCAATTCGCGCAGGCCCGCGAATACTATCAGCGGTGAACTCCACTGGGAACGCAATAAAGCATCCGCGCCCGATTGTAGTACGAATGCTCCGTCGTGGTAAGCGCGATGAAATCGTCAAAGGTTCTAAAGCGCGTAGGAATATCACAAGCACCGACTTGAGCCTTCCAGGACCTGCACAAAAAGTTTTTGTAAACGAGCGCCTCACGCAGAAAAATAGATTGTTATTTCGTGAATGCAGAATACAAGCAAAACAGATGGGCTACGATTTCTGCTGGTGTAATAATGGAACAATATACGTACGCCACCGTGAAGGGAAATCTGCCATTGCTATACGAAGTACCGAAGATTTGCAACATCTTGTCCGTAATAACAAGACACCTACCAATAATACAATCATATAGCCAACTTATGTACAATTATTCTAAAAATAATTATAATTATAACTATATTATGCGAAATTTTCTGTTACTATATTTTTCATTAGCAAACGCTTGTAATTATTATTGCAGAAAAATTGTTTATTGTATAACTATAGTTCCTACTACATGCATACTGGGTCTATTTTGCGGTGCTTCGACTATGGTATACAACACATGTATTAGTCACAATTATTTCAACTCACTCTTACATGGTTTTTTACATACCTATACAAAACATTCAAACTCTAACAAAACATACACTTCTAATCTTACACATCTCCAAAAGCTTTATTATTCTAAAATCAATCTTATGGTAATGTCGATAAGGTATAATTTAATATCGAACCTTTTTATCCTACCTACATTCAGAAATGAAAAGACAACTCACAAGTTGCAATCGGTGAACAAACTGATATGTATTAGATGGAAGATATTATTTACTAGTACCTATAACTACATCTCAGTTATTCAGCTTAATTGTGGTTCATCTATGTTCCACAAACCTATTTCTGGTTTTATTAATGGAAAAAAAATAAATAAAATAAAAATTCGCAATGGTTAACGATGTGCTGTCTAACCTAGACAATGTTGCCTTTTGCGATACTTGTTCATGTAATCCTGACAATTGTTCTGACTTATTACCTATTTCCAACGCTAGTCTGACGATCTTAACTCAAAATATCCGCAGCCTGAATGCTAACTTTAGTGGACTATTGACTTTATTAGAGCGGATAAAAGTTTCCTGTGATGTTATTGTATTAACTGAGTGTTGGCTTTCTCGTATTTCAAACATTCCTATTCTGGAGGGCTACAACTTTTACAAAACTACGCATAATTATAATCAAAATGACGGGGTGGTAGTTTATGTAAAAAGCAACTTAACTAATGTAAAAGTTACAGAACCTAATATTTCTGAGTCTAACTGTCTAATAACAACTATAGGCACTGATCTGGCGATCATTTCTATATACAGGCCTTCTGCTTTCAAAGACCCTTCTTCCTTTATTCAATCTTTGGATCGAGTCCTGATGGATTACAAATCATATAAAAATATTGTGTTTGTTGGGGATATTAATATTGACGTCGCAAATAATAATCATAATACTCACTCACTTAACTATTTGGATCTTCTTGCTCACCATGGACTTTTCTTGGGACATAATAGACCAACTCATGGTTCTACATGTTTGGATCATGCCAACATTAAAACTACTTTTTCCCCAAAAATCTTAGTATTGGAGTCCACGGTGACAGATCATTACGCTGTTCTGGTATATTTATCAAAAATTACAATTACCCATAATCAACCGTCCATAACTAAAACGAATGAAGTCGGGCTTAAAAATGACATTCATAGCATTAATTTTGATTCGGTATACTCTACAGAAGACCCTAATATTGCGACCAATAGTTTCATAGAACCCATCCTGCACGCTATATCGGCTAACACAAAAGTGATATCCCTATCTCGTAAACGTAGACCCATAAATTCATTATGGAAAGGGAAAGCTTGGTTTTCTTGTTATCTAAGGACATCTTTGATAAATGTGAGAGACAAGAACTTACTACTTATCTCGAATTGTTAATACCAGTATTAAGTGAAAATATCGATTTTAATTTATTTGTAGACGCGGTTAGTATTCTTAATAATTCAGCTCACGTACCATTGGAAAATAGATTTGATCATTTTGAAAGATACACTGAAGCTATAAAGTCTTTGTTTGTTATTCAAAATTTCAGACGAAGATCCGCCTCGTAGGGCCTTGCGATCAGATGATACACCAGATGATTCGCAAAGAGGTAGGATCCTGAGACGTGATACAATTGCTAGACGTGCCGCGAGTAGATCAAGGGGTAGAAAAGTATCGTCCACACCACGTTCGGAGGATAAAACTTTGCACGAAACTACTTTACCTGTAGCGTCAACATCTTCTGCGAATCTCGAACGTCAAGTAGTGTCTTCTGAAGAGAGTGATAGACCTACTACATCAAGTTCACCTTGTGTTAGTGGTGTTGGTTCACCGTCGTCAAACGATCGAAATTTGGTAGATTTGACTGGACAATTATTCATTGAAGACAAAACCGTTGAAACTGAACCAGTAACTACTAGAACAGTTTCTTGCTCGATTGAGGTACAATCCTTGCGTTTACAGTTGGAAAAGGAACGTGCACACCGTAAAATTTTGCAAAATACTCTAAACAACACTAAACGCGAACTCGAAGAAACCCGTGAGAAACTAAATAGAACTATGGCCCAACAAGAACAAAACACTAGTGTATTTGAGCAACAGATTAATGCATTAATGAACGCATCGTATGAGGCTTTCCGTAAGCGCCTAGAGGCGACCGTCACAGATCAACTGAAACGATTCGAAAACACGCGAGTCGGTGTAGGTTCCGCTACAACAGTGGGTGGGTCTCGTGATGCTGATATGAATATTCCAGATACAGCATATACTAATTGGACGTCAACTCATTCGACGTTATATGGTCATGCTTACGTCGATCGCGAGGCTCTCATGGATTGTGTAAATAATGCTCAATATATACGTTTTACGACTGTCGCTGGTAGGGATGAAATTCGTAGTATTTTCTCTGTCCTTATACGTCATCGCGTATCTCCAACTAGTCGATTCCCATCGAACGGTATTTATATAAATATAAACGGCAGACTCATCGCATTATATATAGCTAGAATCATGAATGCGTGTGATTTTGGTGAGAGATCACTAGAACACACTGAGAATACTTCTCAAAAACGTTATGCATCTATAGACGATGCTAAACAAGCGTTTAGTACTGCATTGCGTAGTTTAGGCGCAATGTTAACACGTTCACAAATTCCAGACAGAGTCAACGACATGTACGATAGGACGACCTTTGAACAGGTATATTCCTTGATATGGAATTGATTTAATTTAATTACTTGACTCACAGCCAATGTGTTGCTGTACGTATAATTTCATTTTATTCTTTCTTTGATTTATTTGTATTTCTTTATTATTATTATTATAAAACCGTGGATAACTCCCGGCCTGCTGAGATGCATATGCCACAGAGATAGGTTACATCTTAAGCTTAAAAAGGATCCTTCAATTTCTTACAAAAGATACCGCAATTTCTGTTCCAATTTATTACACAAAGTTAAAAAAGATTATGAAAAGTATGAATTCTTGAAAGCCGGAAAAAATCCAAAGTTAGTGTGGAATGTTATTCAGTCTGTTGCTAATTTATCTAAAACTCAATCCTCAGCTAGAGACCTTTTTCATCCTAACAAGAGTAAACAAGACTGTATTAATGAAGTTAATTCCTATTTCATCAATATTGGAAGACAACTCGCCGATAAAATAGATCGAAATACTCAGAATCCGCCAAGGGTTTCGACCCATAGAGAATCCTTTGTTTTGCTGGAAACTGATGAGTCTGAGGTGGAACGTTTGATAATGAACCTTAAAAACAATTGTGCTGCAGGTTGGGATGGTATCTCCTCAAGTTTTTTAAAAAAGCACAAAGAAGTCATAGTCCCTCCTCTCACATATATTTGCAACCTCAGCATCAAAAAAGGTATTTTTCCTGACCTTTTCAAAAAAGCTCTTCTGCTCCCCATTTTTAAAACAGGAAATCGAAACTGTGTCGAGAACTACAGACCGATCTCAATTCTGCCTGCCATGTCTAAAATTCTCGAGAAAATCATAAATTCAAGACTGGTTTCTTATTTAGAGTCTTGTAACTTATTATCCCCTAACCAATTTGGCTTCAGAAAGAAACGTTCTACTGTAGATGCTGTTCATAGTCTTGTGGATCATATTGTGGATGAACTTGACGGTGGGCGAAAGTGTGTTGCACTATTTCTTGATCTGGCAAGGGCTTTCGACACTGTTTCGATCCCAATTTTAATATCTAAGCTTCAGTCTTTTGGAATCCGTGATAATCAGCTTTCACTTTTTCAAAGCTACTTGACAGGGAGAACTCAAACGGTCAGAATAGAATCTCTCACTAGTTCTGAACTACCGATAACTCATGGCGTGCCTCAAGGCTCGATACTTGGACCCAGCCTATTTTTAGTCTATATAAACGATTTATGTAACATCTCACTTGATCAAGGGAAGATTTTTTCTTATGCTGACGATACAGCTCTTGTTTTCTCTTCTAACACTTGGTCTGATTCTTATCGCCTTGCTCAAAATGGCTTTAATGCTGTAAGAGAATGGCTTAATAACAATTTACTCACATTAAATATAAATAAAACAAAATGCCTTAATTTATGCATACGTAATTCTTTGCTTCCATCAAACATTACTGCACTAAAGGTAGTTGCTAATCAACCCCAGTCTAATCGTACACCAGACAGCAACCTTCAAGTTATTGAGAATGTCACATCTATTAAATATCTTGGAATAGTGATTGACTGCAACCTTACTTTTAAAATGTATATTGAACACTTATCAAACAGAGTACGCAAACTTATATATATATTTAAAAATCTCCGATATTCAGCTGAACCGGAAATCATGAAAATGGTCTATCAAGCACTATGCCAATCCATCCTTGGCTATTGCATATCAGTCTGGGGTGGTGCAGCTAAAACTCACCTCATCCAAGTCGAACGGGCACAAAGAGCTGTACTTAAGGTGTGTTGCTTCAAACCTCGTTTGTATCCCACAGATAAGCTTTACGAATACTGTCAAGTACTAACAGTACGTCAATTATTTATACTGGCGATTGCACTTAAGCAGCTTTCGGTCACGAACTTCTGCAGCGACTACAACAGTCGTAGGCCGAAACTTACCAACTGCAGCAAAAGAAATACTGCATTCAGTCGTAGGTTTTTTGTCTTCCTTGGGCCCTTCCTCTACAATAAATTACACAGGTTTCTTTCCCTTCACTCACTGAATAGCTACAAATTTAAGAACACCCTTAAAGATTGGCTTTTGAAACAAAATTATGCGGCTACTGAAGGGCTTTTGGAAATTCCAGTCTAAAAGAAATTCCATATATACTTACTCTTACCTTACCCAAACTCTAATACACTCACACTCACACACACACACACACACACACACACACACACACACACACACACACACACACACACACACACACACACACACACACACACACACACACACACACACACACACACACACACACACACACACACACACACACACACACACATACACACACATAATTTCATTATCTTTAAGTTGTAATAATTATAACTCCGAGCTGATGGCCCTGTTTTCCGAGATACAGTTTTTAACTAGTTCGGAAAACAGGTGCAAAATATTATTTGTAATTGTAATTTGTGTGACCAATAAATTATTATAATTATTATTAAAAAAAAAAAAAAAAAAAAATTGTTTGTACTGATGGCTTAATAGATGTTTTGGGTCCATATACAGCTACAACCTCTGATGCTGACATAATGAAAGAAGAAATTAAAGATGGTTCCGCAATGCGAGAATATTTGCAGACTGGGCATTTGTCCTGGATAGAGGATTTCGGGATGCCTTGCCCTTACTTAATTCCCGTGGCTATCGCACATATGTACCCGCTTCGTTACAACAGCGTGAAACACAGCTGTCGACAGTAGAAGCAAATAAATCAAGGGCAGTCACCATTTGTCGTTGGGTTGTGGAAGTAGTAAATGGTAGATTTAAACGAGATTTCAAACTTCTTAGACAAGATTATTTCAATGCAGCATCTAATCATTTGATACAAAATGTTAAAGTGGCTGCTATGGCATACGCATAGAATTTTATCTTACGTGACCGTAACGATATTAGCTTATAATTAATAACATAATTTCCTCATTGTTTAATCAGCAATTTCTGCACGTAGAATGAAATCAACAATAGTTATCCCCACTACTTTAGATGTAATTTTATTAGTATATAAACTCAATGTAAATTTGTAAATATATGGATATAGCACTTATCACTTCGTATCAACAAGTCTGTGTATTTCTATACTCTTCCTAAAACCTCCCTTCTGCAAGAACACGCATGTTACACTACAGCCGTGGTGTAACGCAACAGCTGCTGCTCTTATAAATGCGTTTCATCCTGTTATAACCAACCGGAATGATGCCGGGGAAATTCTTCAGATAATAAATGAAAACATGTACACAGAAAATAGATTAGCATACTATGTTGTGGAAAATAATTGAAACGAGTAGAATTTAGACCAACACCATTGAACAAAGATGTTTTAACAGATTTTCCGCGGCTTACATATTGTGAACTAATATTAGTTTCCTTAGGAACTTATCGAATAAAACAAATCTATTTTTATTACGGAGAACATTTAAGGGCAGCTGATGGCTCTTATGTAATAGAAGTGTAGAGGGAGGTTGGTAATGACTTTTTAAGAGAGCTGTCCCTGTCAAACATATCAAGAGACAATTACCAAATACTAAAAAATGTTCTAAATGGGAAAAACTGCAACATACTTCCATCTTATAGAAAAATATTAAAAGCCAAAGTCGACTTTTATCCTGATAGATCTTCTTGACCACACGGTAAAAAGAATTCTAAAAATTGGCTCAATTGATGTTTTAAACACCATAGAAATGACATTGTATGTAAAATGAAGGTGCATGGACAAGCTGAGTACAAGCAAATTTTGTCTGGGGAAAATGACCTTTTTTCAGATAAGTACTAATTTATTTATTGCTTCTTTAGTTCCTATAAAACTGGTTGAATCTCGAAGTAATAAAGTGATATGGGAAAATTTTACTGCGTCATCCAATATCTATTGAATTTGCTAAAGAAACTCCGGCAAAAACAAGGGAAGTTATTTCAGAAATAGAGAGCGAAATTTCTTTGCTTCAACCTAGTCAAGTGTTTATATCTGAACATTTAACCATTTCTGTGAAACACAATATGAGTTTGACAATGATAGACGAGAAGGTTTACAGTCCCCATCAAGGAAGCGGAAATTCTAACGATGAAAACACAACCAGAAGGTTTTTTTGATAATTATGCATGTGCAACTGGAATTAAAGAAAAACTGATCAAGCGATTTTACATTATTTTGCAGACGCTTGCTAGCGGAAAACCAATAGATTCAAACAATTTTATGTACAAGAATATGGTTGGTATTACATGCCTGCTTCTGTGCATAAAGTTCTAATGCACGGACAAAATATTATAAAATATTATTCCTTCTTGCCACTGGGACAGCTTTCAGGAGATGCTCAAGAAGAAACAAGAAACAAGGATTATAAATTCTTCCGCTTACACCATGCGAGAATGTGCTCACGATCATCGACGAATGAGGATGTGATGCACACTCTTATTTATGTACACTTCGGATCCATATATTTCTAGTATGAGATCGTCAAAGGTACGTAAAGTCGTGGAATTGGCAGAACAAGCAAAAGCACTTCTGCAAACAGTTCAAGATTAAGGATATAAGGATGACAATAATAAATATTATTCGGCCCGTCGCACGCGACCGACGTCCGCCACCCGCGACGTCTTTAGTTATTTTGAGGCATCGGGGCAGGTGGACGCTGCCGGTTTTTATAAACATTATGGAGAAATTTACGAAGGAAAAGGATGAACTTTTAATAGAGCTCATCAAATGCAAGTCTATTATTTACGACAGTACAGATATAAACTTTAAAAATAATGTTTTGAAACAAAGTGTTGGAAAATATAAGTGGAACTCTCAATATTCCAAGTAAGTATTTATTGAGTATTATATAAATATAGTTTGATGTTCACTCTTGGTTAAGGTTTCGGTTAAATACTATAAGCGCGTTGTCTGGCATGGACACGAGCCCTGGGAGGTGAGAGCTGGTCAAGGTGAATTTAACCGAGGCCTTAGTTTTAACAAGTTTGTAACCTTGCTTAATTATATATATATCTATACATACATTTGTCAGTCTATACAAACATTAGTCTATCCAATTTTAATTAAATGATTTAGGAATTTGTCATGATTTCTTTTATTTAGACGCAAGTCATTCCTAGTGTGCACGGATAATTCTGATAACAATCTGGGGTCCTCAACGCACGAATAAGTATCCTGACCCCGGAATGTTACAGTACAACGCTGTTTCGAACAATATAACCAAGTTACAAACGCAATCATGGGTTCGTACAGCAGCCATCACGAGGAAGAGGAACAAGTGAATATGGTCCAAAATAATGGCGAGAACGGAATATTGAAGCTGGTGCAGATCATTTCAGACGAGATCAAAGGACTGCAATTCCTGATAGGGGCGGTGCTCTTCATATTGCTGGCAGGAATCGTCGGATTCATGATAGTAAAAATGTGCCACAATATGGAGCAAAGAATGCTGAAGGGTCTGCAGAGGACGATTAACGTGTAGGTTAAAGTCAAAAGTTCACATAATTTTTTTCACTTAAGGGGGGAATATCTATGACATACGCATAGAATTCCAGGTTACATGACCAGAAGAATATTAGTTTATAATAATTAATAACATAGATTCAACAAACTCATTGTATTAAGTAAGCAATTTCTGCACGTAGAATTTAGTCAACTGAAAGAAACTTTTAGAAACTGGCCCGTACCAGTTCAGCTTCCATATTTTATGAGAACGTCCGGAACCAACAGCACGAAAAGAAGATCGCTTTGAGTCAAAATGCAAATTGGTTAAATGCTGAGTTTAGAGTACCATTGAACACTTGCAGTACCTAAACAACTGAAAATTTTGACTTCAATACATCTGGTAGACCAACAAAAAAATACGAAAAATCTTCCGAAAAGACGAAAAAACGTAAAAATATGGAACTAATCCAGAAATATGGAATGGGGCATGTTCATAATGCTTATGTGCAAGGATTACGATCCATAGGTGAAAATAACGAAGCTTCGATTTTGATCAACGTGAGAAATAAAGAAAAAGAGGACAAAAAGTCATTTTAGAAAATATTTTATATAATCCAGGAGCTGTAGTTTTCTTGACCAAAGGAGAGGCTTTGAGTATGTATATTGAAAATAATCTATCCAAAGCTCAATACGCATACTTGAGCCAAAGACTTACTGACAAGAACTTAACTTCTCTATTGCCTTCATACTAAACTTTGAGAAGCAGAAGCAGCTTGTTAATATCAGTGATAAAGTAAGTTGTATGTTCAAGATTTCTTAGAAAAAACTTAGATCATACTGCCTGTCGTATTATGAAGATAAAATGTGTACCAACCAGCCTTGTCAATCTATTTAGCAAATGGGGTTGCGATGGATCTTCTAGACAAAGTGAATATTAACAATTTTATCCGAAGAAAATGAACAAATATCGGACGCAGTTTATAGTTTCACTTGTATCATTGATATTAGTAGATGAGGAAACTAACGCAGTTGTATGGAAAAATTCGACTTGCTCCTTAGACATTGTAGACCCATTTCTCTAGAATTTGCAAAAGAAACACCCGAAAAAGCTGCAGCAGTTTTTGGTGATCTAGAAGTTAAAATAAACCAATTAATCCCAAACGCTTGGGGGCCGGGGGCCGGGTACCCCCCTTTTTTTCTCGGGGGACCTTTTGGAAGTTGGGTGGCTTAGGTGGCCTCGCGGATGAATTCGTTTTATTTCCTTCTACTTTAATAGAATATATACCTGTCCCTACTTGTGTCGTAATACTTATTATAAGTAAAATAACTAAAATAACAATAATTATTAATAATGAAATAGTGTTAAGTATTATAATTAACTTTTTAGTATGGAAAATTAAATACATAATTTGATTTTTGACATGATCTCACGAAATAAATATTATTTTTAAAATGGCGTTCATTTTTCTGTTAGAATACACATTCGATAATACTCGTACAGTTATCGATTTTCGAGACGGAATACAGGGTTTGGGCCCATAGTGCGGCAAGAATACAAGAACTTAGGTCTCAAGAAGAGTGGGAAAAAGCATCTCCTGTAGCTTTGATGCGAGACTTGAGTAGAAATGAAAAAATATTCCATAATTCTGGAACTTTAAGTTCTTTTTCTGTGCAAGAAGCTTTGCTTTTATATTGATTTAGATTTATCAAAATCTCAGTATGGCTACTTAAGAACATGTTTGATTTAGAAGAACTGCAATATTTGGTAACATTTGTCATGAAGATTCCTGTACCTATACAAACAACTGTGAATTGTCAGTAATTAAATAATTTACTCATTTCAAAAGGAATTCATTTATTTAGACGCAAGTCGTACTTAGTGTGCTCGGACAATTCTGATAGCATCTGGGGCCCTCAAAGCACGTACCACAAACCCCGGTATGTTACACCACTCCACGGCAAATGAATGATTTGACTAAAGTGACTACTAGGCCTGACAATAAAGATTCTTATCAATACGGACTGTCTACATTATATGCCTAGATTCGTTGTATGGAAATGATACTACATATTTCTTACAACCATTCTTTTAAAACTTGGTCAGCCATGAAGAAAAGAAACGAATAAAGCAAGAGAAGAAAACAATGGTACAAAAACGTTTTCGTGACGAGCTAGGATTGATCATCAACCAACCACGATAAGTAAGCGGTAATACTAATGGCGGTAATACTGCCAGAAGATTCTTTTATAATGCAGGCTGCTCTGCTGAAATTACAGGGATTGATATAAATTTGATTAAACGACTTCACATACTACTGCAAGCTCATTCATCAGGTGTAATAAATGCTAAAAAATTTGGCAGTTATGCCATGGAGACTGCCAGGATGCCATCTTCTGTTCAGAAAATTTTAATCCATGGCGAAAATATCATTAAGCATTTTGCAGTGCTTCCTATTGGTCAGCTTTCAGAAGATGCTCAAGAATCCCTTAATAAGGATTATAAAAAATTTCGCTTGCATCACGCAAGAAAATGCTCCAGATCAACTACAAATGTGGACGTATTTCATACTCTTCTTTATAGTTCAGATCCGTACATAACGAGCATACGAAAATCATACAGAACAAATTTGAAGGAACTTAGACACACTAGATCTTTTGAAAGTGAATGAATTAATGTCAGGCCCCGAAGTTCGCCAAGTATAATAATTACAGAATTACCATAATATAGAAAACTATATAGATATTAGAAAACTATATTAATTTTACAACAAAAAATATTATAAGTATTTTAAATAGTTAGATGTTAGTTTATTTTCAAATTATTTCTTTCAGTTATTTTTTTAAGTTATAAGTTTGAGTAAGGCCTCAAATGAATTTTAGGTCTGATTCAGAATATGAATTTCCAGTACCACCAGCAAAGTTGAAAAAACCGAAGAAGTCCCCCACGCCTGCAAAAGTAGCCAGCTGCAGCAAGCAAACGAGCGAGGAACCAGTTAGGTAATATTTAATTATCTTTATTTGTTAACTTTATTTCAGAGCGCGTATCTAGCCGTTGAGCTACTACGACTTTATAGTGTAACTTGTGTGTTTGTGATATTCAATATTTTAAAGCTGTACGTGGTCAAGAGTTATGGGTTCGAATCCCAGTTTAGTTTAGTTTAATCGTGCTAGTTTTTATTATTATTTATAAGGTTACTAAAATTTTTGTTTTATTTTCAGAAGCCAGAAAAGAAAATTTACTGACATCTTCGGTCTGCAGTCGAACAACGATGAAGGTGGTGCAGTAAAGACGCTACCATCGTTCATAGTGAACAAGGTCGCGAACGGCGTCCAGAGACGGAGCGTGTCTACGACAGGACCATTTTATTTGGAGTGGCTGCGACGCTGAGGCTACCGAGTCGCACGAGCGCTGGAAGAAGGCGCTGCTGCGTTTGGCCTGCTCAATGGACGAAGACTCGTCGCAGTGAAAAGCACTGCAACGACTTTGTAAAGGAGGTGAACGAATTATTTAAGGACTTGGACCCAATATTTATGTCGGGTAACGTTAATTATAAGAAAAAATAAAAAATTTAATGTACCTATCTAGTACTTAGGTAGTAAGACTTTTATTAATTGAATAGTTAGGAACCCAATAAATGGTATAAAGGTTTTATTAGTTGTATTGGTTATTCGGTTCTTTAGGTGTGAATCTAATTTTTATAAATTCATAATGCCTTTTTGCCAAGTTTGCTCAGTCGAGGTGACTAAAAAGCAGTGGATAGGTCATCTCCGCAGTGTGGCATCCATCACAGTAGCAGAGAGAATTCCACAATTTTGGACCGACTCACCGCGTCTTTGGTTCTCTCAATTTGAAGCTATTGTAGCTCCGCAGAAGCAAGGGGACGAGTACAAATTCAACGCCGTCGTATCAAAAGTACCGAAAGACTTCATCCATCAAGTCAGCGACATTTTAACAAAGCCGCCTTCAGACAATAAGTACCACTGCATCCGGGAAAGGCTCATCAGCTGTTATGAAGAAAGTGAACATTGGCGTTTCCATAAACTGTTGTCTGAGATGGAACTGGGAGATCAAAAGCCATCTCAACTTTTAAGGAAAATGAAGGAGGCTGGCTGCGGCAACATCAATGATGACACACTACGTTTGTTATGGATGAGACAACTTCCAGCATCCGTGACTACCGTTTTGGCCGTTTCCGAGCATTTAGGCTCAGACAAGCTAAGCGAGATGGCCGATCGCATACACGAGAATACTGGTTGCAATAAAAATACGTCTTCAACCAACGCTGACATCAATTCAATCACACAACTGACGTCACAGATTGCAACAATGCAATTAGAAATCGCTGCGCTAAGCGACAACCGCTCGCGTCGAATCAGCCGACGCAGCAGCTTTAATCAACCTCGGTACAATAGACCTAGGTCAAGCTCACGCCTACGGTCTACATTGAAGCAACTATCATCAAAAGTAATCTTTGCTACTATCATCAAAATTTCAAGTGGAAGGCACGGAAATGTGAAAAGCCCTGTTCTTGGGTGAATAAACAACAGTCGGAAAACTAAGTTCAGCACAGCGTGCGGCGAGACACTGTGCTATTCTTCCCTCAAATCGCCTAACGATTACCGACTCTAGCAGTGGTTATCGATTCCTGGTGGACACTGGGGCGAACATTTCGGTTATTTCCAAGCCATCAGAGCTCAAGGAAGGCAAACGAGTTAAAATTATTTGCCGCCAACGGAACCATAATCAATACATATGGAGAAAAAACCTTAACGTTAAATTTAGGTTTACGTCGCTCTTTTATTTGGACTTTCGTTATTGCTGACGTCAAAATGCCTGTATTAAGAGCTGATTTCCTAGACCACTACCGACTTTTGGTAGACATACACGGGAAAACCTTAATTGACAAAACGACGGAAATCAAGAAATTGCAAATTGCGTAAGCTGTATTGCAGCTTATTGTGATGAACTAGTTACAGAGCTGTTAACGGAAAAGGATAACAGCGTTATGTCCACTGTACAAAGAAGTTGAGCCTCATCTTCTATCTGAAGAAAATTATAATAATAATACATCCATCCCCATGTCACCAAAGAACAACGATCTTGAGAAAGGAGTACCTAACATTACTGAAGAAAAATCAGGTGTGACATCTAACAAAATCTCTAGTAAATCTGACTCGGAAGTAGATGAAGATTACACTCCTAGTGAAAGTATAGATTCGGTTTTTCGGTATAAAACTATTGCCATAGCTTTTTAAGTTGTTCTGGAATAAATATAAGTAAAGCGAAATGAGAGTTTGCAATAGCTAACAATGTAAAAAAGGAAAAACTAGAGCTACATGAACAAAAAGAAAGGATCATCATGAATTTCCAACTGAGTTAAAAAAAATATATAATGAATCATTACCTATATCCGAAGCAAAAAAAAAAGGATTTACTAAATTTGGTTAAAAAAAAAATACCAGAAGAATTGGAGCCTTGGTATAAAAATCTGAAGACGGTTAGTGTTCCTGAAGAGGTTGAAGAGGAGGTTGCGATGTCTTGCGAGGAAACTATTATGTAATTTCCTTAACTCGTATTTTTTCTGGATAATATTTTTAAGTGCTATTTTATCTACTGGATTAATTTGTTTAAACTTAAGAAAGCTAAAATAAAATAAATATCACCTATTTTTTTTAATGCAGTGTCCTAAAAAAAATATAGGTAGAAAGAGATAACTGAAAAAAAAACTCTACCACCTTAATTAGAATATTATTTAAATTTTTTTTAACATCAACTTTTTTAATATGGGACAGTGAACTGTTCCCAGTATAGTATGTAAAGATTTCTGTGTTTTTAAGAGATTTACAGCTTATTTACGTATTTCAGGTAAAACAAAATAGTACAAATTTTCTGTAATTATGTTTCGTCGTGGACCTGATCATCCAAAACTTTAAATGCCTTCTTCTCAATATAACAGTATCGCTACTTATCCGGTTGTTCCAGAATACCCTCGATATGTAGTTTACATAAATATAGGAATTTGGTTAAACCATTTCCAATTGTTTGTACTGATGGCTTAATAGATGTTTTGGGTCCATATACAGCTACAACCTCTGATGCTGACATAATGAAAGAAGAAATTAAAGATGGTTCCGCAATGCGAGAATATTTGCAGACTGGGCATTTGTCCTGGATAGAGGATTTCGGGATGCCTTGCCCTTACTTAATTCCCGTGGCTATCGCACATATGTACCCGCTTCGTTACAACAGCGTGAAACACAGCTGTCGACAGTAGAAGCAAATAAATCAAGGGCAGTCACCATTTGTCGTTGGGTTGTGGAAGTAGTAAATGGTAGATTTAAACGAGATTTCAAACTTCTTAGACAAGATTATTTCAATGCAGCATCTAATCATTTGATACAAAATGTTAAAGTGGCTGCTATGGCATACGCATAGAATTTCATCTTACGTGACCGTAACGATATTAGCTTATAATTAATAACATAATTTCCTCATTGTTTATTCAGCAATTTCTGCACGTAGAATGAAATCAACAATAGTTATCCCCACTACTTTAGATGTAATTTTATTAGTATATAAGCTCAATGTAAATTTGTAAATATATTATGGATATAGCACTTATCACTTAGTATCAACAAGTCTGTGTATTTCTATACTCTTCCTAAAACCTCCCTTCTGCAAGAACACGCATGTTACACTACAGCCGTGGTGTAACGCAACAGCTGCCGCTCTTGTAAATGCGTTTCATCCTGTTATAACCAACCGGAATGATGCCGGGTAAATTCTTCAGATAATAAATGAAAACATGTACACAGAAAATAGATTGGCAAACTATGTTGTGGAAAATAATTGAAACGAGTAGAATTTAGACCAACACCATTGAATAAAGATGTTTTAACAGATTTTCCGCGGCTTACATATTGTGAACTAATATTAGTTTCCTTAGGAACTTATCGAATAAAACAAATCTATTTTTATTACGGAGAACATTTAAGGGCAGATGACTCTTATGTAATAGAAGTGTAGAGGGAGGTTGGTAATGACTTTTTAAGAGAGCTGTCCCTGTCAAACATATCAAGAGACAATTACCAAATACTAAAAAATGTTCTAAATGGGAAAAACTGCAACATACTTCCATCTTATAGAAAAATATTAAAAGCCAAAGTCGACTTTTATCCTGATGATGAGATGAAAAAATATTCCATAATTCTGGAACTTTAAGTTCTTTTTCTGTGCAAGAAGCTTTGCTTTTATATTGATTTAGATTTATCAAAATCTCAGTATGGCTACTTAAGAACATGTTTGATTCAGAAGAACTGCAATATTTTGCCAGAAGAACTGCAATATTTTGTTAACATTTGTCATGAAGATTCCTGTAGCTATACAAACAACTGTCAATTGTCAGTAATTAAATAATTTACTCATTTCAAAAGGAATTCTTTAATTTAGACGCAAGTCGTACTTAGTGTGCTGGGACAATTCTGATAGCATCTGGGGTCCTCAACAAAGCACGTATATAAAGTACCACAAACCCCGGTATGTTACACCACTCCACGGCAAATGAATGATTAGACTAAAGTGACTGCTAGGCCTGACAATAAAGATTCTTATCAATACGGACTGTCTACATTACATGCCTGGATTGGTTGTATGGAAATGATACTACATATTTCTTACAACCATTCTTTTAAAACTTATTTATTTATTTATTTATTTTATTTGGGTTTACAAACAACATCACAATATTATATTATTACTAAAAAAATTATAAACTAATATTATTAATTGTGGCGTCAACCACGCAAACCACAAGTTACATTTAATATAGTAAGCATAAGTGGACATTATGGACAATTATTATAAAATAGAGGAAAACAATGAAAGAAGAAAGAAAAAAAAAAGAAAGGAAATCGATATTTATAATTACAAAACATAGAATGACTAAGTTTCAAGCTTCAATGTATCCACAACCAACTTCTTAAATGTGCCTACACGCGTGGAAAAAATATCTATTTTATTAAAGCGCTCATTATATGATTGTGTCATTCGATATAATGGAGATCGCTTGCCTGCATTAGTACGACATTTTGTAGTGGCAAAGAGTTGATGTATTCGGTTACTTCGCATAGGTGTTCTAAACGGTACTCTATAGCAAAGTTTCCGAGTTAAAGCAATGCAATCGTATTTATTATGACACAAGTCATATAAAAGCATCGCTTCAAGTTGTTTTCGTCTACTATTTAAGTCGAGTAGGTTATATTTTTTAAGAAGTTGGTTGTAAGATAGGTGGTTGCGATTGAATTTATAGTGAACTCTGCGCAAAAACTTTTTCTGTACTTTCTCAATGCTCTTATTGTATTTATCATAGTAAGGATTCCAGATGCAAACGGCGTATTCTAATTGAGAAAACTTAAAACTTGGTCAGCCATGAAGAAAAGAAACGAATAAAGCAAGAGAAGAAAACACTGGTACAAAAACGTTTTCGTGACGAGCCAGGATTGATGATCAACCAACCACGACAAGTAAGCGGTAATACTAGTGGCGGTAATACTGCCAGAAGATTCTTTTACAATGCAGGCTGCTCTGCTGAAATTACAGGGATTGATATAAATTTGATTAAACGACTTCACATACTACTGCAAGCTCTTTCATCAGGTTGTAACGACCCTGGTACTTCATACTAAGGAATTATACATGAAAATTATACCTAAAAATTTTTGATTAAATCTCATCAAAATCGGTACAGTAGATCAACTACGTGATGTACATTCACAAACAATCATTGAAATAATAATATTAGATACTTTAATTTTCATGTTAAATAAAGCGTCGTTGACGCCATTTAGTTACGCCATATATAGTATGGAAGGCAGCGACGACCGTAGCGACCGACGACGTCGGGAGCGTGGTGCGTCTATAAGAAAGAACATTATGCTTGTGTATTCGGGCGTATGTTCAGAGGTTTAAATATGAATAAACTGATATATTAGAAGCATGATCTGTGACATTGCTCATAGTTTGATGGTATTTCAGGGACTTGTTCACATTTCTGACCTATCGTCGAATATCCAAACTAAGTAATACATTACAACTAAGCTACAAACTCATTGCGTCAATTATCATAATAACTCATTATTGTTTTAATGGGCGCAGTGCAGTGGTCCTTGACGTACCACGAAAGGCAGGAGCTCACCATTGTTGGCGTGCAGGGAGCCAACGATCATCATCTCATTTTTTTTACGATGAAATGATGCCACCTTCTAAACTAGAACGTTGCCTATGGACTCAAAGGAACTTGAAACAACGATATGTAGTATAGATGTTCAATGTAATGTTGGATGTCGAAGTGCATAAGTTGCGACGTAGGTTCATTTGACGTTTACCCATAGAAAATCTTGTGTCTCACGACGTCAGCGTTGGGGATCGTGATCATGGAGCAAACCGGTATCATTCATACTGGATTTTAACCATTCTTTAATAAGATTCTATACGGGAACCGACTACAAGCCAATACACGAACTCTTGACAAATCGTCTATGTCTTTTGAACTCATTACTTCCGATGCTCTAAAAGTTCTTGGTTTAATACGGTCACAACATTATAAAGGGTCTTACCACTAGCGATTCACGTGCCACTCTAAAGAAATAACATATAAAATATTAACAGGAATCATAGGGTAGAGATTTTCGTAGGTCAGTTAGTTCAGTTACAAGGTGTAATGATAAATGCTAAAAAATTTGGCAGTTATGCCATGGAGACTGCAACTTGCAAAAGCTCGAAAGTATGTCAAACGAGATATATGAATCTCTTTTAGAAATGTCATCAGACACAAGTATGGAGTCACTATTCAAAACGACGCCTCTCAACGATTTTAGGTGCAAAATCCGTGATGAATATCCAATGCTTGGCAAAATGGCTCTGAATATTCTTCTCCCGTTCCCAACAACATATTTGTGCGAAACAGGATTCTCAACCTATGCAGCCACGAAAACAAAATATCGGAATAGACTGGACGCCGAACATGATATGAGACTTCAACTGTCTTCTATCAAACCTGATATCAACCAATTGATGAAAAATAAAAAACAGTTTCATACCTCCCATTAGTTAGATTTTTTCTTTTTTAATAGAATATATTCTATTATTGTATTTGCCATGTGGTAAAGTAAGTAATAATTAGTACCTAACTGTTACATTGTACTTTTATTATGCTTGTAGCGGGGCGGCACTGACTAGTCAGCAGTTTCGAAGCTATAACACGCGACACACAGCTTGACTCGTCAGTCGCTCCTAGACCACCGAATTGGTTGTAACTATTCTACAATTGGTAAAATTATATTTCGTAAAAGCTCACTCTACGTTTCATTTATATTACCCTGGTAGAGAACACGGCGCTTAGAGCTGCAGTGCAGGATACCTACATAAGCCCCCCACATGCTTGTTAATAAAGAATACACTTTTAAAAACTATTGTTTTATTGTAGGGTTCCATCAAGTAGTTCGCTTCCCAAAAGGGTTCCGTCACCAAAAAAGTTTGAGAACCACTGGTTTAGTTTAATCGTGCTAGTTTTTATTATTATTTATAAGGTTACTAATATTTTTGTTTTATTTTCAGAAGCCAGAAAAGAAAACTTACGGACACCTTCGGTCTGCAGTCGAACGACGATGAAGGTGGTGCAGTAAAGTCGCTACCATCGTTTATCGTGAACAAGGTCGCGAACGGCGTCCAGAGACGGAGCGTGTCTACGACAGGACCATTTTATTTGGAGTGGCTGCGACGCTGAGGCTACCGAGTCGCACGAGCGCTGGAAGAAGGCGCTGCTGCGTTTGGCCTGCTCAATGGACGAAGACTCGTCGCAGTGAAAAGCACTGCAACGACTTGTAAAGGAGGTGAACGAATTATTTAAGGACTTGGACCCAATATTTATGTCGGGTAACGTTAATTATAAGAAAAAATAAAAAATTTAATGTACCTATCTAGTACTTAGGTAGTAAGACTTTTATTAATTGAATAGTTAGGAACCCAATAAATGGTATAAAGGTTTTATTAGTTTTATTGGTTATGCGGTTCTTTAGGTGTGAATCTAATTTTATAAATTCATAATGCCCTTTTGCCAAGTTTGCTCAGTCGAGGCGACTAAAAAGCAGTGGATAGGTCATCTCCGCAGTAACATACACAAAAGTAACTCTATGAATGAAATAAGTAGTGGAATTGTTAAAATTTTATCTGCTTTCCAAAGTAGAATTGCTTCATATCGAATACTTGCGTTAGAATTTGAGCAAAGTTTGCCTGAAATATTTTTAGAAAATATTAGTTCTAATCTAAAAACTATTTTAAATTCTTCTCTTAGTAAACATGAAAGTATAAAAGTTAACTTTGAATATTTTGGTACTTTTCTCTTGTTTAAAAATAATGAACAAGAAACAAAGTCATTCGTTACAAGAAATATTGTTATTTTTAAAAACTATTCATTTGATTGCATATTTCAGACACTTATTGAGACGATTAAAAAAAAATTCAAGAGTTAAATTACTTTAATAATTTTTAGAAAAATGGATTCCCGGGCACGAAGAATTATGAATCTACTAAATTTTTCAAGTCAGCATAGATTGGAATGTGGCAGTGAGTGAATTTATTCAATGTATTTTTTTTAGGTTATTTGTAACGAAGAAAAAGAAAACATACAGTTGGAACCTACCAGTCCCGAAAAAAATACAACTGCTGTTACTTAGCAGCAACCAATTGGTTTTGATAGTTCTGTAGAGTAAATACCATCACAGTATCGGGTTGCTCCTGTAGGAAGTGACGAAGTAATAGGAAATAGTAAATAGGACCTCTCCTCAGAAATCTATCACGCGCCGTCGTTCTTTTAGCTCAAGTTCGTCCAGCTCTAGTAGCTCTGGAAAATCTAGATGTAGCAGTGATTCTAGTAGAAGCTCTTCTGACGATCAGCCTGTAGATGTAAACGTCGAACCACAGCCTAGTACTTCGGGAGCCAATATTTCACCATCCTTAATGACACCGATTTGCAACAAGGTGCCATCAGTTAAGACTCCGAACATCGGTTCGTAATTACTCTATTTCTCCACTTCGATCGGGAGAAAGTGACGTAGATCTCAGTGATGACGATCTTATAATAATCAAGATCGAAACCTTCGTCAACGTTCACCGAGCCCAGCAGTTACAAATTCTAACAAACCAAGGAAACGTGAAGCAGATAAGAATAAATGGATGCAAAACGCGCAAAAAATGAAACGAAACTTGGGTCAAGGTTATGTAGCTGTACATCCGAAGAAATTTGTTCCTGCACGTAGTGTTAAACCACCTTGTGGCCAAAACTGAAGACTAAAATGCACTGATCGAATAAATGATGCAAGGAGGTTGGACATATTTGATAGATTCTGGGCATTAGGAGATAGACAGTTACAAAGAATGTACATTTTGTATAATAGTACAAAGATTACACCTAAATACAAGTATACCAATGCTAAGAACCCACGTAATCCAAATCATGCATTCTATTATTATTCTTAACTATTCTTAATTCTATTGTTATTCTATTATTTTGCTATCACTTTGATTTATTTTGAAATACTGAGACGATTTTAACTATAAACCAACCAACCTACATAAACAACTCAATGAGCAGTTGCTGAAGGAGCAAGAAGAAAGTGAAGTTGAAATTAAAGCCGTGGTTGTCAAGAACTCACAGTTAAAAGCTGAACTAGCTGACCTGAATGGTGCACACTTAGGTGTTACAGGAGCGTGATAAACTTCAGGAGGCGGTCAGCTCTTTCAATGTGTGCCTACAAACTTATGAAGAAGAGAAATCTCAATAATATTAGGAATTAAGAGAAGCAACAGATGTTATCAAAATATCATAGCAATAAGTTTAACTTGTAACGGCGCGCAACTGTACGGAAAAATATAATCCAAAAGTTCAGCATTACAGTATGGAAGGGTACCGCACTATAAATAGCGGTAGGTTAAGCAGGGACTGCTGGTGGTTTTAGTGGGTAGGCCGGGAAACCGGGAGTCCCACATTCATTCTGGGAGCTGTGGACTCATCTTCAATGGGTGCACAGCTCTTGGAGGGGATGCGTAAAAAGCATTTTCACCAGCGGAATACAAATTAAAAAAAAAAGAACCTGAAAATTCTCAACAATTACAGTCCCAAAGTGACCGTACCATATGCCAACCCGATGCTTCCAAACGAAGAGATACTGTACGACATCGTAAAGCAGAGATAAGTGAATTTTTAACAAGTTCACTTTACAGAAAAATCCTCGAAGAGAAGAGAAGAAACAAACAAAATATTGAATCAGTCAACCGAGTTACATAGCCTACCTACATGGTATCCACGAAGACCTTCACATATATGCGTAGGCTAGATTAAGCAGATATGAAGATAACTGTGAAGACGTGATCGTACGTGATGAAGTCAATGACTAGTTAGTAAGAATAAATATTAGAAATAGAATATACGTGTCCCAAAATTCAAGCTAGGGTTTAAGTATTAGATTTAACCATTAAATCTGTGCTCTAACATTGACACAGTAGTAAGTTAGGTTTAAGTACTTTTTATTTAATTAGTAGTAGTGAAATCTTCGTTTCCTTTCGTCGAAACCCTTCGTCGCTGTCGCTAACTTAAGTGGCGCAGTCGGTAGGATACTCTAAGGATCTGCAGCAGAAACAGGAGGGAATCCCGAACATTGGATCACGACTGGAAGGAGCGGAGTAACCAGGAATGGAGTTCAAATAAGTACATTAGAATAGTTCTTATGTTGCTTCCTGAATTCCACTTTTCCTACACCTAATTAAGTCCTATATACCATGCCAATATCTAGAGCCTTTTGGGTTTTTATTGGGTTATGGTAGTAATAGTGGTAGTAGTGGACTATCCTAGCCTACTAATGTACATGTTAGGCTAGGTTATTCAATAGTAATTATAAAATTGGTAATTATAAAATTGAGTTGGTGTGAGTTGAGTTCAACAATTGAGTTTTAATTTACAATTTTATTTCTACGATGTCTTTTGTGCGGGAAATAATGGTTAAGTATATGGAGATAGTTGGACAAGTCCCTTTATGTTAGATATAACAAATGATAAAAATAGTGGCTTGGTTTAAGTGGAATAAGTGTTAATATTCATTCCAAAAATCAGCTGTTACCGGCAAGTACTCATTAGTTGTCATAGCCACTTACTGACTCATCACATTGTTCAAGCGTTCTGCGACCTTATCACTAACGTGGGACGGGTGTGATTGGCATGAACAGTCCTGTCATCAATCTCTGATAACCTACAGTCAATGCATTATATTATTTGTTGCATCATTTTTGCGGCCCACCGACAGTTAGTAGATAGGGATAGATTAGTTCAATCAAAATGATTAAATATGAAGTTTTTGAAGAAATTTTTGAAGCCATACGGACTATCTCAGAATTTAATGGGAATCCGAATGTTTTAACAAGATTTATTAAACTATATGACCATTTAACGGCACGATATATAAGTACGACGCCAGGTTATGAATTTAATAAGGTATGCTTATTAAATGGCATACTTAACAAGATTACGGGTACCGCGGCGTGTACCTACAACGTAGTCAACGATCGTTGGACAAAAGCAAACAGAACAAAGGATCGATTCTATAATAAAAATTCATCGTGGCTAGACGGCGAATTTCAGGTGACATTCGATGAAGCATCTACAAGTACCGCATCGACAGCTGCTGGAAAACGTGGTCGACCATCAAAACAATATGAAGAATTGTCTGAGAAATCCAAAAAACGCAAGAACATGGAGTTAGTTCAAGAATACGGATTTCAACTAGTAAGTTACGCTTATCTACAAGAACTCAGATCACAAGGCGAGTGGGAAGAAGCATCTCTTGTAGCTATGATGCGAGACTTGAGTAGAGATGAAAAAAAGTATTCTCCAGGAAAAAATATTTCATGATTCTGGAACTGTAAGTTCTTTTTCTGTGCAAGAAGCTTTGAGCATTTATATTGATTAGGCTTGACTACCTATTTGTGCGCATTCCTAACTTTTGAAACAAAACATGTATCTAGTACCTAATAATATGTATCGATAATGATGGAACTTTTACAAATTTTGTTTTTTTAATAAAAAGGGGGGAATATTGTGGGGGCTGACTCAGCACCGGGAAGCGTGCACGGGGCTCACACCGGACGCGGAGTCAGTCTCTGCCGCGCCGCCCTCAATAACGCACGTTGTTTGATTTATTTAAAGCCATCAGTTCCCTCCACACCTCTAGTACGTCGGGTACCAGAGATACTCCAACAGGTTGTTACGGATCCTCAGGACAAAGTGAATACAAACAAATTTTGATAGGTGGTAGTGAATATGTTTCAGACGCAAACCTATTTATATGCTCTCTTGTACCCATTAAGTTAACTAATGCAGAAACCAACCAGGTTGTATGGCAAAATCCAACGTGCTCTTCGCCTCGAAATATCGAATGTCGACAATAGTCGACCAATTTTAACGGAATTCGCATAGGAAACACCTCAAAAAACACGATCTGTAGTTAGCGATATTCGATTACAGATCAATAACGTGGAAACTACAAAAACAAATCAAAATGACGACTTGATTGAAATTGAGTACGAATTATTTCTCCCAGTCTCCATTTATCTCTTAGGGTGTCGGGTACTGTGGGACTCTCCCCTACATAATTCAAAATGTTAAGACAAGCAATGTAAAATTAATCATAAAGTAGACAAAGTAAAACTTACTTAACTTACAACCCAATTAAAATAACCCAAAAAGGATTTTTTTTTAATTGATATTTTTTTTTATTTTTTAAATTGATATTTTTAATTCCATTCATTATTTTTGCAATCATGAAAGCAAAAAAGTTGATTGTATCTGTATCATTAAGTTGATGGTTTTTTTCACGTGTTGAGACAATATGAACAACTTTCTAAGTCGACAAAGCACAATCTACATAACTTACAACCCAATTCAAATAAACGGAACACGATATTTTGCATGTTTTTTAATTATTTCATTCATTATTTTGCAATTGATTGTAATTTTATCGTCAAGGTGCTGACTTTTATGCTATCACTTTGGATGTTTTAACATACTGAGACAATATGAACAACTGTCAAAGTCAACAACGACCAACCTACATAACTTACAACCCAATTCAAATAACCCGAACATGATATTGTTCATATTTTTTTGTGATTTCATTCATTATTTTGCAATCATGGAAGTGAAAAAGTTAGCAACTTGATTGTTATCATCAAGATGCTGACTTTGAGGCTATCACTTTGCATTTTTTTTTAACATACTGAGACGATGTTAACTTTCAAAGTCGACAACGCACAATCTACATAACTTACAACCCAATTCAAATAAACTGAACACGATATTTTGCATGTTTTTTTTAAATTTCATTCATTATTTTGCAATTGATAGTAATTTTATCGTCAAGCTGACTTTTATGCTATCACTTTGGATTTTTTTAACATACTGAGACAATATGAACAACTGTTGAAGTCAACAACGACCAAGCTACATAACTTACAACCCAATTCAAATAACCCGAACAGATTTAAAATGCATTTCAAGAGTCTTATATTTTTGATTTTTGTCATTGCTGATTCAACTGTGTCAGTTGAACAATTATTGTTTCCTTTCCCAATTAATAACATCTCTAAACCAATTCTTGAACATGACATCAATTGTGAAGATTATGGTATGAAATCGCTAAATGACTACTTACTTAAATGGAATTTTGAAACATCTATCCCTATTCCCGGAGAGAAGACACATCTTGGATATTTATGTTCTAAGGAAATCTGGTCATCCTCTTGCAATGAGAACTTCTTTGGAGTTCAATCAAAATCATTCTCTATGGAACGAACCAGCATATCTAATCAAGAATGTATGCAACGGATTCAAGACTATCTCCAAGGTAAAACAATAGATCTGATTAAACCAGAATATAACTGTGGGTGGATGGCAACAAATACTGAATCTACGACATATATTTTGATTACACCTCATAAAGTTGAATTCGACCACTATTCTCTAAATTATAAAGACACAATATTTTTGAATAAAAAATGTTCCGATTACATTTGTGATACTAAATATGATAGCGTCAAATGGATATCAGTTGATAAACATGTTCCTACATGTCCACAATCTGAAAATGATGAATTAACCCTAAAATATCTAGGAAATAAAACGAACACCCTTCATGATATATACATTGAGAGCAATTATATTCCTTTAACCGATTTATATGGTTCATGCAAAGGTCTGAAATATTGTGGAGATGAATTGATAGTGACTAGATCTGGACATGGATTCAAAGTTCCATATAATAAGACAAATGAAATATTAAGATTGATTGATGATTTACCATTATGCAATCAAAATCAGGTACTAGCATTAGAAGACCTTGAATATTATAAAAATGAGATAAAATTATCTCTTGACAATCAGTATAGATTGGACAAATGTTATGATGTTATAAGCAAAATAATTAACCATAATCAATTAAACAGACGAGATCTCCCTTACATCACACAAACAATGCCTGGATATGGATTAGATTTTGGACTAAAACAAAATTCCATTGAGAAATATCAAGTGATTTATAAAAAGATTCTGATAAACTCTATATCATGTGATATGGTTGCAGCAACTTGTTTAATGAATTATACAGATAACAATTCTCTGAAAAATATAATTGTTCTCGAATGTAATAAAATATTTATCAGGAAAAATAATAAAATATGTGATCTCATTAACGGATTCTATGTCACGAATGATAAATTGAATCATCCTATTAATCATTTAATCGATGATGAAATCAAGGAATTTGTACTTCTTGATAATCCTGTCACATACGACATGCATGTACTCCTTAATGAAACTGAGGAACATGAAATATTATCAAAATCTAAAACATGATAGTTCATAGATATTTTTTATTCCATTCATTATTTTGCAATCATGAAAGTAAAAAAGTTAGCACCTTGATTGTTATCATCA
Organism: Hipparchia semele; assembly: GCA_933228805.2. Lineage (NCBI taxonomy): Eukaryota > Metazoa > Arthropoda > Insecta > Lepidoptera > Nymphalidae > Hipparchia > Hipparchia semele. Next base: position 11,627,314 of record OW121729.1, read on the forward strand.
TCAAGGTGCTGACTTTTATGCTATCACTTTGCAGTTTTTTTGAACATACTGAGACGATGTTAACTTTCAAAGTCGACAGCGCACAACCTACATAACTTACAACCCACTTCAAATAAGCTGAACACGATATTTTGCATGTTTTTTATTTATTTCATTCATTATTTTGCAATCATGAAAGTGAAAAAGTTAGCACCTTGATTGTTAGCATCATCAAGGCGCTGACTTTTATGCTATCACTTTGCAGTTTTTTTTGAACATACTGAGACGATGTTAACTTTCAAAGAACATGATATTGTTCATTGATATTTTTTATTCCATTCCTTATTTTGCAATCATGAAAGTAAAAAAGTTAACACTTTGGATTTTTTTTTACATACTGAGACAATATTAACTGTCAAAGTCGACAACGTACAACCTACATAACTTACAATTCAAATAACCTAAATATGATATTGCTCATATTTTTTTGGATTTCATTCAATATTTTGCAATCATGAAAGTGAAAAAGTTAGCAACTTGATTGTTATCAAGATTCCGGCTTCCGTTTTTCCAACTAACTATAATGTGGGTGGGTGTCTTTAAATCAAGAGTGAATAGGCGTCGTCTAGGCAAGCGCGCACCATCTTAGGCTGCATCTTCACTTATCATCAGGTGAGATCGTAGTCAAGCGCTAGTCTATATAATTAAAAAGAAAATGAATACTTATTGTTGATATTACTTATAAAAGTTTTATTACTTTACACCGGTGATGAAGGAAATTTCGCTCATTAGTTGCAATAATGTTTTATCTCGAAAAATTAGTAATTTCAACTAATAATATAGAAAAAAATCGCCATTTCATTCTCTAGAAAACTTCATTATTTCCATTCACATACTTAGCTCACAAAATACTTTACAACAAAATTGTCAACAACAAATTAGACCTTAAGACGCATTAAAAATAACGATTTTTTGGATATAAATGGGTGTTAAAAATCCTATTATCCTATTAATATTATAAATGCGAAAGTTTGTATGTTTGTTACCCAATCACGTCGCAATGACTGAACCGATTTGGCTGAAATTTGGCACAGAGATAGATTATAGTCTGGAATAGGACATAGGATACTTTTCATCCCGGGAAAGAAGAGAGTTCCCGCGGATGAAAAAAACCTTAATCCACGCGGACGAAGTCGCGGGTTGATACACGCTACCCCGTTGATAGCTGATGCTAGTATTATTACAAAAGCGAAAATGTCTGTTTGTTAGTTTGTCCATCAATCTAGCCGCAACAGACCAACGGATAGACGTGATTTCTTGCATGGATATTTTGAAGAACGGGAGAGTGACGGGCTACTTTTTATCCCGGAAAATTAGTTTTCGTGGGATTTTAATAACTAAATCCTTCGCGTGGGCATCAGCTTGTAGGTGTATATTTTAGACGGCGTTTAAGCTGTCTACAGCCATGGCTAAAGCGCCATTTCTTGTGGCGTTTCCGCCAATGAATCCTGTGCTGTGGCAGAATATACAGCCCTCAATACCGGACACGTCGCTTAGTTGCTCGTCACGAACGCCCCACCATTTTTTGTTCAATGGTTTTCTGAAAAAAAAAAAAAAAATTTTCCTTTACTTTCTACATGGTGTTATATCAGACTAATTTTATTATTTATTTATTTATTTATTGGTTGGCCAACAGGAAATCACATAAAAATTACATAAAATTATACTACATCTATAGAAACATTTCAGATGTGCACCCAATTACAGGCAAACTGACATGTGTATGAGCAAAAGTGCAAATGCGGGTTTACCAGTTAACAATTACACAAGGTTAATTTAATGTATACAATTGAACCAAAGAGTAATAGGGCAAATTGAACTATGAGAAGCATATTATTTAAAATAAATAAATAATAAAATTAATCTGTTGGAATAAGACAGTGTTCGAGTAAGAATAAGACAGAGTTAAAATGAGACAGATTTATGGCAGAGCATATTTGTGTCTTGTTTTAACCTTTATCTTGAGTCTGAGCTGAGTCAGAACAGGCTCTATAGATCTTAGCGTAAGACTAAAGAAAATAAAATGCTAAATGGCACATACCAATGCTTGGTTCAAACAATTATTTATCACATATAAATTATGACAATCCTTTAACCCAATCTCAAAACTTTCTTCATATTTGCTGAATAGTACAGTTTTATAAAGTATACCAGTTGGTCACACACCAAGTTAATTACTGTTCCAGTTTTCCTATTGTTGTAATATTTAAAGCGAAACTTCTAGTAAGGTAATTTGAAACCGCCAACTTTGATAAAATTTACATTGTAGCAGACAATCCAACCGCTATTATGTAGGTATAAACTGGATGTGACAATTTGGTTTAGATAAACGCAACCACAAAAATAACAATTTATGTCTCGTGGGAATTATTTTAATGATAAGTACCAACCACTACCAGATTCCCCGCGACTTTGTTCGGCTAGTTTGATGTTTTTCAAAAATGGAACCATTGAAACTTAGATTTTTCAGAATCCAAATATATAAAAAGAAAAGGTGGCTGACTGACTGATTTACAATAACTTTGACTTTTCTGTTTTCAGTCCTATTAAAGCTTCTTAGAGTAGGTTTTTTAAGGTTTTAAAGGTTGTCTAGCAGAGATGGCTTTTTAGCAATAAGTCCATCTTTTTTTTTTGTACTTCTATTATGTCTTTTGTGTAATTCTTGTTTGGTGCAATAAAGTGTATAAAAATAATCCTAAAAAGATTTAAAAATAAAATATGCATTATTTACCTTGTTACAAAGCTGGTTGGTTTGACGGGAACCGCCTGGACTCTCCACGAGTTAGGTTTATCCTTGAATATTACATATTTTATTTCACCACCCATCCCTAATTCCTCCTCCAGATCAAACAGATGTTCTTTCCACGGAAATCTGCAAAATCACATCACACTATAATATTTAGCATGTGTGTGTGTGTGTGAATGTATGTTTGTTACCCCATCATTTGTTACACAACGAATGAACCGATTTGGCTATAATTTGGAATGGAGATAGCTCATACCCGGGCTCAACACATAGGCTACATTTTATCTCGGAAAATCAAAGAGTTTCCGGGGTAATCATCTGTCAGGGGTGTCCTAAAGAAGAAATTTCTACACTCACCTTTCCTTGAATTCCAAAATTTGCCCCGATTCGTGAACCTCCAACCTTTCCTCCAATGCTGACTTAACGTAATCTCGCGCTGGCAACCAAACCGTCGCAAAATAGTTAACTGTATACAAGAACTCCTCACTGACCAATGCCATTGCTGTTTCAAATATCTTGTCAACATTGGAATTTTGTTCAGAATTCCATTCCGGGTTCAACCTGTGTATTCGAGCACTCAAATGTGTGCGGATTTTGTACCGAGGCTCGTCATCTGTCATTGGAACACCATTGTCTATAGCATCCATCTCTTCGACTAAGTTTTCATATATTTTCTTATATATTAAACGTAAATCTTCTGGTGATAAGCCATGGCCATTTGGTGCTGAATATTTAAGTACGTTTTCACCATAAAAGGCATAAATCAGGCCCGCTGAACTTAACCTAGAAACAAGTATAAATGTAAAAATTCTTTTTACAAAGTCAACTTCAAACACCACCACAAAGTATATTATAAAAATAAAAAAATAAAATAAAAATAGCCTTTATTTCAGTCTACCAGTTTACATTTTCTTCCTTAACCTAGAAAATCCCTAAGGACTGAGTGCCTCTCGGCAAAGGCCTCCTCCAGCTCTCTCCAGTGGTTACGATCCTGTGCTACCCTTCTCCAGAGTGGACCAGCTGTAAGCTTCAGCTCGTCCTCCCAACGTCTAAGCTGTCTGCCCTTTTTTCTTTTTCCGTCCCGTGGGTACCACTGTGTTATGAGGGTACTCCACTTATCTTGGGCATCTCGAAGCATGTGACCTGTCCACCTCCACTTCAGCTGATCCATTTTAGCCAGGATGTCTGTAACCCCAGTTCTTTTCCTTATGTCCGAACTCCTAATTCTGTCCCTTCTCTTTACTCCCACCATGCTCCGTTCCATTGCCCTCTGACATCTTTCGAAACTGTCCCTATGTGCCTTATTTAGTGCCCAAGTTTCGCAAGCATATGTTATGGTCGGGAGAATGCAGGTATTGAATACTTTTTTCTTCAAGTTTAAGCTCAGATCCTTACTTTTAAAAATTTCCTTTAATCCCCAGTACTTTTTCCAGCCTAAGGTTATTCTTTTGTTTACTTCCTTGGTTGTCTGATCAACGAACAAAGTATATTAATTATTATCTAAATATATAAAAGGCAAAGGTGACTGACTGACTGACTGACTGACTGACTGATCTATCAACGCACAGCTCTAACCACTGGACCGATCGAGCTGAAATTTGGCATACAGGCAGCTGTTAGGACGTAGACATCCGCTAAGAAAGGATTTTGGAAAATATCAACCCCAAGAGGGTTAAATAGGGGGTTAAAAAATCGAACCTAACGTGAGCGAAGCCGCGGGTTAAAGCTAGTATTATATAATTGCTTATAAAATTTTCAAAGTTCCCTCGATTTCTCCAGGATTCTAATCTGATGACAATGGTACCACCTGGGAAGTATACCCTTTCAAACGAAAAATAATTTTCCAAAATTCGTCCAGTACAGTCTTTGAGTAATTGGGGAACTTACATAAAAAATAATTTAAAAAAAAAGATTAAATCCAATTAGAGGTCATTGCGATTGTAACACTGATGCAATCATTTTTAGAGATTCGACACTGCTGATGATTCGGTTTCAATGTCTGCGTACAATAAGAGTGAAGGTTTTACTCACTTGATTTTATACTTATCTCCAAGCTCAGGTCTCAAAGAGCTCAAAGTCTCAGTGAACTCCCTCTGGTGGTGGTCATAACGCTTCGTGTTATGGTCAAACTGGGCTCCCACATCCACTACTATGTCACAGGACTTGAGTTTCTCCGGGTCTCTAGTTCGGACAATCTCAGCATTTTTGTATTCAGGTAACCTCTTGAGCATAAAGCATGCAAGGACTTCGTCGCAATGAAACACTCCATCATGGGTACCAATCTATAACACAGAAGGGTATTTTGGGGTTATAGATTAGAGGTATGGGTTTAATTTTACTCTGCCATACCCCTTCTAAGTTAGCCCGCTACCATCTTAGACTGCCACGTCACTTAGATACAGGCGAGATTGCCGAAAAGGACAGCAAAAAAATACAGGAAATAGTTACTTATCTGCGTAAACAAGTAAAAAATTGTTCCTTTGATTTAAGATGCTTTTAAAAACAGCCGATAACATTAATAACATTACTGCAGATGGAGAAAAGCACAACGGCAACACAATTGAGATTCATCAATAATTGAGACACATCATCACAGCAGTGTCATTAAATAGGTAGTAGAAGTTAAACTTTACTTTTAATTAGGTTCACGTGAAATAATGAAACTAGAACCTTTTCAATAGGAACTTATGCGTATAAAAAAAACAGAAACTAACCTTCATGATTTGATATTCGCACAACTTTAGACTATCACTAAAATTACGAAAATTAGTCTTATTATGCAAATGTCTATAAAGCTTTTGTATATTCTTAAACATTAGTACTAATAACCCGAGAAATTGAAATTTGACGCGTGTAAGAACAATGTTCTAACAACGTGTCATGTGGTGTTTTATACCACACATCCACACAAAATACTTATTTCGATTTTATTGCTAAAACAAGTATTACTTACAAAAACAACCAAAGAAACTATTAAACACAAAGTAGGTATATGATTAATACTGGTTTTTGCACATTTGAACTAGTTACAAGTTAATTAAAAATTAAAATAAAATTTTAGGGAAAATTGAGTAACCGACACTAATATAGACACTAATCCAAAGAGAACAAAAAGAGAATGTAATCACTCCGTTTTAAGAGGCGGAACTTCAAAGAAAAAAATTTCGAGACTTTGTTTTTATTTTAGCCAACTTCATAAAAGAAAAACAATACTACCAACCCATGTAATGAAGAAAGAATTGTCAAAGCTAAGGATGTAATGTATCGATAGATATGTCTTATCGATAATTAGATTTTATCGATATCGACAAAAAACAGGGATGTGCTACCAAATCTATTGTTCTAAGATCAAGTTCAAAAGTTGCGTAAATAAAACAAGGATCAATATGAGTCTAGTATTTATTCATTTTTATTCACAATATTACAACTAGTTGAAACAAAATTAGTTACTTTAAACTGAATTCTTTCTTTCTTTCTAGAAGTTTTTTCAATGCAATAGCATCTTTTTATCTGCTAAGCAAAGCAAAGTATCACTGCAGTCTTCTTTTTATCCCATTCGATAAAATAGCAGATAAAAATTAAAATAATCGTAGGTAGGCATTCTACCGGTTTGATACCATTGGGAAAAGCAAGAACTTCTCAGAACTTTTATCATTCATGCTGCAAACTTCACATTTTCTATTATCCTCCAAGATGGTTCACAAATTTAATTGAGGAATTAACAAATAAACAATTCCCGCTAGTAATTAATTATTTATAGAATTAATATTTATTTAAAATGTTTGACAAATATTTTTCTCTTATTTATTATACTGACAACTGACTGAGAAGTGACAACGATTTTCTTCTTTTGATGACTTTTCATAATGCGCAGCCAGTCGAACCAAGAATCAACTCTTTTTAAATAACTCCTTTTTGACACTATTATGTTGGCAATATGACGTCACCCGTTAGTTTCGGCATGTTGCTTAACCCAAAGAAATAAAATGTTCATATAAGAGAGTTTTCACTATTTTCCAAATTCCAAGTAGGGATGGGATCGATTCGAGATCGATTAATCGAAGAATCGATTTTTCGGGCCCAATAAATCGATTTTTTAAATCGATATACAACACTGAATCGATTCAGTGAATCGATATTTCACCCTAGAGAATCGAAATTCGATTTTTTCTATTCACGAGATGTCTGTGTGCTTAGTTTCTGACTTCGCCTCTCTTTAATAAATAAAAAAAAAGTTACGTTTGTAGTCTTTGACTTTTTGTATCTGTAAGTATCTGTTTATTGATATCGTGTCATTGATTGCTACATATTACTAATCTGTGGTTTATGCCTTGGTCATGGCCTTGATTGACTGACTTATTTTTATCTATAGACTGACTCAACTGACTGTCGTGAAATCGTAATTCGTAATAATTATTAAACTGTGATTAACGAAATTTCAAAAAATGTAATTACCTACCTACTTTGAATAAAATATTTGACTTTGTATTGACTTTCAATAATAATTTAGAGTCAGTTTTTTTTTTGTTAAAATTATTACCTAATGTAACATTTGGAAAGTAAAATTATGTCTTCTTTTTTATTTTATTTCGAATTCCCTGACCTAAAAAATCCCTGATTTTACTACTAAGTGATCGTTTATTATGGTATCTTGTTTTTCATAAAATGGATTTATATTTACGTTGTAAATGAAACTTGAAAAAAATCGATTTTTTAGAAATCGATCTTTTAGACCTCGATTTTTTTATGAATCGATTCATCAAGTTACGATTCAAATCGATTTTAAAATCGATCTTCTTCGGAAAGAATCGCCATCCCTAATTCCAAGAGAATGTAATCACTCCGCTATATTTTCACAATGGCCACAGACCAGAAAAGATAACAATGGCCATCACGGCCATTAGGCCATCGCCGCCCATCACAGATTAGACATACTGAATTAATCTGAATACACTGAATAGGTACTCTATAGGCATATTCGATATATATCGATGCATCGAACACACTCGATGTTTATAGTACGATGCATCGAATCGATTCGATGTTTTGAAAAATTGTTGATTTACTCGATGTATCGATGTATGATATGATGTTTTATGAATTTTCATCGAATCAATGGTAATTTGATAATTATACCTATTTAATACTTGAATTGATCGTGAGCAATTAAAGTTATAAAATGAAAAATCTTCATCTGTGACCTTTTTTTTCGCTAGCAACTATGAGAGTTGAGACTGATGTATCATCAGATGCAGTGTTAAAAAAGTACTCGATGCATCGGAAAACATCGATGTTTTTAATCGATGCATCAATCGGTTTTTTTCAATGCATTACATCGAAAAAAAAACCATCGATGATTTTTTTAAGTGGACACCCCTAGTACTCTATAGTCTATACAATAGGTATACTTTGTCAAATTAAAATTTTGGCAGATCACATCCATGAAGTTTCGTTTTTTTTTCCGGTAAAATGCGTAGGTTTTAGACAACCGCCATCTTACAGGTAAGATGTAATACCTACTCACCTTTCATGCCACCATACGTAATATCCATAGTAATCTGTAATGCCACCCATAGAAGGCGTCACTAGTAAGAAGATGTCGACCACAGATTAGAGTATATCTGTGATCAGTTTTACACTTTCGTATGTTTGCCGTATAGGGAGGTAGGTATGTAGGTGTATGTATTAAGTACATAAGATTTATGTACCTACTCAATAATAATATGCGCCTGGGTAAATTCTGTTTGTGATACATATTACATACCTTAATGTTCAATACATAAGGCATAAGCATGTGGGAACATAGTACATATTTACTATTTTAGTTTTCATAACCTAACTTTTGTGTTTTTATGTGTAAGAAGTACCTACCTACATAAATAAATACAATTAGCAGAATTCCTTATGTATTCGCTGTTTAAGTCATAACTACCCACAATACTGACGGTACCAAATAAAAACTTTAAGACTACGGGTATAAAAGCGTGTGCCCTGCCGCGCACGAGGCATTCTTTCTTCATTCCTACTTCGAGTTCTTTGCATCCTTGTCATTCTCTGCATTCTCTGTTCACCGTCGAACGGGAAGTTTGTTGGTACCGTCATTATAATGAGTAAGATGGTTTCATACTATTTTTGTCTGTAATTATTGACGTTTGTAATTGTTGTTTATTAACGGCTGTGCGTGATGTTTTCTTTGTATTGAATTATTGCTTAAAACTAAGTAAATATGTAAACTTGAGGGTAAATTGAAAGTAAACTAGCTCTATACGTTTGGCTCCTGGCTTTTATTATCCTTTTCCACTTCTGAGTGCTAAATTCAGAAGTGGGATTCGCCTGTGTCCACTATTGGCCTTAATACTCTCACATACAGCCGTTATATTTTGTTAAAGAATACCGTACCGACAATCTTCACGTTCGAAGGAATACTTTCTATCCTTCGATTCCTATCTCTGATTTTGGGAGATTGTGTTTAGATTACCTTTTTGATATTCAGTTTAGACATTGAGCAGTGCAGAGCATTGATTTTTGTTTGATTGAGTTTGTTATTCGTATAGGCGAATGAGTGTATGTTAATTTTTGCAATAGTTTGCAGGTTGTGGTACAAATATTTGGTATCGTGGCTTTGGTTGCACGTGGTTACTGAGTTACTGCCTGCCACGGTGCCAGGTGGCGTTTCTTGTTGAAACCTTGGCAAGCCGAGTGGTGTCTGAAGATGTCGCATGCTTTGATGATGGGTATTGGATCGGTTTTATGTCAGTCTTGTAAAACGTTGCATAAAGCCCTGTTTATTGCCATTTTCTTTATGAGTTTAGATATCTTAGATAAAGATTAGGTTAGAATTATAGGTTACATACATTAGAGTAGGATACATTAGAATAGGTTACATACATTAGAATAGGATACAGACTCTATTAGGCAAGTGGATGGCAATCGACGGCGTTGTATGTAATGTGATAGATTGGGATAAAGGTTCGGTCGGCATATATGCGCATGCCGGGTAGACAGTAAAAAGTTTACCGTCGGTGTTGAGATATACGCAGTGTATCACCCTGAAGTTCCAATTGTGTAGATTTGTCTGTAGCTAGGGGTGTCAAGTCTGACGGCATACCCTTGATGGGGTGAACGCGTGCGCGCATTGAAGATCTGCGTGGCACGGCGTCTCTGCGCACCGCCTGCTTGCGCTGGCGAGCACGTCGGAACGTGTCGCTGCGCTGATGAGGGCGCTGCTGCGCGCCTCACCTGTCTGCGTGCTGGCGAGCACATCGGAACGTGTCGCTGAGCTGATGACGCGCTTCTGCGCGCCTCACCTGTCTGCGCGCTGGCGAGCACGCTGAAGCGTGTCGCTGCGCTGAGGTTGGCGCTTCTGTGCCTCGCCTGCCTGCTCCTGTTGGTGCCGGGCGAGTCTGACGCAGCGGCGGCTGCTGCGCCTCTCTGCGCGTCACCTGTTGCTGCTTGGTGATCGCGCTACTGAATGTTGCGAAGCCTGCCACAGCGTGCCAGTTCGCACGTTGCACATTAGATATGCTTTGCTAAGTATAAGCCTACATGTCGGTAAGACGTTTCCAATATGTTTTTAATGAATTTCGTATGTGGTGCATTTCATAATATGTAATGGAGGTGATGCAATTGTGATTTGAATTTATTATAGAATGAGCAATTATATTATTAACAAACCGGGTAGACTCATAAAATATTATGTGGGTAGTCCGTGTATAGATATCAGAGTTTGTTTATTAAAGATCGTATGGCAAAAGTTATATTTGCGTAACGAAGGTAGAAAATTAAATTCGAGACGTGTGTAGTTACTATCGTGTACGTGTTACGTGTGTACTGTCTCTATGGATCGATAATAATGTTTCGATTTGAGCGAGTTATTTATTTTGAATCGTAAATTGAGCAGTTACGGAAACGGGTAGACAAATAAAGTAAAGTGTCTTTATTCCGAGTATATATTAGCAGAGTCCTATTTATCAAAGGTTGTTTTGCAAATCATAACTTTGCGTGATATTAATATTACGTTGCGAAAATGAAGATAAAAAAATAAAAAAATCGTGAAATAATTAGTCATGAAGCAAAACAAAATTGTTTAAGTAGCTCGAGTTCTTCTCGTATATGGTTGATAGTGTTTCAATCAATTTTGCTGATATTTTCAAAGTTTTTGGATAGAACCAGTTTTGATAGTGCTTACGCAGTAACATACAACCTCTCGTTACATTCTAATTGCTACAAAAGTGAGTACCTTCGATGGTATTTTGACCTTTAGATTGCTGATAAAACTTAAGTGTACGGGCACGTACTTCGTTTTATTTTCCGGTGTTACCTATTTGTTAAATAGAAGAGTTGTCACATTACATGTACCGGTGATAGTTTATTGGTCTCAGTTAATTTATTAATTCGTTAATAAAGATAACCTACGTCACAATTAAGGGATGCTGTCGCTATCAATGAAATTAGTGATAATTCCGCACATGCGCATATTACGAGATGTACTTGCATTGACATAAACAATTGAAAATAATCTTACTTAAATTTTAGTTTTCGACTTTAAAGAAATTTACTTTTCTTATTGTAATCATGGCATCATTAATTAATGTCAGGTTAGGCCGAGCTTGATTAGCAAAGTTGACTGACTGACGTTAAACGTTAAGTTTTGTTAATTTTTGAGGTTTGGTATACAGCCACGATTACGTGATAAGCGATGTAAAGTACATCGTAGAGCAGATAGAAGAAGAATAGAGCTCGTAAAGTAAATGGAGCTCGTAGATTAATGAATAAAAAACTACTTTTGAGCGTAAAAAAATATTTTTGGAGTTGAATGGTGTCCTGAGAGTTGCGCTGCATTAGAAAGATTCCACCAAACATTTTAATGTTTCTGTGTTACAGTAGCACGTATATGTTTGCGTGCGTGTGAGCTGGCTGTGTATGGCTGGCGTGGTCCAGGTGCGGCGTGCTCCGGAGGCTAGCGGCCTGGAGTGGCTAGCGGCCTGGAGTGGCTGGCGGCCTGGAGTGGCTAGCGGCCTGGAGTGGCTGGCGGCCTGGAGTGGCTGGCGGCCTGGAGTGGCTGGCGGCCTGGAGCGGCTGGTGGCCTGGAGTGACTGGCGGCCTGGAGTGGCTGACGGCCTGGAGTGGCTGGTGGCCTGGAAAGGCTGGTAGCAGAGTGGCTGGTTCGAGCAGGCTCTGTCCTGGGAAGTCGTGTTGGTTCGAGCAGGCTCTGTCCTGGGAAGTCGTGTTCTATGAATGCGCATCAGGCTCTGTCCTGGGAAGTCGTACGCATCAGGCGCTGTCCTGGGAAGTCGTGTTCATGAATACGCATCAGGCTCTGTCCTGGCACGTTTTTAACGTGGTTTTTTGTGTGTTTGAACTTGTACAAGTTCATGTATGGGAATGAGTAAGACCGGAGACGTAATGTCTGAAGCAGTATGCAAACTTTTGAATGTGAAGTGTTTTACTCTAGACCACTGAAAGTTTCATTTTGGATGAGGGCCTTGTATGTGTGACGAGTGCCAGAATAGGCAATAGCGTGTCGTCATGAATAATTAAGCACTGGTATCTTATACTGGTCTTGATGACGATAACTGACGACCTTCGGGTGTTTCTACTGGTCCAGTCTACGCTGCGAGAGGGGCTGTTGATGGAGACTCCGAACACACCAGCTCTCTTTCGACGAGAGCACCGCCAGTGCGGCCGAGGGCGGCGCACCATCAGGAAGGCCGAATTAGCAGAATTCCTTATGTATTCGCTGTTTAAGTCATAACTACCCACAATACTGACGGTACCAAATAAAAACTTTAAGACTACGGGTATAAAAGCGTGTGCCCTGCCGCGCACGAGGCATTCTTTCTTCATTCCTACTTCGAGTTCTTTGCATCCTTGTCATTCTCTGCATTCTCTGTTCACCGTCGAACGGGAAGTTTGTTGGTACCGTCATTATAATGAGTAAGATGGTTTCATACTATTTTTGTCTGTAATTATTGACGTTTGTAATTGTTGTTTATTAACGGCTGTGCGTGATGTTTTCTTTGTATTGAATTATTGCTTAAAACTAAGTAAATATGTAAACTTGAGGGTAAATTGAAAGTAAACTAGCTCTATACGTTTGGCTCCTGGCTTTTATTATCCTTTTCCACTTCTGAGTGCTAAATATACTGCCTATACCTATTATTTGCAGATATTAAATAACACAACACAGTAGAAAGAACCTGTAAAATAAAAGTGTAAATAAATAATAAATATTATAGATAGGGTGCTGGCGAGCAAAATTTCTATATGATCAGCACACATGGCAGACGTCATTAATAGTGATAATTATACCCTAAGTAACATCAAAAACCTCGTCTGCCACCATGGTGGCGCTGCGTTGTTAATTTACAGCGTTTCAAAAATGTTGAAAAAAAAAGGTGGGTGATATTATATGCACATGTCTGCCTCTGGGGCTGATGATCATAGTCATACTGTAAACACAAAAATTCGTAGAGGCAGACATCCAGGGCTCTGACTTTTGTAGTTTTCAATTTTTTAAGTTTTTTTTATGATTTAAAAAACTCTATATGAAGTGCACACTTGGCAGATTGAAATTGTTCGATTAATAACAATGAGGAGGACCACGGAAAAATAGTCTGCCAGCGTGTTGTTTCTGCGTTCGCTATTGAAAGCGTTTCAAAAATGTAAAAAATAAAAAAGCGCTATATTATGCGCACATGTCTGCCTCTTGGATTGATGTTTGAATTTATCATGAAAACCAAGAAACTCGATGAGGCAGACGTTCAGGCCTCTGATATTTCAAAGGCAGACCATCTGATTTTTTTTTTTTCAGCCCGACGCTCGCGCCCAGCTAGAAGTACAAAATTCAATTTTAAACACGCGTCAGAAATGAAATGAAATGAAATGAATACACTTTATTGTACACCACATAAATACAGAAACATATATAAGTACAGTAACATAACTAGTTAAAATAAATGATGGCACAAATGGCGGCCTTATCGCTAAGGAGCGATCTCTTCCAGGCAACCATGATGCAAGGTGGATATGATGACAGGATAGAAAATGAGGGTGCACACACTACACATAACTGAATAAAAAAAAAAACCTGATAATACATAAAACCTACACATATATAAATACAATAATATAATATATAATAATTAATTACATACATATAATACAATAATAATAAAGACATACATATAATACATACATATATATACCTACATATACAAACATGGAATAAAATACACTGTATACAAGATCCGGAGCAAACAAAGAATAAGACTAAGCCTGGATGGGCTAGTAGCATTAAAGGATTAATTTATTAGAAATAAAGAGAATGTTCAAGGAGGAAAGAAGTGTGCTTTGACGAGCCTTTTAAAAATGGCATGAGATTGCGCACGCCGAATATGAAGTGGTAAGGAGTTCCAGAGACGAGCAGCCTCAACAGTAAAGGACTTGGTATGGGTAAGAAATTGCTGAGCCTACGAAGAGACCCAACCGAAGCAAACATCTTCCTACTCACCTCACTTACCTGTGGAGCCCAAGATAGGAATCTGTCAAAAATGATGCCCAAATTTTTCACAGTGTCACTATAGGGCACAGATGTCCCATCAAAAACGATACCAGGTAAATTGGGCACATCAATTCGAGTGACCAATTTTTGACTGCCTATTATAATAGCCTGAGTTTTTAGTGGATTCACTTTAAGGCCATATGACTTACTCCACTCTAAAATTGAACTGAGGTCATTATTTAGTAAGCCAATGGTTTCAGCCAAATCAACTAATTTAGCCTGAACATAGATTTGGAGATCATCAGCATACAGGTGGTAGCGAGAAGATAATCTGGAAGTAATAGAACTTATGAAAATTGAAAAAAGGAGAGGAGACAACACGCCACCTTGCGGTACACCGGCATTTATCGCGCACCAGTCGGAAAATGAATCGTCGACACGCGTCCGTTGCCGGCGACCAAACAAGTAACTATGAAACCAATCAATCACTACAGGAGATATGTTAAGAGAAGCAAGTGTAGCTAACAAAATGTCAAAATCCACATTATTGAAGGCGTTACTAAAGTCAAGTAAGGTCAACACCGTAACACACTGGTTGTCCATACCATGTCGAATATCTTCAGTAATCTTGACTAATGCAGTAGTCGTGCTATGACCAGTACGGAAACCGGATTGGAAAGGATTAAAAAGACTCCACCGGGATAGGAAAAGGGTCAATTGTCGATGAATTATACGCTCAAAAACTTTCGATAGAAATGGAAGTATGGAAATAGGACGATAGTCAGATAGGCCGGAGGGATTTGCTTTTTTCGGTATAGGAGTAATTTGAGCTTCTTTCCAGGAAGTGGGAAAATTTCCAGAGGAAAGGGAGAAATTAAAGATGGATTTTATAACAGGGGTCAGGATATCTATTATGGGAATGATCATTTTCCGACTAATGCAATCAGTACCAATGGCATCAGAATTGACCTCAAGAATGCTTTTCTTAACATCACTGTCAGTGACTTGACTAAAAATAAAAGCAGGATCATTAGAAGTGGGTAAAGCTGAAATTTGATTTTTAGTCCGTGATTTAATAGCGTCATCAATAGCGCAAGAAGAAGAAAAATGCTGATTAAGCTGATTTAAGTCAATTTTAAGAAAAAAATAAATAAATATTTTCAGAAATATTCGGCTTCTACCTGTTAACCACGTCTCCGCAGGTATGAAAAGAGATGAATTTGGTCCATACAAGCTTGGGCCCAACAATGAAGTTATACACCTAAAAATCAGTGAACAAAATGTCTGCCAAATGTTTTTTCGTATCCACGGAGTCATAATGAATCGAATGGGCGCAATGAGAACCGTGTGCAAATTACTTAGTAGAGCTTTTTTTTTAAACATTTTTACAACTCCGCCCCATAATAATGCAGAGCCCTGGATGTCTGCCTCTTCGATTTTCTTCGTTTCCAAGCTGTTTGTGACCATGAACCCCAGAGGCATACATGTGCAAATGATTTAATATCCCCTTTTTTTTAAGCAACTTCAATCGGCTGTAACGCGAAAACGCAGCGACGTAGGACCTTAATTGACTGGACCAAATCAATTCGTAATGACGTAAACTACAATCTACCTCGATGTGAAACTTGTGCAAATCATATACCTAAATGCTCGCCAGCACCCTATCTATTACTCTATGAACCTAGAAGAACCATAAATTAACATATTCTGCGGCACGTGCCACAGACTCCTTCACTCTTTATTTCGACAGCTATAACGCAGTCAAATTTGGAAGACTGCTATGGCCGTATAGATTGCTAGGTAACCATAGATATTCAAATTAGTCGGATTATAAGTTATGGCCCACCACTAAAATGTCGATAGTCACGTGATTGCGACCGTTGCTACAATCCTGAAAAAGCTTACGCGGTACCGATTATATGGACTGTTTCGATATCGGTCCATAAGGATATTTTTTGATGTGAGATAAGAGACAATTGTTAGCTGATCGCCCTGCAGTGTGGCCAACGTAGGCGATTTATCGCCATTTAGGCTACCCAAAACAAAAATCGGCGACGAAAAAATCCGAAAGGCGACTCGGTCGCTTTTTAGGCTACTAGACGAATCAGTCCAGAAATCCCGGAGTAGTAATCGTGGACCTACCTACATAGAAAAAAAAAGATACCGGCCGAATTGATAACCTCCTCCTTTTTGTAAGTCGGCTAAAAATACATTTCTTCTTACGTAGCCGGCGCGCGCGCATACGATTTTTCCTTACCAATATCTAGCTATACTTACTTATAATAAAATTGTATGGAACTGGAAGATTTGTGTACATTTAGTATATTTTGAAAATTTTGGCCAGGGGATGCTTTATTATCGATATTATTGAGCCCAAAATTGTTTTTTATTGAATTTTTGTCTGTCTGTCCGCGCATCACGCGAAATCTACAAAAATTTTTTTTTTACTTAAGTACTTAATTAAGTAATTTTGGGGTTCCGAAAAAAAAACTATAATAAAACAAAAAAATACTAAAAAATAATAAGTAGATAATATGAATCAATTAAGTAAGTACTTACTTAAATACCTAAATAATACAAAATATAAAATGATAAATTAAATATTACCTAAATAAAAAAAAAACATTAAATATTTACAACCCATGTTGCAGTAAAACTAATATATGTATGTACCTACATACATTCACTTCAAGTTGGCCGTCGTCGACCGTTACAAAATGACGTCATACCCTTGACAAGAAGGTAATAACGACTGACACACAAGTTTTTTCTTCGAAAGAAAAACTTTTTCTTTTTACTCATCGTACAAAACCGATACGCAATAAGCGGGTATGACTTGAAGTGCGGTGCGGGGAAGCACGACACGAGGTAGCGGCCAACTTGCAGTGAACGTGTAGTATATTTTTTGTCAGCTCACGCAAGTAAGCAAGCAAGCAAGTGTGGAAAACATCAAGTCTCGGATTTTCCCGAACATATACTTAGATCAATATTTTTTTTTATTTGTTGACAAGATAGCGATGCAGTCTAAGATGGTAGCGGGCTAACTTGGAAAGGGTATGGCAGTGTAGATTGAACCCATAACGCCTAATCGTTTTCTGGAATGCTAAATCGCTTGGCGGCACGTCTTTGACGGTAGGGTGGTAACTAGCCACGGCTAAAGCCTCCCACCAGACGAAATAATAAGATATTATAATACCTTGGAATTGACATACATATAAATGCCTATTCCTCATGGTGCTGAATGCTGATACGAAATATGAATATAATATGAGAATTAAAAAAAAAATTATTAGTGTCTAAGGCTGCATTAAACTTTCTTCCGGAAAAGACGTGTGAAAAATACTTGAAAGCCTATGAATTATTCACTGATTGGAGACTTGCTGAAGGTGCGAAGACCTGTTCAGAAACTGTGATTTTATCATATTTAAGTTAAGTATTAATAAGTAAGTAGGTAGGTACGCAATCTTGTACTTTTTCGTTATTGAGGTAAAAAGTTGTATGTATTTTGACGACCTCCCTGGCACAGTGGTGAGCGTTGTGGTTTTATAACTGGGAGGTCTCGGGTCCGATTCCCGGCGGAGACAATTTGGGAGTTTATAATCTTAGACTGCATGGTCACTTACCATCAGGTGAGATCGCAGTCAAGGATTATTTTGTCATCGAATAAAAAAAAAATTGTATCACACGATAGCAAAGTTTTTTGCTCAAAGCTTGAATCCCTTGCGAGTTGCGACGCTCGTGGCTGTTTTCAACAAACCAAGGAGTTGCCTAAATCGGATGCATAAGAACATGGATGATTTAAAAAAACCTTTCACCAACCCTTACCTAATGCCTAACGGCGTTAGGCGCCGCCTAAAGTTAGGGCACTTAATTCTTCTAAATATATAAAAGGGAAAGTTTACTGACTGACTGATCTATCAACGCACAGCTCAAACCACTGGAAGGATCGAACTCTTTGGCATACGAATACTTCTTATGACGTAGGCATCCGCTAAGAAAGGATTTTTGAAAAGTCCAACCCCTAAGGGGGTAAAATAGGGTTTAAAAAAATCGAAGTTAACGTGAGCGAATCCAAAAACAGCTAAGCAAAATAGAGCAGGCAAAAGCTAGTTTATACAATTATGTATAAATACCGAGCAAAGGAGAAGTTAGGTCACCTGATGTTAAGTGATTACCGCCGCCCGTGAACACTTGTAGCACCAGAGGCACCACCAATTTGTTGCCGGCTGTTCAGAAGTTTGTTGGTCCGCCCCTTGCACTCGCAGTATAGAATAGAATAGAGAGAGATATTTTTTTATTCAAGTAAACTTTTACAAGTGCTTTTCAATCGTCGATGAATCTACCACTGGTTCGGAATGCCCTTCCTGCTGAGAAGAGCCAGCAATAAACTCGGCGGTTGCTCTTTTCAAAAAAAATTTTTTACAATAGGTAACAAAACTATGCTATGTATACAGTGTTTCCACTATGAAGTTTCCTAAGTCCTACATACAATCCAATCAGAAAGCAGACCCATTCCCGTTGGTGGCACCCGTTTAGGGTTGCCAGGTCTTCAAACCGAAAAGTCGGACATGCCAGCCAGTTTAGCCGGACATTTGGGTACAAAGGTCGGACACCCCTATTTTTTAGACTTAGCACAAAATGGCAATTTTTTAAAAGCTCATTTGGGCAAGCGTAGTGATACTCTTGTACCAATACATGACAAATATGTAAAAAAAATGGTTAAACTTAAAAAGCTTATCAAAAGTCGGATAGGCCGGACACCGTCTAATTTGGCCGGACACTCAACCAAAAAGCCTGACTGTGTCCGGCTTTATCCGGACGCCTGGCAACGCTACACCCGTTCATGAGCATGACGCATGATCCAGCCGTTGCTTCGCTCAACCATAGTTATTACGTAGTCTTCAAGTACCTAGGTAGCTGGTCACATACTCAAAGCTGCTACAAGCTTAGAAGAACACAAAAACTCAAAAAGGAGCCGCGTCCCCCTGACGATTTGCTGTCAAACGAAACAAGCCAACCTGTTAATTGATTTTCGATCTGTGTACAACATTCCTCGCCCAAACACGGCGCGGCCACTTAAACCCCGCTCGCCACTTTTCTGATGATTTAACACCGCCATACCGGGCGTTGGGAGGCGCGGTTCCTGGGAAACCGACGCGTGCCCGGGGTTTTTATGGGGAACCACAAAAACAGGCTTTTTACGATGTCAAGTATGAAGATATAAATGAAAGATAAAGATAAAGATGAAATGAAATGAAATGAAATGAAATTTATTTGCTGCTTGACTTTTGTCTTTACTGTTCGGTGGAGGCGTCGGGACAACCTAATCTAGGTATACCTATTGGGTGATGTGTGGCACAATTCATAAAATAAACGTTTCTTTCTTTTCTTTCTTTTCTTTTCTTATATACCTACCTACGAGTGAACAAAAGAACAAAATGCACGTCATGACTCTACCACCGGTTCCAATGCAGATTCTGCTGAGAAGAGCCGAGAAGAAACTCGGCAGTTGCTCTTTTCATACCAAAATATTACAATATTAATGTACAGCTACATAATATTACAACATGGATAATACTAAAAGAAAAGACCTCCCTGGCGCAGTGGTGAGCGCCGTGGTCTTATAACTGGGAGGTCTCGGGTTCGATTCCCGGCGGGGGCAATTTAGTAATTTATTATTTCTAAATTGTCTCTGGTCTGGTCTGGTGGGAGGCTTTGGCCGTGGCTAGTTAGCACCCTACCGTCAGAAACGTGCCGCCAAGCGATTTCGCGTTCCGGCACGATGGCGTGTAGAAACCGATTAGGGGTATGGGTTGAATTTACACTGTTATACCCCTTCCAAGTTAGCCCGCTACCATCTTAGACTGCATCGTCACTTACCATCAGGTGAGATCGCAGTCAAGGGCTATCTTGTCATAAAATAAAAAAAAAGCAATATTTGCTGTAATCCGCCAAATCAAAAAAAAAAATGAATGGCAACACTTGCCGCCCGCACCGTACACCGTGGTTTCTCCAGATTAAAAAAAACACAGGAACAACACAACACCAACACGTACGTCGAGTGTGTTTTGAAGGAGTTTGTGTGGCGCTAGGTGTTGGTGTTGTGTTGTGTTGTGGAATGCCCTTCTAGCTTCAGTTTTCCCAACTATTTGCAAGTTTAGTACCTTTAAATCAAGAGTGAATAAGAATTTTCTAGGCAAGCGCGCTAAATCACACGCTGCATCTCCACTTACCATAAGTGAGACCGCAGTCAAACGCTAGTTTTCTAAATATATAAAAGGAAAAGATGACTGACTGACTAACTGACTGCTCTATCAACGCACAGCTAACCACCGGTTGGATCGAGCTGAAAGGCATACAGATAGCTATTACGACGTAGGCATCCCCTAAGAAAGAATTTTTGAAAATTTCAGCCCTAAAGGGATTAAGAAGGGGGTTGAAAAATGGAATTTAACGTGAGCGAAGCTGCGGGCAAAAGCTAGCCTACATATAAAAAAAACTCGATAAGCTCTACAACTCCATGTTATAATGTAGGTTATGTATACTTCTTTATCAGTGTCCCAAGTTTTTACAAGGAAATTACATCTAAACTAAGCACGAACGTGATTTTGTTCACGTTCATTTTAAGTACGCTTTCTTTTTATTCAATGAAAAAGACAGTCCTTGACTGCGACCTCACCTGATGGTAAGTGACGATACCACCAGACCAGACCAGAGACAATTCAGAAATTATTAATTTCCAAATTGCCCCCGCCGGGAATAGACCCGAGACCTCCCAGTTATAAGACCACAGCGCTCACCACTGCGCCAGGGTGGTCGTCGAAACGCTCCAAGATATACCTTGATTGTTGTCAATGCGCAAACTAGAGCCTGGAATTTCACTTTTGGAGGTAAAATACTAGATTATTTAAAATATTTAAAATAGTCGTAGACAGTAATCTGCCGTCATAAGGAAAAAAGACGCATCTGTCATTTTTTTCGAAATTGAGTTAGGCACATATTCGGCATCAAAACAAAAAAGTTTTTTACTTTTTTCATCTACCAGTACTTATCAGAATTTTAAATTTTGTTTAAACATAATATAGTGATAAGTTTTAACAAATTTAATAATACTGGTAGATGCGTTTTTTTGTTTTGATGCCAAATATGTGTCTAACTCTATTTCGAAAAAAATGACACATGCGTCTTTTTTCCTTATGACGGCAGTAATAGAGTAACTTTAGTAGATGGTAGAGAGCCAAAATTCCCGTCGTAAATGATAGAGTCCTAAATCCAGTCTGAGAGATCCACTAGACATTTCTTTGCTTTATTTTCTAGTGTTTTAACGCAAACTTCAGCTCTTGCTGGAAAAGTAGCGTGAATTTTTCAGGAAGCGGTTTCGCTCCCGAGCTTTTTAGGCGAGTAAGTACGACCCGACTGCTTAGAATCTCACTCGGTTCCTACACTTCCTCAGTATTGCGCGAGACTCGACCCGCGACGGTCGTGTCATGTTGACGCACGCGAACCCCAAACGCTTACGATAAACTGCTTTCGGTAAAGTGTAACACCACCAAATATTATAGAATCGTTGAGCAAAAAAATTTTTTTCACCGGAAAAACACTTAGTTTCAGTGGAAAAAGTCTTGAAAAATCCCACCGTAGTTGCATAACATCGCAGACCGGCGTGGAAAATGTGTTTGAAAATTTCGCATATGCATGTACGTGTGTAGAAGTGTTGTGTCGGCCACGCGGCCGCTCGCCCGGTCTGATTTGGACCGATTTCAGTTGAACGTGCGATTACGAAACGCTCCAAGCAAAAAGTTCGCCGAAAAAAGTTTCGCTTGACGACAGTAATCTGATTTCGGTTCGCTTGGAAATTTCTTTTTCGCGCGACTCGTATTTACCCGTCTCATTATTACCGTAAATATTATACTTACCGTTAATTTCGCGAAATATTGAGGTCACTATTGCCATTTTTTTTAAAACATTTTTTTATTTCCCTTTTCTTTTCCTGATTATTTATTTTTTCTTGTAAGAAATAATTTTGTCAGTAACTGATAGGATTTTTTTTAATAAATTTAAAAATATTAAAAAAACTGATTTTTGTTTAATAAATTCTATAATATTTAGTGGTGGAGTGCTGTGTGACAGTGATGTGAGTTTCAGTTCTCAGGGAAACGCTCGAGTATCCGTTACAGTTTGTATGTGTTACCAGTGCTAAGTTACACGGACCGCAAGTG
The DNA here is from genome assembly GCA_933228805.2 of Hipparchia semele. Classification (NCBI taxonomy): domain Eukaryota; kingdom Metazoa; phylum Arthropoda; class Insecta; order Lepidoptera; family Nymphalidae; genus Hipparchia; species Hipparchia semele. The sequence continues at coordinate 11,649,821 of OW121729.1, forward strand.
ATACCCAAGTTCTAGAGGAGGATTATAGTTACATGGTTACATGGAACTCGCGGTTGTGAAAAATACCAACCACTGAACGGTATTTCGAAAGTGCAACCGATTCGACGGTCTCTTCGGATACAAGTTAGTTGAATTCATTAATAATCATTCTTATCGTGATTAATTTTAAGTCTATTGGAAGTTTAGTTTTTGATAAATTTCTATGTGACTTAATTCTTAGATTGATTGGAAAAAAATTGTCAGTTAGTAGTTTTAGTTCGTAAGTAGCTAAACTTTCGTATAATGAAGTAATTGCTTAGAAATTATTACAACCTAGTTAAAATAAAGAATTAATTCAAAATGTAGAGATGGAGAATTCACATGAAAAAGTTTTCCAAAAATTTTCTAACTATTCGTACACGTTTAAATTAATACCTACCTTATAATTAATTTCATAAGTAGAAACTCACTATATTTAGGTATTTGTATGAGCAAAATAAAGGTGAAAATGTTGGCATTTAAAAACTCGTTTAATTTAATGGAAAAAATAGAATTAAAAAGATAGCATTCAAAATGTACCTAACTCGAAGAGACAAGAAAGTGCCCAAAAAGTTTGTTCGTTTGAATCCGAATGATTTTTCCTTAAAATATATAGGTAGGTTGTTGTAATACCTAAATAAAATCTACAAAGTTCTAAATCTACAATCTCTACGAAATAAAAAAGCTAGATGCTTGATATTGATTGTAAATTGATCGGAAAAAATAAGTAGAGTAATGATAGAGTGAATTTGATGGACTGTATTCAAAATGTAAAGTCAGAAAAAGTGACCCAAATTTTAGTCGGACTGATCTGTCGTGCCGACTTACAAAAAGTATTGAACTGATTTTAATAGAGATTCGATTTTTTATTATGATTTAGAATTAGAAAGATTTAAAATTTTTGAAAATATAGATTTCTTAGGTTAAATGGAAATTTAATTTTTAGGACTAGGTATTACTTTAGATTTAACAGAAAATAAAAAAAAGGAATTATAAATAAAGAAAAATCCTATTAGGTATAATAAACAAAATTAAAAATAACGATTTATTATCAATGTGAGTTACCATTTGTTGGATACCTACTGCTTAAAAAAGAGACTCAGAAATTTTTATTAAGTACAAGTAAATCTACTAAATTAAGCTCGCTCCGTTATAAATAAAAAAAATTAAAGTCCACTGTTTTGTAGAGCTTTTAACAAATTATTATCAATACGTGTTTAGGTATTAACGTAAATTAGCATTTTACGAGGATTAAAGAGTCATTCGGCTTTGCATAAAATGATTTTAGCATAAATAGGTTCCTACTTAGTATTTTATGTTGATATGTGTGGCTTATGTAAGCTTGTAAGTGTATATACCTACGCATTCGAACAATATTACAATCCTAATTTTATTAAACACATGTATTTAATTCAATGTCAATATTACATCCATCGAGCCACGCTGGATAAGTGGTTAGATTGCGTGAACTATCGCTAAGGTCACTGGTTCAACCCGCGTGCACTAATAGTAATACATACATAAATTATCTTGGTTTTGTTGGTATGATTGTAGCTGCTACCGAAAAAGATGTGACAGAGTTTTGAATTAATGATTACCAAAAGAATCAAACCTGGATCTTCCACTATAACATCAAAGCGTTTACCACTGATTCAGAGAGGTTTTCATATCCTCTCGCCGAATTTCTGCGGCCAATCCTAATAACGACCAGCGACGACGCGGAAGTTATTATAGTACATAAATAGGTATGTGGAAATAGGTGCACTCTCTATTCCCTCACTCTCAAAGTCAATCTCTGCGATTGTCAAAACAATCGGCGCATTACAAAAAGTTTTACTTACACTCCAACCACACCGTCTATTTTCTAACTCTAGGCTAACCAAAAATAGCAATTATCTTTTTTTATCGAACCCAAAACCTCATGACTTTTAGTAGAATTATGCGCCACAAGACCAACAGGCCAGTTCAGCTTCAATAATAAAAAATGTGAGATGATTATTTTCTGCCAATAATAACTTGTTAACCTAACAAGCGGGATGGACCAAAATTCCTTTTCCCCCCCTTTTGGTAAGGCCTCTAAAAACGGTTCATTAAGAGTCCGCCTCCATTTACAGGCAGACTTCTTACTTGAGGGCCAAGTTTGATAATACTAATTGGAACTGGTAGTTTTTGTCGCTTTATTTTTAAAAATGATGCTCGTGACATCCGGACAATGTGGCGAATGGAATTAGGTTTTTGAAAATCTCGTGGAAACTCCGATTTCGCCAGATAAAAGTGGCCTGTCAGTTTCCAAGATGCTGCCTATATTCGTGACAAAGTTTCGTCAAAATTGGTTTAGCGGTTGGGCCGCGGAAATTTTAAATTTTTATATTTTCACGTGCAAGGTGGGGATTCACAACATATATTGGTATTATAACCACTTTATTGCATCTATTACTGAAAAATAAAAAGGAGTTGAAATTTTAATTCATTCTTTTTTTTAAAGAATATTAGCCAAGCTGGACTTGACTTATATTCTCCTCTCCCCTCCAAATAAGCGGAAAGCTTGTGCTAGGAGTGGGTACGACAATAGTGCAACGGGTGGGGCTCGAACCTGCAACCTTTCAGTTTTCAGTCCGAACCTTAACCGTTGGGATATTGAGGCTTTGAACAGTTTCAATCGAATCAAAGAGAGAGAAAATACGAGTACCATTATAATTAAGTACTCAGATAAGAAATCGAAAAACTTATATAACGTCTTTTTTACTTAATCTTAAAAGTTTTCCAATAAAACTAAAAAATTTGAAAAAATCTTGTAAAACTTTATAGTTTTTTCCACTAAAACTAAGTTTGCAAATTATGGCATTTTCAAGTTATACAAGTTTTGAAGAAATTTCTATTTGGACAGACAATACTATTATGTTTATGACAATAGATTTTTAACTTTAAAATTATGTAATTGTAATATTTTTTGTAAAAGTTTAAAAGTAGGTAGCTAGCGGATAATGATTTCAGTGGTAGTCTTGAACTCTTGAATAAAAAAACAATAGATATCTATTGTTGCCCCAGATTTCTTGTCATTATGGATGAAAGAAGCGTTCAACCTGTTACCTGATCTAGGCGAAAAGGTGACTAACCCAGGTAAAGTAGGTCTAGTATTTTTCGAAATATGTCCCCGTTCGGATTACTGAAGATAAAATAGTAATATAAAGAAAATGAATAATATTGAAGTGTATTTCTGCGAGTTAAAGGCTCCAGTCTAAATTGGCCCAGTACCAGTACGGCCTAATCTATACTAATATTATAAAGAGGAAAGATTTGTATGTAAGTCTTCATGTAAGTATGTTTGTAACGAAATGGCTCAAAAAGTACTAGACCGATTTGGCTGAAATTTAAAATGAAGATAGATTAAAACATAGGCTACTTTTTATCCCGAAAAAAATTATAGTTCCCGTGGGATTTTGAAAACTAATTCCACGCGAATGAAGTCGCGGGCACCAGCTAGTTTGTATATAAATTAGCCATCTGCGCGGGAGATATTATAGTACACAAGTGTGTGCGCACGCACATGTTCATTCTCTATTCCCTCACTCTCATAGTCCAATAGACGTACCGGAGAACAAATGGCTTTACGTGCTCTCCGAGGCACAGGAGTGACGCACCGCCGACTTCCTAACTCCTGACCAGTACTGAGAATTTCTTACAAGAAAACCCAATAAGGACTTTGTGGGTCGACCCAGGTTTTTTTTAAAGAATTTTAGCCAACCTGAAGTTGACTAATATTCTGCCCCCTCCAAATGAAAACGGAAAGCTTATGTTAGGAGTGGGTACGACAATAGTGCAACGGGTGGGATTCGAACCTGCGACCTTACGGTTTTCAGTTCACACCTTTAACCGTTGGGCTATTGAGGCTTCAATATAGGATTTGAACCAAGGACTCGTCATTCGCAGTCAAAAATGCTAACAGCTCGAACAACGAGGCAGTTTCTAAAGAAACGTATGCTGAAATCTATAGAGCGTGCTCTGACTTAGCTCGGACTTAAAAATAAATAAAATAAAATAAAAATTATTTATTTCGACCAACTAGGATCATAGATGTGTTAGTAAAATTATAAATGAAAAATATAAAAACTTAAACCTATTTGTTAAGAGAGAGTTAAAAAGAGACAAGAATAAATGCTCTTCCATAAATATGTCTCGTTTTAACTCTGTCTTGAGTCTGAGCTGAGTGAGAGTGCGGTTTGTACATTTCAGCCGTAATGTAGGTATTTACCTACTTACGAGTAATCCACGCTCCAACCTTGAGCCATCGAAATTGCTAAACAGACGCATCTCGACGTCATAGGCTTTGCAAATATTCAACCAACTAACGAACGTCTAGTCGTGTAGTGTTTTAATTTATCTCTCTTCTATATGCCTATACATCTATATTTATCTGTATCTTCTATATATATCGCTGCTTCAGAACTAAAGAGCCACATCTCAAAATCAAATTTTTTTCACGAGAGCGGATTGAAAATTTTTTTTTTTTGCTTTTTTGGCTCGCCAACTTACAATGTATGATAATGCTAAAAGGGCGTACGCGTAAATTATTGTGATTTAAAGGCCGATTTTGACGAATGTCTTCGCGTTATGGCCCTATTTTTAAAATAAAAGTGAATTTGGAAAATTTTGAGATGTGGCCCTTTTGTTCTGAAGCAGCGATATATAAAACAAAGTCGTGCTACTTACACTATTTATAACTCAAAAACGGCTGAACCGATTTGGCTGAAAATTGGTGGCTGGTGGGGAGGTAGCTTAGATACAGGAGACGGACATGGGATACTTTTTATCCCGTACACTGTAGAACACTTAACGAAAACGGCTAGACCGATTTTCATCGTTTTTGGTTTGTTGTATTTTTCTCCCTCCAGAATAGCAGAATAACTTTTAAAATATTGCAAAAATTCACGGAAAAAAAATTATGAAAAAATCTCATTTTCTCATACATTTTGTATTGAACGGGTTTTTTGATGGCAAGGAATGTAACCTTTTACCCCGGAAAAACAGTAACATAAGTTACGCGGACGAAGTCGCGTGCAAAAAATATAGTCGAATTTATGACCCATTTAGCTTTTGAGCCAGTTTTATCTCTTCTCTACAGAGGTTGTCTCAGCCCAGCTGTGGGCAAGTCAGTGGCGTAATGCTTCAGTTCCACATGTGAGCCTTATCACCACACAACCATATCTAACTGGCACTGATTTGATTGTGATAAGAAAGAAAGCACATAACGATAGTGCTAAAGCCCTGGGCAAACACGACGCGTAACCGCGGCAACTTAAAAAACTTGTGATAATATTACGGTATTAATAAAATTAATTCATTAATTCATTTTTTACGCAAAGGACTAATCCTTTGCGTAAAAAATGAATTAATTTTATTACTGGGTTTCCAGCGCAGAAACGCAGCCAGTATTTTTGGCACCATTCCACGGGGACAAAATTTGTATTGTAAAGACATATAATCAAAGGTAAAGACATTAGTTTAGCTATAAGTTTTTTATAAAAACAACTCTCTACGTTCAACTACGGAACCATATTACTGTATAGTGATGTATCACCGTAGCTCTAATTAAATAAAGCTGCTTTAGTGATTCTTCCAATGGTTTAAGATGCGGACTGAAAACTGAAAGGTCGATTGTTCAATCAGCACCCGTTGCATTATTGTCATCCCAATTCCTAATACAAGTTTTACGCTTATTTGGAGGGCAGAGGGGAATATAACTCAAGTTATAAAAAAAATTGATGATGCGTTTAGATGCCACTCATTTGCTCGAGTATCGTCCTGCCGTGTAGTTGTTCCTTTGTTGCATGAATCTGCCGCCACGCGTTGCGTTTGACCGGGGCTCAAAATTTTATCAGTCCCTTCCATTATCTGCCCCCCTTTGCTATCTGTTACCGAAAAGTGACGGAAGCGCGGGTTAGTGAAACCTCGGGAGATTAACACGTTAAAATATCTGAGATTTGTTGTACAATATGCTGAACACAAATATTTATTTTGTCAGACATTTTAAATATTTTTGTTTAAATATTTTTTGCTGGCACTATGTTTCTTATAAATAAGAAACATAGTGCCAGCGCAGTTATTTTGTTGCGTTGAGTAAAATATTTAAAATGTCTGACAAAATAAATATTTGTGTTCAGCATATTGTAGAACAAATCTAAATATGATTAATCCAAAAGTGTGTTGTTTGTTTGTCCTTCAATCATTCAACAACATTTTTATTGGATGCTATAGAAAAAAACTTATTGGGGGCTTTAGAAAAGAATTATTGTAGAGCTCTAGAAAAAAATTATTGGAGGGCTCCAGAAAAAAAAATACTCGGGGTTCTTGAAAAATAAATTTTTGGGTCAAGAAAAAAAATTATTCTAGGAAAAAAAAATTTGTGGGGCTCTAGAAAAAAAAAATTGGTGGGGCTCTAGAAAAAAATATTCTCAAAGTGGGCGTTTTGCGAAATAAGATTGAGAACCTATGCTTACCAACGAGGCAGTTAAAACAATACCTAGTTATTGTACCAGCGTCGTTTTAAGGGGGACCTGGGCCGAGCACTGTAATCTGGGCTAACTGTGCAATTTGGCACAGGATGCCAACTTCAACATGATTCGACTGACCCGCTCGCTTGCAATGCGATTGCTCGCAATTTTGTCCAGGCAATTTGGTTACTTGAGGTAGTTAGACTTAGATCCACTTGATAGAGACAAAAAATTAAACCAGCATAAAGTTTTAGATATAAAAAAATATTGAGAACTAGCGGACGCCCGCGACTTCGTCCGCGTTCCTAAATCCCCACAGTTTAGGTGGGCAGAAACCCTGCAGCATCAGGATTGAGGAGTTGAGTCCTGGAATTTAACGATGTAGTCTTTACTTGGTACCTAAAATAACTATTCATAATCGACAGTTCCTAAATCCCCACAGTTTAGGAGGGCAGTACCCCTGCAGCATCAGGATTGAACTTTGCTATAAACCTCTTTGCTATAAACCGAGACTTTTCCAACGAATGCAAAACCGTGGCAATCGGTTCGTGCGTTTTGGAGTTATAGCGTCAGGAAGTGACTTATTTTTATATAGTAGATTATTTATTTCATAGTAAGCTTTTACTCGTGGCTCCGGTCTGCGGATTCCTATTCAATATTACCAGATTTTTTAAAGTTTTCAACTGTTCTTGTGGGTTTCCCCCTTTTTTTTTTCAAAATTGTTTTTACTTCCAGTCATTTTGTTGTTGTAGCGGCAATCGAAACACACATTCTTTGAAAATTTCAAGTATCTACCTATTACGGTTCGTGAGGTACAGCCCGCTGAAGGACGGACGGACGGACAACAAAGGCTAAGTAATAGGGTCCCGTTTGGGTATAAACCCTAAAAAGAGTTCAGGGCTAGGGTCAGAGACCTGCTCTTTGCAGCCAGCGTATCTCAGGCGTTATCTTATCTTGTAGCTCTATTTTCACCAATGCATGCGGTTATCTCACAGCAGTAGTTATTCTAAGGGTTATATCGTTTTATTTATTTAGGACATCAGCGATATGTTAATTGTATTCGCCTTGCCAGCTAATTGTTCTAAATTCGGTGCCTGCTCTGAACCTATACTAATATTATAAAGCTGAAGAGTTTGTTTGTTTGAACGCGCTAATCTCAGGAACTACTGGTTCGAATTGAAAAATTCTTTTTCTGTTGGATAGTCCATTCATCGAGGAAGGGTTTAGGCTGTATAACATCACGCTGATCATAATAACAGAAATTGACGCGGACGAAGTCGCAGCCAACAGCTAGTTTTAGATAGAATAAAGATTTTAGTCTATAAGTTCTTCTATAGCCACAACACAATATAGCTTAAAAAAAGGTTTTGACACACAGACAGACAGACAACGAAATGATCCTATAAGGGTTTCGAAATTTTTTCGGAACCCTAAATATCACCAAAACTCCACTACAAAATATAAAAATAATTTTAGTTTGTACACGTTTGTTGAAGTTGAGTTAACTTAAATAGAAACGATGAAACCGATGCGCGATGCTCACCCGACTTCAATCAATTAACTTTTGGAAAAACAAATTCCCACAAATAAATACACAATACATTGTTGTACTTAGCAGTAATTAAAAAATGGCTTAAATAACTTGAGGTGTTTCTAGTGTATTCCATTAACTTAATTTCCCAATAGGATTGGGTTTGGAATGGCACATAACTTATTTTGTATTTCTAAATCGTGCCTGCTGTACGTCTGTCTATAAACAACTTATGTGCGGTAATTGGCTAAGTTGTACAATGTGCCATGCCATTACAAATCTTTGAAACAGTAGACAGAAAAATGGGATACTGTAGCGCCTTTACACAAGACGACTTTTATGTCTGATTAGATATTTATTACTAGACGATGCCCGCGAATTCGTCCGCGTGGATTAATTAATTTTCCGGGATAAAATGTAGTCTATGTGTTAATACTCGGTATGAGCTATCTCCATTCCACAGCCAAATCGGTTCATTCGTTGCGACGTAATTTTTTTTAAATATATTGACTAGCGCTTGACTGCGATTTCACCTGATGGTAAGTGAAGATGCAGCCAAAGATGGTGCGCGCTTGCCTTCATAGTTAGTTGCAAAAACGGAAACCGAAAGGGCATTCTAAATTATTGCAGTGCGTATTAGGAACGAGGAAGCAAAGCGCTTAGTGCAAGATCGTGGAATTTTGACTACTAGTCCAGTCAAAACAAGGTTTAACCTCTGGAAAATTGCGAAAGTTTTGAAACTTTGCACATCGAATTATCGGTACCTAGGGATGAATATACCAAAAGTCCTCATGCGTACGAGGCGAGCTCTAGCGGCAATTAGCGGAAACAGGACCCTTTTTTTGGTTTTTTGTTAATATCTCGAGAATCTTTGGTCGGAGGTAAAAGTTTACTACTACATACTTGAATCTTATTAAATTTGCAACAATAATGATTATATACATTTTTCTTGAATTCCTAATAATTACCGAGTTTTAGGCCACTAAAAGATAGCTTTTTCGAATAATCATATGGCATTTGTAATAATATTTGCCAATCATGGTTTATCATTTTTTTTGGGTACCAAGGGTGATTCAGAAAATAAACTTCACAGTTATGTATAAAAAAAAGACATATTGTTTATTAAACAACTAGCTTTTGCCCGCGGCTTCGCTCACGTTAAGTTAAATTTTTCAAACCCCTATTTTACCCGTTGTACCCCCTTAGGGGTCGAATTTTCAAAAATCCTTTCGTAGAGGATAACTACGGCCTAATAGCTACCTGTATGCCAAATTTCAACCTGATCGGTCCGGTGGTTTAAGATGTGCGTTGATAGCATTTTTTATTGTTACTGTATTTCATCTAAAGATTTAAAACGCAAAGGTGACAGACAGTCTGACTGATCTATCCACTCCACGCCTATCTTTTGGGTCATTTTTTGAGGTTTTTTGACTGGACTATACGTAGCGGTGCAGATTCGTACGATGTCTTGCGGTTGCGACGTAATTAAGTATCATCCATCCATACTTTCGCATTAATAATATTAGTAGGATTAGTAGGATTAGTTTCAGCAGCGAGTGCCGGCCGGCGCGGTCATGTAGGCAGTCAGGCCTGGCGCGCTATTTTTGCCACAACGTCGATCGTTCGTCACAGTGCGGTTCTTTCGCAACGGGTGTAAATGACCGATCGCCGAACCGATTTTTTATCGGGCTCTCTTGCTAATTAATACGTCTATTTAGGTAGGGACGAGTTACTTCTCTAGCTTTGGTCCCTCGTCATTGCCAAACTACTCGTTTATCAGCATTGGCAGATTTATCATTACCACAGTATCTAATAGTACCTACTTACCTAAAGGTACAGAAGATTCACTCCGCAAAATGATTTAAATAAATAGAGACTCTTGTGGTAACAAGAAAGACTCTTATGGTAACAAGAAGGTACACAATAAAGTGCAATTCAGGTTGACACAGCGCTACTTACCTACAGTCTTATCAACCTAGACTTTTCTCTCTTTCTATCACGTAACTCTTATCCCTTTGCAATCTCTGAATTTATGCTCTTAGAAGAGGTACGTCATGTTCCTATTTAATTATTTATATCTCAGTGAGTGCGCCAGGCCCGTCATTACACAAAAAACAACATTGTGTAAAAAAACAACACAGGTAATTATTATCACACTATCACATCAACCTATCAACCTAATATTATAAAGGCGAAAGTTTGTATGTGTGCGTGTATGTTTGTTACTCCTTCACGCCATAAGGAATGAACCAATTTGGCTGAAATTTGGAATGGAAAGAGCTCATACCCAGGATTAACACATAGGCTACATTTTATCCCGGAAAATTAAATTATAGAGTTCCTGCGGAAATTAAAAAACTTTAATCCACCCGGACGAAGTCGCGGGCATCGTTTAGTAAGTAATGAACGTTCACTTCAAGTTGGCTACCGTCAACCGTTACAAAGTGACGTCATACTGGTACCGTTTGAAAAAAAATTGTATTTTTTACCGTAACCACGACACTGGCGGGAGTTTTTTTTTCTGGCAATAACTTTTTAAATATCGAAGGGCCTAATTTTCATACGAAGTCATTAATTAAAGTAATCTAAATATATAAAAGGCAAAGGTGACTGACTGACTGATTGACTGACTGACTGACTGACTGACTGACTGACTGATCTATCAACGCACAGCTCTAACCACTGGACCGATTGAGTTGAAATTTGGCATACAGGTAGCTGTTAGGACGTAGGCATCCGCTAAGAAAGGATTTTGGAAAATTTCAACCCCAAGAGGGTTAAATAGGGGGTTAAAGTTTGTATGAAAGTCCGTCATTTTTCAAGTTATATCCATGAAACTTTGTATTTAGGTTTTAGAATAAAAATAAAGAAATACGTGTTTCACAGATTTTGAAAAATTCACACCCCCCCCCCCCCCCCCCCCCCCCCGGGGGGCCCAAATAGGGGATGAATGTTAGAATGAAAGTTTTTCATTTTGAAAGTTGTATAAACTTTGTATTTGGGCTTTCGATTAAAAATAAATAAAATACATGTGTCACAGGTTTTGAAAAATCTACCACAAAAGGCATCATCTAAATCTAAATATATAAAAGGCAAAGGTTACTGTCTGACTGACTGATTGATCTATCACCGCACAGCTTAAACCACTTTGCATACATATAGCTATGATGACGTAGTCATCCGCTACGAAAGGATTTTTCAAAATTCAACCCCGAAGGAGGTAAAATAGGAGTTTAAGAAATCGAACCTAACGTGAGCGAAGCCGCGGGTAAAAGCTAGTAAGTTATATATCGAAGGTATTTAAATTCTACGGCTAATAAAAAATTAGCCCATAATTCTGTAATTATTCAAAACGTCTCCAAAGAAATGTTAAGAAGGTATCAAAGTGCATAAGAAGTACATAAATATGTTAAGTATGTTAATTAGATTAATTTAAACAATCATTGACTTTTATAAGGTGGCATTCTATATACGCCTATATTACGTAGAATTTCACAGACTATAGTAAAATTACAGATAGAGTCTTATAAAAAGGTTCGGTTTCTTCTTTTAAAATCAGCTTCCTCGTTTAGTACAACTTTATCCTGAGTGGTTACTTTAAATGATCAGTATTCTTGAAAAAGCCTTGGCAATTTGAATTGAAAATGTTAATTTTTGCCACGCTGCTGATAATTCTTAAACTTATTTAAATTCCATACTTGTTGTTGATTTATGCTTTGTTTAATTTAGCATGTTTCTCACTTTTCTCTCTGACTAAGCATAAAGCTTTCATGCTGCGTAGGCAGCAAGCTATTTTTTGTCAAAATCGCAGTAGTTTGGTTGTAGTGTTACTTTTGACTGGCAATAGTCCTGTTGATAAAAAGCACTGAATTATTACTATTATTTAGAAGTCTAAGTCTAAAAAATCACCGAACTATTACTACTATTTTGTAGTAAATAAATAAATAAGTATTAGAGTCTTTAATAGTTTTAGGTACTCTCTTAGGTAGTCTCTTATTTACCGTCTATGTCATTTCCTTAGTCTGCGTAACGTGCATTAACTGCAAGATAGCTCTGATTTTTCTTCGGAAAGTTACCGAAATATCGGTTACTGGAAAACCGGTGACTCGGTTAGCGACATATCTCATTAACATGTTAACTGGAATCCAATCCACCCGATGACAAGCGGTAGAATGCAATAAGTTACTTATGTTGATTTTTCGTTGGAAAGTTACGCCGAATTTATTTGATTAACCGTAACTTTTATACTAAACATCTGTCAATAGCGTGGCATAATTACGATAGCATATTTTTAACCGACTTCAAAAAAGGAGGAAGTTCTCAATTCATCGGGATCTTTTTTTTATTTATGTTCCCCGATTACTCGAACACAGTTGAACCGATTAGGAAAATTCCCAGGTGGTCCCATTGTCATCAGGTCAGGATCTGATGGTGGGATCCTGGAGAAATCGAGGGAACTCTTCAAATTTTATAGGCACAATTGATATACTTTGTAGTGGCATTTGAAGTCGGCTTTGTAAAAAGAATTTTTACATTTATTAATTGTAAATTGTCTAGTGGTTTGCAAGTTCAATAAGGTCTTCCTTTTTCTTATTTGCAAGTCGGTTAAAAAATATATACCAGGAATTAACTATAAAAAAGTACCTATGCAATATGGGGTTATTCAAGGGGCGAACTAATAAGTTCCTGAAAAGCCAGCAACGCATCGGTGGTGCCTCTAGTACTACAAGTGTTCATGGGCGGCGGTAATCACTTTACATCAGGTGACCGGCCAGCTCGTTTGCCCGCTATTCATATAAAAAACATGGTACTGTCTGGTCTGGTCATGGCATCAGCAAAGTGTCTGGCCTCAGGCTACGAATTACTACCATGAGTACATGGTATGGGAAGATAGTCTTTCGCCCGGTTTTCGTTGAGATTTCTCACATGTCTATAGGCTAACTTCTTTGTAAAAATGGTTAGTAGAAATTATACTCGTCGTCGTGCGGTTTAAAAAGAAACTCAACTTTTTCTTAAAGTTTTGATACAGTTACAGTTAGTTTTTCTTGGCCGTGGCTAGTTACCACCCACCGTCAGACGTGACGCCAAGCGATTTAGCGTTCCGGCACGTATGGTATGGGATGAATGTACACTGTCATTCCCCTTCCAAGTTAACCCGCTACCATCTTAGATTGCATCGTCATTTACCATATCTTGTCAGGAAATTAAAAAAAAACATCGTACATTATGTTAAACAGAAACCGTTCTTGATTTATGTCTCAATCTGAATGGGAGTCGAAGATATTTGATACGGGGTAGGTACATAATTAGGTTTTAAAGCGGGCACTTAGTATGCCCGATACGCGTCGACGATAAGACGAGTTTAGTGTCCCCCGGGTTGGATGAGAAATGACCACTTTTAAAAGTAATGAGTTTAAAAACACTTTTCACTGTTACACAATGTAAATCTCAATAAATCTCTCATAAAAGGATGCCTGAAACCTAGTTTCACACCACCTCTTTAACTTGACTGAGTGACTGATCTAGCTCAAACCATTGGGCGGATCGGGGTTAGAATTTTTGACATTTAAAGGACCAACAGGGTGTCCGAATATCCGTGGGTGGATTTACATTTTCCAAAATTTCAGCTAGCAACTCTATGATTTTCCGGGATAAAAGTGTGACAAATTCTTCTTTAGGATCAAACTAGCTGTTGCGCGCGACTTCGTCCGCGTCAATTTCTGAAGTTTTTTAAAAGAATATATTTTAAATATGAATAATTTTCCCCGTTTTTGTAACATTTTTCACTGATGCTTCGCTCCTATTGGTTGCAGCGTGATGTTATATAGCCTAAAGCCTTCCTCGATCAATGGACTATCCAACACAAAAATATTTTTTCAATTTGAATCAGTTGTTCCTGAGATTAGCGCGTTCAAACAAACAAACTCTTCAGTTTTATAATATTAGTATAGATATCTTCTTGCCTTTTTGAGATAGAGTGTTATGGCATTTATAATATAATTTTAGTATGGAATTGTCTTGAAGTATGATTTGGTCACGGCATTTTCCTGTTAGTCTTAACATAATAAGTGTAATAATATGTCCCACTTTCACAATATCATTAAATTTAATAACCCCGGTACGGAACCACGTATCTTAACGGCTCATTTTTGGCGGCAAAACGTCTCTACAAGGGGTACATATACAGGGTCGCCTTCGGGCGAAATTCGTTTCAAAGATTTACGGCCCAAATTAAATTACCGAGTACTTTTTATCTCTTAATTTTCATTATCTCATTCTAAGAAAGCAATATTGTGAAAAAGGGGACCGCTGGTGAGCAACAATGTTGCGACGAAAGTTTTTTTAAACAATTTCGAAAATATTTTCTTTGTTAAATGTATAATCTTATTTATAATTACGCTTTTAAAACGAACAAAAGACTTTTTGGAAGGTGCTTGCAATGGTTTTTATGAAGGTTTTTTTAGCCTGCTATAAATTTAAGTTTAATAAAAGAACAGGTACTTACCTAAAACTTATCTTAAGAAAGTAGCCCAATTTTAACTTTACACGCGAATAATGTCCTGGACATCAGCTAATTTTACAATCTTACTTCCTTACTAATATTATGACTAGCTGATTACCCGTTCAATCGGTGAAATCGGTTCATTCATTGTGGCGTGAAGGACTAACAAACTTACACACACACAGACACACATACAAACTTTCGCTTTTATACTTACTATTAGTGTGTTAGATGTGATGTGAAAGTGTGTTTGTTTGTTGATTTGTTGGTTTATTGTTTTGTTGGTTTGTCCTTTAATCACGCTGCAACAAAGCAAAGGATCGACGTTTTAGGTGTGGGTATAGTTGAGGACCGGGAGAGTGACATAGGCTTTTTTATCCCTGAAAATAGAGATATAGATTTTCTTAGCTTGTAGCTAAAACCTTTCTCTTTTTTACCAAATTACTAAAAGAAAAACGCCCAACAGTGGCAGGTAAACTAAGTAGGTCCCTTAATCTAGTGTCACGTCCGAGAGATCAACAGAAACGTTTCAATATTTGCAAATTCATTTTACGCATCGAAGCCTAGCGCCGAGTTAGGTATACTATAGGCAATAGGCATACTATAGGTATATGCTATAGTATTACGAGACGGAAATACCTAGCAGTGGACTACGGCAGACAATATTGTCATCCGAAACGCAACCGGCTAGGCGAGTTCGTGTGTAAAATTTGGGACCTGGCAGCGATAGGTCGAAAGTTTTTTGCGTTCTTGTGTTCCGTATACCTAAAGGTAAGATGATATTCCAAAGGAACAAGGCAAATCTTTGCCAAAGGACCCTTTCCCAGAACAATTGTAAAGGGCCCCGGACTATTGGAATCAAACAGATTTTCAAATGATTTAATTTATTAATCCGAGCTATTTTAGAGTACATTGCGGAAATTCCAGGTAAATCAACTTTATTTGTTTTGTACTGTATCTGTACTTTTGAGAACATTATGGAGTTAATCTCAGGTATGTAGATTTCCTCACGATATTTTCATTCACGTTGAAGCAAGTGATATTAATAATTTCTTAAAACGCAAGTAATATGTAACTCTGAAAAATCGGAGATGCGTGAGTGTCGAATTATACCTACTAGGCTGTTGCTGCCTTTTGAACGAAATTATTTAAGAAATTATCTGATGAATAAATAATAGATTTATTTTAAATCGGACTTCTAACTAACTTTTACTGATAAATTGATTGTTTTTAATGTGCTGGATTCAGGCGGCGCAAGACCGACGCCTGTGGAGGTCCATGCAAGAGACTTATGTCCAGCAGTGGACGTCCATTAGTGGATAGAGAAGAAGAAGAAAAATGTGCTGGATTCTACGGAACGTTTTTATCACATCATGCGGAACTCTACAAACAGGTCGAATCTAAAACTAAATATCCGCTATATGAAATACGTTAGGCAATTTTAGAACAAGCAGCCGGAGTTCAATTCGTGTGAAATACCTTATTGATACAATGGTGATTTGGCACAAATTATCGACAGGTGGTTTTTGGTCTTTTTTGTAGGCTTTTCTAGATAATTATTTCTGTGGGGTCATCGACTGGTCGATTCACGATTCACGAGTCACTTTAAACCTGATCTCACACCTACTAGTAGTTAGACGAAAAAGTTGCACTTGCCGAACGCAATGCATTTTCGCACGTAACTAAAATGCAATTCCCTCTCTCTTTCTCAGCTTCGTATATTTCATCGTTGAGAGTCGTAACCTCTCTCTATTAATCACGTATTCGTAGGGGTTTATAATAGGGTAGATAATAGTGCACTGTGAAATTCCTACCGTCTTTTCAACGGATTTTACTTTCCGAACGCGTCAGTAGACTAGGTAGAGTTTTGAGTGTTCATTATCATATTTTTGTATACAACATGATTTTTTGTTAATGAGAAAGCTGAAAATAGTTAGCTAAGAATCAGTAACCTATTTGATTGCAATAATGTCACATTTTATCCCAAGAATGTGATAAAAATAGAATAAAAGTACATGAAATAGGATAAACTACTTTTCTATTTACGCGGCCGTTGTAGGTCCATTTACGGGAGTATTATTTTGCGGAAACAACAACCCGTCAAAGTTGTCAATACTATTTTGTTTTGGAAACTGCGCTGCGCTTGGCGCGTGCGTCGCGTGCGTTGCGGCGGCAATCAGCGATCAGCTTCAATCGCTCCGCTTTAGTTAAATGAGTTTTGAATGGATTGATCTTATCGAGTTGCGATCGCATTTTAATCGCGTTCAGATACGCAAGGCTATATGCGTGCACGAGTAATAAACTAATAAAGTATGGTATAGTGCTGTTTAGTACCAACGTCCGGTAGAAGCTAATTACACAACGCTGTGTAACGGCCGGAATCAGTAACTAGTACTTAATAATAATTTTACAAAAGGAAGGACAAACACAAATTCTAATTCTAAATTATACTAGCTTTTGCCCCCGCGACTTCGTCCGCGTGGAATTAGATTTTGGGGTGGAATTTTCAAAAACTGTGACACATGTACTTCTTTATTTTTAACTGAAAGCTCTAATACCAACTTTGATGGAAACAGCTTGAAAAATGACGGACTTTCATATAAACTTCCATCCCCTATTTACACCCCTTAGGGGTGGAATTTCCAATAATCCTTTCTTAGTGTGCGCCTACGTCATAAAAGGAACAAACTGTAAAAATTTCAAGTTTCTAACTTCAGTAATTTAGGCTGTGCGTTGATATCTCAGTCAGTCAGTCAGTCAGGACTTTGAATTTTATATATATAGATTATCCATCCTATGGTTCATAATAAAACGACACAACTTCGACCGCGCGGATTTTTTTTTTAAATACCGTGGAAACTCCTCGATTTTCCGGGATAAAAAGTAGCCTATGTCATTCCCAGGTCCTCAACTATAACCATACCAAAAATATGGTCGATCCGTTGCTCTGTTGCAGCGCGATTGAAGAACAAACCAACAGACAAACACATTTTCGCATTTATAATAAAATTTAAGTAAGATTAGTAACATAGTAAAATTAGTAAAATAATATAAATAAATTCTCCCGAATACAAAGTCAATCTGCAAGCAACCTTGGAGCGTTGTATCGAGCATCATAGATACAAAAGATCTCGAAAGAAGATTGCTAATGAGTTTGATGAGATATGTTTGACGCAATAAACAGACATACCGGCGTCGAACCATCCTACATATTGACAGGCTTGACTGCGAACATGATATCTAATTGTGTAACTTTTGTGTAACTATTTACTGTGATGTTATTTCCTCTAGCTGATTCCCGCGACTTCGTCCGCGTGGATTTAGTTTTTAAAATCCCGCGGGAACTCTTTGATTTTCCGGGATAAAAAGTAGCCTGGTGGGAGGCTTTGGCCTTGGCTAGTTACCACCTTACCGTCAAACGTGCCGCTAAGCGATTTAGTGTATTGATTCTACACTGCCATACCCTTCCAAGTTAGCCCGCTACCATCTTAGACTGCATCGTCACTTATCATCAATGAATGAATTGTGTTGTGATTGTGTTTTTATACTCACTGTTTAGATACAATTTGTGACAAGGAGAACCAAAAAACTCATTTACCCAATTGACTTTGAGTTCTTACTTGAGCATTTTGGACGTTTTAACGTCTATCGATTCTTCGCATATCGATGATGATCGCAAAATGTACTACAATTTCGAATATCTTTGTCGGTGACAGTGGTTCTTCTTTCCCTTCTTTTTTTTTTATTCGCTGACAAGATAGCCCTTGATTGCGATCTCACCTGATGGTAAGTGACGATGCAGTCTAAGATGGTAGCGGGCTAACTTGGAAGGGGTATAGCAGTGTAAATTCAACCCATACTCATAATCGATTTCTACACGCCATCGTGCCGGAACGCTAAATCGCTTGGCAACACGTCTTTGACGGTAGGATGGTAACTAGCCACGGCCAAAGCCTCCCACCAGACCAGACCAGAGACAATCCAGAAATTATAAATTCCCAAATTGTCCCCACCGGGAATCGAACCCGAGACCTCCCAGTTATAAGACCACAGCGCTCACCACTGCGCCAGGGAGGTCGTCTTTGATGTTTTCACGTCGTCCTAGATTTGTAATTGAAACAAAAATAATAATTTATAATCTCCCAAATTGTCCCCACCGGGAATCGAACCCGAGACCTCCCAGTTATAAGACCACAGCGCTCACCACTGCGCCAGGGAGGTCTTTGATTTCACGTCGTCCTAGATTTGTAACTGAAACAAAAATAATAATTTATAATCAAGAAATGGATATAAAACTGCAAGGGTCAATAAAAGGTCTTAATTAAACAGTCATGTGCATAAAAAATGTCGCGAAGGTTTTCGACGTGTTTTTAAGTAGCATGTCCTGTCCAAATCACGCGAAAGAAAACCGGCCAGCTCTCCGGTAACGTAGAGTTCAACGCCTTTTGACTTACTCCGCGATCATTTACTCTCCTGTCTCTCCGGATACGTCATAATACCTAATTATTCTCCTCTCCTTGTCTTACGGTAGGAACACAATCCTGGGGGCTGATTCTATAACTCAGTGAAGAGAAATGTCATTTACTATTTCATAGTAAACCTTCAATGGAAAAATATATGTCAGTGGCTTTCATTTTTTGATAGGCACTGAGTTACAGAATCAGGAGCCTGAAATGTAACAAAAATGTATTTAACAGAGATTTGCCAGCGTTTGACTTATAGTGCATAAGTGTGCACAAACACAGGCGCAGTTTCTATATTCCCTCACTCTCATAGTCCGATAGAACGGACACCCGACACAAATGACGGCTTTACGTGCTCTCCGAGGCACGGTGGTGATACACCGCCTACTTCCTAACTCCGGGCTGTAGTACTGAAAACTTGACTAAAAAGCCATTTTTATCTCGACCCGGGAATCGAACCCGGACCTCTTCCTCTGTAATGGAACATACTTTCCACCAGACCAACGAGGCTAACGAAATAAAAGCTGGCCTTAAGTTTCGAGTAGTGAAACGCTAAAGGCAACGTCTTATTAGCGACAATTGCATGAGATGCACCGACCAGATTATCGCGGTGAACACTTGCCGGCAAGATGACTATCTGCAAAGGGAATGGGTCACAGATTCTCCGATACAATTATGACCATATACTTGTAGTATCAGATCGGTTGCGTCAGCTCTACTGTGTAACGTTCTATTCGAGGTTCGAGGTGTTCGAGGAAACGTATTGTACAATTTATAATCTACAGATTTAGGTCCTACCTGAGATGTCAACTATGCTATATAGTTATACTTATTATAATATTATAAATGCGAAAGTATGCTTGTTTGTTTATTTGTCCTTCAATCACGCTGCAACAGAGCTACAGATCGACGTGATATTTGCATAGTTATAGTCAAGGACTTTTTACCTCGGAAAATCGAAAATTTTCCCCGGGAGCTTTAGAAATAAATCCAGGCAGACAAAGTCACGGGCATCAACTAGTTTATTAGCGAGTAAAAGTGTAGGTGTATTATTTTAAGCCTCAATTCAAATTCAAAATTAATTTATTTCATGTAGGCTAACTTGTAGCTCTTATGACACGTCATAAATCTACCACCGGTTCGGAATGCAGATTCTGCTGAGAAGAGCCAGTAAGAAATTTAGCAGTTGCTCTTTTCAAAAAAATTTTTTTTACAAAGCTATGCTATGTTTACAGTGCTTCCAAAATAAAGCTTCAAAAATGCAAAAATGCATTAACAATAGTTACACGGTTAAAGATGAAAACTGAAAGATTGCAGGGTCGATCCCCACCCATTGCACTATTGTCGTACCCACTCCTAATACAAGCTTTCCGCTTATTTGGAAGGGAGGGAAGAATATTAGTTAAGTTTAGCTTGGTCAATATTCTTTAAAAAAAACGTATTTTCTGTCTTAACAGTACCTTACGTAGGTAGCCGCTATAGTTTCGGATATGGGTTCAAGAACTCATGCGTGCGAAAACTCAACGTGAAGGCGGCCTTACATCAAGATATCCGTGATGTGTGTGCGTAGTTTATTTCGGCCGGTCGTAAATAGCCGCGCGGTTGGCCCACTAATCTGTGTCGAGATAACGTCGCGATAATACTAGTGCACCGACTTCGATTACAACCGCGATTACAGCGCGCAGCATGCCAGAGAAACATCCCCGCGATAGATGAAATAAGACCATACCCGAAACCTCGTGTGAAACGCGACAGATGCTAGCGTGTAGGAGTGTAGTAAGCGCCAAATACATCATTGTATTTAATACTTATTTTAATTATTTAATAATTTAAGTACAATTTAATAACTCGTAAGGTATTCATTTTTTTTATATGGCTGTTAATATGTATAGGAATTTTAAAGGAATTTTATATAAACACTAGCTTTTGCCCCCGCGACTTCGTCCGCGTGGAATTAGATTTTGGGTTGGAATTTTCAAAAACTGTGACACACGTACTTTTTTATTTTTAACTGAAAGCTCAAAGACCAACTTTGATGGAAACAGCTTGAACAATGACGGAGTTTCATATAAACTTCCATCCCCTATTTAAACCCCTTAGGGGTGGAATTTCCAACAATCCTTTCTTAGTGTGCGCCTACGTCATAAAAGGAACCAACTGTAAAAATTTCAAGTTTCTAACTTCAGTAGTTTAGGCTGTGCGTTGATATCTCAGTCAGTCAGTCAGTCAAGACTTTGAATTTTATATATAAACATTTTGGTTCTGTAATATCCAACACATTAAAAATAAATGCAAATTGATTAAAATTAGACCCAACTTCGCGATTATTATTTTAAAGATTTTATGTTTCTACTCGGAATCGTCCCTTGGAAATATGATGTAATTTTTGCCTGCTTTTTTTCGGATAGTTAAAACTTGATCTACTGCTGTAAAAATCAAATCTGCATCTGAAGATTTCCCTTTTTTTGATTTTTCAAATTTAATATTTTATTGAACAGCCTGTAAGGTAAACACAGCACACCTTTCAGCATAGTCGCACGCGTAGTTCAAGTGGATTGCACAAATTACCACACAGGTCGTCAGTGGTTACATTGTATCGGCGGCGCTAAGTGACGTAGGCCCGAGTCGAGATTTCCTTTCTATAACTGAAAGTTAAACACTTACGTTCAAATGGTCTCATTGTTTTCTCTATCATCGTGAAATTTCTGTGTGCTTGTTCCTCAATGTCGCGGGCTAACTTGGAAGGGGTATGGCAGTGTAAATTCAACTTGTACCCCTAGTAGAATGGAATGGAATAGAATAGTTTCCAGAATTAAGTTTCAAAAATGCGAATGTAATCGGTTTGTACACGCCATGGTGCCAGAACGCGAAATCGCTTGGCGGCGCATCTTTGGTGGTAGTGTGGTAACTAGCCACGGCCAAAGCCTCCCACCAGACCAGACCAGAGACAATTCAGAAATTACAAATTCCCAAATTGCCCCCGAACCCGAGACCTCCCAGTTATAAGACCACAGCGCTCACCACAGCGCCAGGGAGGTCGTCAAAATTCTAATTCTACGTTCTAGTTAAAATGTCATGCCCCTTTCTTTATCGTTTTTTCTCCTTCTAGCTGACAATCTAGTTTTTTATTCGCAAGTTGTGGCAGTCTCTAAGTCTACAATACAACAATAATATGTTTTTCATTTTTGTTTAGTTTTATAAGAGTTATTGTAACCTGTTGATTGCCCATTAAATCTAAATATATAAAAGGCAAAGGTGACTGACTGACTGACTGACTGACTGATTGATCTATCAACGCACAGCTCTAACCACTGGACCGATCGAGCTGAAATTTGGTATACAGGTAGCTGTTAGGACGTAGACATCCGCTAAGAAAGGATTTTGGAAAATTTCAACAAGAGGGTTAAATAGGGGGTTAAAAAATCGAACCTAACGTGAGCGAAGCCGCGGGTTAAAGCTAGTAAATAAATAAATAAAATGACTACTTTTCCAACAGAAAATGTAGCAGCAAAGGAACATGTAAAAGGTCATCGCGCCGTAGTATTTCGGGTGAGGCGTCAGGCGAGTGAGGGTTACACGTTACAAAGTAGTCTAATGTCGGCACCAACGTGTTGGCAATGGCCGTTGTCAATGAGCGGAATGGGCTCATAACGCAAACATCAACATAAACAATTTCAAAATTCTTCCCCTCGTTCATTCGTGTCAACCTATCATCGGTCGAAACTGGGCACGGGTCTCCACTCGTATGAGAAGGTTTAAGGCCACCAAAAATGAAAACACAGGAGCAAGTCCAGTGTTCAATAGAAATGCGAGAATAATAAGTATCCGTTACGACTTTGAATAATTTTGACAATAGGAATGCGGCACATAGTTCTAATCTCGCAAGCGTGGTTATTTTTGTTGGCGAGACCTTTGACTTCGAACACAACAACTTAACACCAATGTTACAAAGTGTCTGTGATATGTAAGTAAATGACACAGCCATGACCTTGAAGACTAGCATCACAAAAGGCGACAATATTTGTTATGCACCCTTCGGTAACACCTGTGTGGCGCGGTATTTTTAAATTTGGAAAATTCGAGAAGTCGTGAACCAAAGCCAAGAAACGGTTAACAATATCTTGTGGAGGTGTGTCATCCCAATCGATTATATTTATAGAAAGATGAAATTTAGAGGTCAGTGGTGAAATTTTTAGGCCATAGTGCTCCACATTATCGTGCTTCCAACTTCGCTTCCACCGCGTGGAACGAGTGTGTGGGTCGACTCTCTTCACCTTCATCCAATAAACCTCAAGCACTTTTCTTCAAGCTCCGTATCTGCAACTTACCTTCTGATCGTAACCCTTACCGGGAGGTATCTTCATCTTCTTACCTCCTGGTACTTACCTTACCTTACCTGAAGATACCTCCCGACCCGTCTCCAACGTAGGTAGAACCTCCTACATCGTTTGCATAATATTTTATTTTATTTATAAAATAGCCAGAGCAACAAAGTTTGTCAGAGAACAAGAAAATAACGTAAAGTTATAATGATAATTTTGTGAAAAAATTTAAAAAAGTCCTTATAATCGTGTGTAAATAGAAAGGTACTTTATGCTCTTGAAAAAAGGCCAAGGGTGTTAGCGAGCAGTGTTGCCTGGAATTCGCATATTCATTCGGATCACGAACTATTAGGTAATGTAGTAGGTACACCTCATATCGCATACGAGACACTTTCATACTGCTAAAGGCTTGCGAAGGCCAAACTGCATATTTAGTGAAATTTTATTCAGTAATAGGAAAATATGTGTTGGGCATGGGTTTTCCATCATAATTTTTTTACCACCTCGTAAATATTGATCATCTGGTCCAATTTCGTCTCAAGTTGGGCCAAAAAGTAATTGGGGATACCTGTTAAGATATTCTGAGTAGCCTAAAGTCAGAAATAAAAAATGCATATCATTTAATATTAGACAGACATGGGAAATCATCGAATCAAATACCCTTTCGCTTTATACAGTAGCTCCATGTATTTATACGAATCAATTATCGAGGAGTTTTTTATCATCTCAAACAAAATTTTAAATACAGTTAGTTAAACGTACTATAACCGATCTCAGATATGGAATACGCAAGGGAAACCCCAGGGTTTCCCTAATTTTAACCATCGAACAAAGCAAAAAAAAAAAAAATCGGTCGAACAGCAATTGATTTTTATATACCTACCTACATAATACCAGCTGTAAAATCGAAAAAAACAAAATTGGCAATTTTTGTATGGCAATCGCCAGTTCGGATTGATCACAATAGGATTAAAATAGATAACGGGAGCGAAGGCGCGTGAAGTTTTTTTTAAATCTCTTATTAAAAGGCTTTTACGTTAGGACGTATGTCAGCCTTATCAAACCCTAAAAACTATGTACAAAATATTAAACTAAAATACTATTTACACATTAATAGACTGAACAAACTGCACGCTACGTCAAAATTTGGGTTTGCCAATAAATTGTGAAAGACACCAACGTGCAGTCTGTTCAGTCTTAAATCTTCCATCAACCGGAAAGGTTGTTTCCAATATTTTATCGGATCTAGTTGTACACTCACCACAATAATAAAACACTGCACATCACTTCAAAAAAATAACTTTATTACTAAAATTACGAATTCATTATATACAACGGGCACCAGGAGGAAATAGCGAGTTGCAATGTCCTACTGGCGCCATCTAGTTGGTGAACAGTAAAACAGTCATAAACATTCCGGCCCCCAAAGGACGAATGGTCCTTTAAAGGCAAAGGGATTAAACAAATTAAATTAAATTTTTAAAAACTAATAAACAATCCTAAGGCTAGGAAGGTCTAGACATTTGCTTGTGTATCCAACGGGCAAATTTTCGTGATTGGGCGTTTGAAAATGTGGCCTTTCATTTTTAACGTTACGACCCGAGTTAGTCCATCCTTGCCAGGGTGTTTCTCAATAATTCTAGCCAAAAGCCACTTTCCGGGAGGAAGCCTCTCATCTTTGACAAGAACTACCGTATCAATGTCTGGTTCTGCTCTCTTATCAGACCATTTATAGCGATTTTGCAAGGTGGAAAGATATTCAGCACTCCAGCGTGACCACAAATTTTGCAACATTCTTTGTAGCAATTGCCAACGATCTAAATGAGAGCGAGAGACATCCTCTAAATTCATTTCCGGAACAGCTATAGGAGCTTCCCCAATCAGGAAGTGTCCAGGAGTAATTGGAGAAATATCCTCAATGGAACTTGACGGTAAAGTTAAGGGTCTCGAATTTACACAAGCTTCGACTTGCGCCAATAAAGTAGCATACTCTTCAAAGGTGAGGATAGTTTGACCAATTACACGTTTGAGATGCATCTTTACGGACTTCACGCCAGCCTCCCACAATCCACCGAAGTGTGGAGAGCCAGGTGGTATGAAATGCCAAGTCGTATTATCATTAGGTAATAACTCAGCTATTTCTCCAACTACTTGAGATTTTCTGTTTTTAAACATACAATCGAGTTCTCTAGAGGCTCCAGTAAAATTGGTTGCACAATCACTCCAGAGATCACTGCAATGGCCGCGTCTTGAGGTAAAACGGCGGAACGAAGCCAAAAAGGCATTAGTGGAGAGATCGCTAACCAGTTCCAGGTGAATCGCTTTAGTGACCATGCAAACAAATAAACAGATATATGCCTTACTTGTTCTCTGGCATCGTCCGGGATATAACTTTAAAGTAACTGGACCAGCGTAATCCACTCCACTACAGCGGAAAGGTTTACTAGGCCTGACCCGTGAAGCGGGTAACTGTCCCATCAATTGATTCAAAGGTGACGAGGAATGCTTAAAACAGGTAAGACATTTGCGAATAACTTTTTTAACTAAAGTTTTAGCACCGATAATCCAATATTTACAATTTAATAGATTAAGAGTTAACTGAGGACCACCGTGTAATGCATGAAGGTGAGCGTCTTGAACAATCAACGATGTAAAATAACAATGAGCAGAAAGTAAAATTGGTGTCCTTTGATCAGTACTTATGGATGCATTACGAAGGCGTCCGGTTACACGTAAAATATTATCTTTGTCGAGATAAGGTACAAGTTGTTTCAGAACACTACTTTTTGGAATAATGCCTCCCTTTCTCAGTATTTCTATTTCTTTTGCAAAATAGAGTTCCTGTGAGAGACGAATGCAAACGTTACGTGCCTTTCTCAATTCAGCCACAGTTAAATACTGAGGAAAAGAGTAAGTATCCATTGCGTTTTTTCTCAAATTAATTTTATCTTTACATTTTTGAACAAATCTAAACACATATGCTGTTACACGAATCAATTTAGATAATTTTGAATATCTTTTTAAATAGTTTTCAGTGTCAGTTTCAGTTAAAGGAGTAGCAACTACCTTTACAGGTGGTACTTTACGTTCGAGAGTCACATCAGGTAAGTTACAATTTTTAAATTCAATATTCACAGAGTTTCGCAAAAAGTCTGGGCCATTCCACCATAGTTCAAGATTTTCTAATTGTTCAGGCGTGATTCCACGTGAAGCGCAATCAGCGGGATTATCTTGGGAATTTATATGATGCCATTGATTGCTATTAAGCACATTCAAAATTTCAGTTGTACGATTAGCTATAAAGGTTTTCCAAGTATTAGGTAATTTACGCAACCAAGCCAAAACTATGGTCGAATCTGTCCAGGCAAAAATACAATGATCAGGAATATTTAAACTAGTTTTGACATCTTTTAACATTCTAGCTAATAAGACGGCTCCACAGAGTTCGAGACGTGGTACTGATATTTGTTTTACAGGTGCTACTTTCGTACGAGCAACGACCAAACTCACTTTAATGTCATCACCATCTATAACTCTGAGGTACACGACTCCTGAGTACGCTGAACAGGATGCATCACTGAATCCATGCAGCTCTATTTTAGAATTTGTTTTAGTTATTCCTAACCAACGAGGTAATTGTATACAATTCATCGTACTCAAACAAGTAAGGTAGGTTATCCATTCAGTTTTTAAATCATTAGGAAGCTCGTCATCCCAATCTAAGCCAGCTTGCCAAAGTTTTTGCATAAATATTTTCAAAACAACTATAATAGGTGCAAGCCAACCTAATGGGTCGAACGTTTTAGCTATCACAGACAGCACTGTTCGTTTAGTAAAAGTCGAGTCAGCTTTACAATCTACCAGAACCTTCAGTTCAAAAACATCCAGTTGTGGTTTCCGAGTGACCCCAAGAGCTTTAACAGATTCATCTAATTTTATATTAACACTGTTCTGTGATACCTTAAGCGTTTGTGGAATTTTACTCAAAACCAAATTACTATTGGATGCCCATTTATGTAACGGAAAACCGCCACGAGCGAATAATTCAGTGAGACGTTCTTGTAAATCTACAGCGTTCATTTCGTTACATGTACCAGTGAGCAAATCATCCATGTAAACATCAGTTTTTAGAATGTGCGATTCATTAGGAAAATTTTGGCTTTCATCTTCTGCCAACTGATGCAATGTTTTTATGGCAAGATACGGTGCACAAGAGGTTCCATAAGTGACCGTAAGTAATCTATATTCACGTATCATGTCTTTCGGATCATCTCTCCATAAAATTCTCTGGTAATCACTGTCTTCGCGAGCGACTTGTATTTGTCGATACATGTTCTGAACGTCTGCAACTAAACATATTTTGTGCCTTCGCCATCTGGTGACGAGATCTCTTAAATCTTGTTGAAGTGGAGGACCAATTAAAAGCTCATCATTTAATGAATTTCCATTTACAGGACGCGCACTGCCGTCAAAAACCACTCTGAGCTTTGTACTTACATGGGATTCTCTAACTACGGCATGATGAGGTAAGTAATATTTCTTTATGTTTCTTTCTTTATTATGTGTCTCATTTTTTTCTTTCTTTTCAGGTGCTGAGTCTTCTTCTTCTGGGATTACTTCCATATGGCCTTGTGCCTCATATTGTCGCAAGAACTGACAATATCTGTCTTTGAAATCGGGATTACGTGCGAATTTCTTCTCCATCTGAAGTAAGCGTCTAATAGCTATAGGTTTAGAATCGCCGAGGTTTGGTGTATTTTCATCTTTAAATGGTAAGTGAACTTCATATCTACCATCTTCCTTACGCGTGTGAGTTTCTTTATAGTGATTTTCACATTTCTGATCTAGTAGTGTTAAGGGTTTATCTTTTGGTGAAAGTTCTTCGATCTCCCAAAATCTTCTGAGCAAATGATCTACCTCTACGAGTGAAGTGCTAACTGTGATATGGTGTTCAAGAAGATCATCAGGTGATTTTGTGCTGCCAGAAATAAGCCAGCCTAATCGTGTGTTTTGTGCAATGAGAGATCCGTGTCTAGATAATCCTTCTTGTAAAATTGCAGCATAAGCATCAGCTCCTAGTAACACGTCGATATGTCCAGGTCGATTAAAGTGAGGATCAGATAGTGAGATACTAGTGATACCTGGCCATTTCTCGGTGTCAAATTGTCTTGTGGGTAACAATGTGGTTAACTTGGTGAGAACGTGAGCATTGATCTGCATAACATGTTGTGCATCGATCGGTGAATAAATATCTAAGAGGACTGTATTGTGTGATTTGACAGCGCTGTTTCCTATGCCAGTCACCTGTACATCAAATTGTTTCTTTGTCAAGCCTAAAAGTTGCACTGCTGATTCGGTTATGAAAGTTGCCATGGATCCTTGATCGACAAGTGCTCGAAGGTAGTGAATAACTCCATTATTACTTTTGATTCCTAAGCGAGCAGTAGCTAGAACCACGAGATTATGACCAACAGATGCTTTCATACTAGCGATTTCTTTGTCAGGGCATAGAGATGACTCTACATTTTCTTCAAGTTCAGCAACAGGCTTAGCAACTAGCTCATTCTGATGTAACAGTGTGTGGTGTTTTCTGGTACAGATGCGGCACCTCGTATTTTGTCTACAATTCTTAATCGGGTGGCCTTTAACTAAGCAATTGAAGCAAAGGTTATTGTTCTTGACAAAATCTCGACGCTGTTCAACATTGAGTTGTGTGAAAGTTGTGCAGTGGCAGATGTAGTGGTTTTTTGTGCAATAAGTGCATTCAGTATTTACTTCACTAGTGAAACTCTTAATAGTCTTGGTTTTTCTTGTTTAACTAATGTATTTAATTTTTCCTTTAGTGTGGTTTTAAATTCCAAATAGCAATCTTCAATTTGATCGTATATTTCTTTAATATTAACTCTTTCCTCTTTGGACAGATCTGACTGTGCTAAAGCATTTCTTAGCTCCGTTCGCGCTTGAGTAAAATAATCTTCTAGTAAGTCCTTTCGCGTTTCTAAATAACTTTGTGAGTATCGCGCTTGTGATGTCTTTTTAAAATTAGTTTGTAGTCTTGCGATGGACTCTTGCAACTCTTTGAGTAACGCAAGCGAACATTCTTCTGAGTCAGACATTATGAAGTCCAAAGTTCTAAAATTTTTCAAAGTACTTTTTGTACGTAAAAATTCTAAGTGTTTTTTGATCGGTAATTTCACTAAGTCTTTTTTGTATGAAAAATTTCTAAGTGTTTTTTCACATGTAAATTCACTAAGTCTTTTTTGTATGAAAAATTTCAAAGTCTTTTTCACGCATAAATTTTCTAAGTCTTTTTCACACGCAAATTTTCTAAGTCCAAACACTAATAAATTTTCTAAGTCCAAACACTAGTAAATTTTGCTAAGTCTTTTTTAACACTTTAATTTTTCTAAGTTAATGAAACTGAATTTTTCTAAGTCCGAAACACTAGTAAATTAGTTAGAGTCTTTTGCACTTTACTTTATCACTATAGAGTACTTACAGTTTATCCGGCTCGAAGGACCAATGTACACTCACCACAATAATAAAACACTGCACATCACTTCAAAAAAATAACTTTATTACTAAAATTACGAATTCACTATATACAACGGGCACCAGGAGGAAATAGCGAGTTGCAATGTCCTACTGGCGCCATCTAGTTGGTGAACAGTAAAACAGTCATAAACACTAGTAAGTCCATGCCTAGCGCATACGGTATAGAGAAGACAGTAAATCCGCACGCAAGTCATTATCCAATTGTTATGTAACGCGCCCGTAAGCCGGCGGCGACCTAAAATCAGATCCGTGGCCGACGCGAGACGCCGGCCCGATTCCGGTGGACGCGCGATAACGGAAATAGCACGTCCTTGCGTCTCGGGGAGAGTGATTGAGATCGACGATATGAACTGATAGGAACTGTGTCATTCACTCCCTTCACTCCACCCGATTAGAGGTTGGTAAATATCTAAGACAAAGGTGCTATTTCTAGGCCGATTCCGGTAGATGCATCGACAGCGGAAATAGCACGTCCTTGCGTCTCGGGGAGAGTGATTGAGATCGACGATATGAACTGATATGAACTGTGTCATTCACTCCCTTCACTCCACCCGATTAGAGGTTGGTAAATATCTAAGACAAAGGTGCTGTTTCTAAGCCGATTCCGGTGGACGCGCCGACAGCGGAAATAGCACGACCTTGCGTCTCGGGAAGAGTGAATGAGATCGACGATATGAACTGATAGGAACTGTCAAGTCATTCACTCCCGTGGACGCGCCGACAGCGGAAATAGCACGTCTAAGTAGCTCGGGGAGTGATTGAGATCCGTGATGGGGAGTCATTCACTCCTTTTACTCCGTATTATAAGAAGTAACATCGTGCGAGTCGTTCACTTCTTTCGCTCCATACTGTCAGAGCGTTGGCGTCATTACGTGGTTGAAGTCAAACCGAAACGCTTTAGTTTAACGTTATTGAAACGAACCGCTAAGGTGTAGAACGCACTTCCGGTTTCCGTATTTCCTGTCACGTATATTTTGAGTAGGTACCTTCAAAGCAAAAATGAATAGGCATTTTCTAGGTTCTAGGCAAGCGCGAACCTAGAACTCGTTAGTGCTCTCCATCATTGATTGTTGCCACGCAAGCCATAATAAAAAAAAAAATATCCGACGTAAACGTCTATGGTAAAGATAAAAGGAAGGGTATGTGTGTATGTTCGTATGTTCCTCCATAACACCTAAACTACTAAATGATTTTGATGAATGCAGTGTGAACAGTGTGAAGCAATTCGTTATTAAATATTATCTTGGTTAAGGTGAGGTAGGCTATATTTTATTATGTTTACGAAAAAAAATTACATCCAATTTTCAGTTCATAAACTTTTTTCCTGTTTATTATTCCAAAGGACGAAGCTTTTTCGTTAGCACTCTTAGATGAATAAATTAATTGTTACATAAATAAATAAACATTGTCAATTCATTCAAGTTGCAACTTAAATAAGTATTACTTATCACGTGAACTTGTTACTATAATATTACTTTCCAATCTAGTTATTTGGTGCTGAGGTTTCTAGATTCTAGCTCGGCACGTGTGCGCCGGGCCTCTTAATACATGCCTGTTCGACCAGTACACGTGAAAACATACGGCCGTAAATCGTGTCCGCGCCCGCAACGATTATTTTCTGGGTTTAATTTTTTCCTTATACTTTCGATGTCAATAAATTTTTCTTACGTTTACCTTAGTTTACCTAGACTGCAATCTCACCCTCAACCGTGATGCAGTATGAGATGGAATTGGGCTTAACATGGTATTGGGTATGACAGTTCGTAACCCTTAATCGGTTACTCGTAAAGAATGATTTCTCTTGGCTGAAGTATGTCACAAGACCGCATCAAAAATAATTAAGAAACTATAAATTCCCAAATTGCCCCTGTCAGAAGCAAACCCTTATAAAAACACTGCGCTCACCACTCTGCCGGCCATTTT
This sequence comes from Hipparchia semele, assembly GCA_933228805.2. Taxonomy (NCBI): domain Eukaryota; kingdom Metazoa; phylum Arthropoda; class Insecta; order Lepidoptera; family Nymphalidae; genus Hipparchia; species Hipparchia semele. Next base: position 11,681,626 of record OW121729.1, read on the forward strand.
CAATACATGTAAAAAAACTTATTATAACGCGAAAAGATTGTGATGTATGATTATATTATTCGAGAATAATCCTTACTAATATTATAAATGCGAAAGTGTGTAATGAAATGAAATGAAATGAAATGAAATGAAATTTATTTGCTGAATATGAGTACATAGTAGGTGTTGAACAATATTAAATATTTTAGTTCCTTCATATTCTACTAAATAGCATGCAAATATTTAAAATGCTCATCAAAAACATCTCAATGATGAGCTCAATTAATTGAGAACTAATTAGAAAAAAAAAACAAATGTCAATAAGGTTAGTGTTATTATTAGTGTTTGTTTCTTGGTTTGTCCTTCAGTCACACCGCAACAAAGCAACGAACTGACATGATTTTTTGTATTATTGAAGATCGGGAGCGTGACATAGGCTTTTTATCTCGGAAAATCAAAAGTACTCGTGGGATTTTAAAAACTAAATCCACGCGAGCAAAGTCACGGGCAATAAATAAAATTAATTTTAAAACAATTCTAAATCCCATTATGATTATGGATTGTAGGATTAGAGTTACAATATGCAGTAATAGCCAAGTTGTAAATCTTTTAAGAGCTATTTTGAATTGCAATCTATTATTTGATCTCATAACAATGGGCTATCAAACAGTCCGAGTTTACCCGGCACAACTTTGTTGCATTTAAGTCAACAATTTCGAATGTATGCAAGTTGATACTAAATATTTGTGAATCTCTGTGGGTACTTATTGATTATGTAACAAGACGTTGTTAAAATCAAAATTAAATACCTACTGCCCTCAATTATTAATGATTTAAAGATAACAAAATTTTCCTACTAATATTATAAACAAATGCGAAATTGGGCTCATTTGTTTGCTGGCTTGTCCTTCAATCATGCAATAACGAATCAACAGATTGACGTGATTTGCATGGCTATACATAGTTGAGGACCTGACGTTGGCTACTTTCTGTCTCGGGAAAACGAAGAATTTTTGCGGAATTTTAAAAACCAAACTCCATGCGAACTAAGTTGTAGGCAAAAGTTGGTACAAGTGTTGTTATTATATGTATTTTTAATACGAATATTCACAGAATCATGAATATTTTACGGCCCATACTTCACGAGTAAGTGTTCTATTAGCACGTTCAGTCGGTACATAACCCAAACGGTAAATAACGTTGAAGCTGTTACGTTACCAACCTAAGGTTGTCCATCTGTTCCGATTTCTTCGAATTTGTCCTAGTTTGCAGAACGCATTGAAATATACTGGGAAGATTCATAGTTATAAGCCGATACACAGATAAACTCAGACTTCCTATAGTTAGACTATATTGAAAACCTCCAAATTCATGTTCACAAATGATTTAAAAAATCGCGAAATAAGTTTGTGTGTACTCCGATGGTAATCTTGAGGAGGCGAAAGACTTTTCAAGAGCACTTTGTAAAAGTTTTTTAAATTAGAATATATTATTATTATATATGTTATATAGTTCTTCTCAGCAGAATCTGCATTCCGAACCGGTGGTAGATTTATGACGTGTCATAAGTGCTACAAGGTAGCCTACATGAAATAAATAAATTTTGAATTTGAATTTGAGTATATTGTTTTGGTATTAAATTAAAAATTAAGGTTGAATCGATGATAATGAGTGTTAAACATTCTAGTAAGTAAAAATAAACCTTTTAACTATTTATCAAGTCCTACATTAACGTTTTGTTCGTGGCAACCCTAATCTGTCTTTTATTGTTTCTTAATACAGCTTTATAAGAGCTAAAGATACGTTTGTATTAGCATATTATTATAATAAATATAATAGTTTGCTTTTATCAAAAATCTTATTCTTAAAACTGGTTTCTTTGAGATGTCATAAGTGTAAATACGCAGCATTTTATTAATAATCTCAGTACAAGAAGTATGGTTATTTTATCTTTTTGATGTTCCACAGTAACGTACCTATGACATAATCTCGGTGTTTGTCTGTCTACTAATTCTGCAGTAGTACTGTCAGTAAATTAAATTGACAGATCAGAAAACAGTGCCATTTTAAGATCTGTCAATTTACAGCTTTGTTTTTACAGCTTAGTAAATGTCGTTTCTTATGGATAGCATTAAAAGAGCTATCGAAAGTTGTGTACCTACTTAAAAATAAGCACGAATACGAAGCTTTTCATACATCAAAGAGATTAAGTTTTCATTAAAAGATTAGATCAGAATAATCTCTATATTTCTATATAAAATATATTATTTATTATAACTGATGTATATAATAATATAAGGTTTGAGCTCTTTTTGTAGGTTTTCAAATAGGTCATCGAGTCTACCGGGCATCCAAGAGTTGGCAATGCTGCCAGCATCTTGGGTACTATCCCGTGCTGCGGTGACACTGATAAGGTTTTAGGTTTATGTTAGTTTTAACTTTTTAAGCCTCAATAGCCCAACGCTAAAGGTGCGGACTGAAAACTGAAAGGTTGCAGGTTCGAGCCCCACCCGTTGCACTATTGTCGTACCTCCTCCTTGCACAAGCTTTCCGCTTATTTGGAGGGGAGAGGAGAATATAAGTAAAGTTCAGCTTGGCTAATATTCTTTTTAAAAAAAAAAAAGAAAAAAAAAGAAAACTTTAGAAGTTTGTTTGTTCATTACCACAGTTAATTCATTTTTAAAGTTAAAATAAAGTAAATATTTTCTAATTCATTTGTTTAAGTTAAAATATAGTAATATATAAAGAAAATATTATAAAAGTTCGTAATATTGACCCGTATTTTTCGTGTTCTAATACAAAATATATCGACATAGTAGGTATATACTACCAAGTTACCGACCAATGCTAGTTCACAAGCTACACCTGCTAAAGCGTATTGTATTGTAATTTACACAATATGTAATATACTTACAGTAATTGAATGTAGGTTACCTGCCTACTATTAGTTTCTAATTTTCTATTAATTTTAGTTAATCAATCCGTTACTTTCGATTTTCGATCGGGATTCGCATCTTTGACTTTTCGTAGTTGTTTGTAAGCGACATTTTTACCTAAATTGAGTTTATCTATTATAAAGGAATTTCTTTATTTATAAAGGGGTATGGCAGTGTACATTCAACCCGTATCCCGTTTCTTAATGTAATTGTAAAAAGTAATAAATAAGTTACTATTGAGTGACAAAAAACTTGGCAATTCATTTTTTCATCTAAATATTATTTTATAAGTTAGTTTTATGAATTTAACTTAGGTAAATAGAAAAAAATATTGGTCACGATTTATTCAAGGTAAATACATCGTTAACAATACGTTTACAATAGTTAATAATGATAAGCTTGAACAAATATACAGTTTTTTAAAGTAAATCGTTATAAAACATGTCTATCTAGTAAATGCAGATAAATAAAAAAAATTATGTTACATAGCTATGCTTGTACGATTAAGATTATGGGCAAGTAGAACGATTGTCCATTCAAATATATTACGCTGATAATTATATTTTTTATCGACTAAAACTAAGCCAGATATCGATTTATCTTTTCATTTTATTATCTATGCCCTTCCGCAAACAAAATACTAAAATCAGGTTATCTCGTTCTTAAGTAAATATTATATGTCCCGCCCATAAATACGAAATTACATAGAATGCTATCACGCTTACTGATTGCTCACTGACTTAGACGGAGCCTTAAATACAAACTTTTCTATTAAAATTCCCATTCAAGTAGTAGTAGCAGTAATCCTTGCAGTCAGTCAGCAGTCAGTGGTCAGTCAGTCAACGCGTCGCTGGGACTCGTATCGGATCTTGTTAACGCGGGGGCAGGTTTACTAGCGAGCGATCGCTGTTCTGTCAATGTCATTACCACAGATAGTAGACGATGACCATAGACTCTGCTCAGGGCTGTCAACACATTAGGAACAATTTAAAACATCCCCGACATGTGAAATTAAAAAAAACGTAATTCCCCGTATTGTGGTGTAGTACGGGTTCTTAGCTCAAGAAAATAGGAAATACGGTCTTACTTCTATATTGAGTTATATATGCCAAAGCTACATGCATGCCAAGTTTTATGCTTTCTTCCGGACACGAGCGTATTTCGAGCTAAGGACCCGTACCAGTGGCGGCCATCTTGGATTTGAAATTTATCATAGTGTATAGTATTCTACTAATCAAACCTTTTCATTTGATACCCATAATGAGAGAGTTGTGAAAAAATATCTAATTCGCCATTTTGTGGCGGCGGCCGTCTTGGACCGATTTTCATCAAACACAGCTAAGAATACTACCGACTAATTCACCTATCAAACAATAAAAACAAAATCAAACACACACACCACACACACACGTATACTCGAATGTATGTAACGATAACGGTTAAAAACAACCGAGCCTAAAACTTACAACTAAAAGATCCTACCTAGTAAAAATATCATTAAGTAGCTGATTGTTTTGGATAAGCGTATTAAATTGGCGACAAATGCTATTGACAGTTATTAATTAAAAATATTAGAGATATGTTTCTTTTAGGGCGAGGCGAGTTAAAACATTTAACTTAGTCAGATTGCAGCCCTAAGGTAACATGCAATGTCTAACCTCCTTCCAGTAACGTAGGCGGTTCAACGATTAATGATTTAACAAAGTGAGAATCAGTTAACAGTTAATTTGATTTAGAATAATTACCATATTGTTGTTACAGCAGTAACAATTTAATGTGTTCATTTGTTAAACTAAACCGTTTTATTGAATCGTAAAATCTCCTTAATGTCCCTTTGTAGGATAATTTCTTTCGTGATTTATAATTTCCTGGATAGAAGTGTATGACGAGACTGGGTTTATAAAAGACTAGCTCTGGCTCGCAACTTCGTCTGAGTACAGTTAGGTTAGGTTAGTCTCCAGGTCCTCAACTATACCTATACATACAAAAATTCGTCCGATCCGTAGCTTGTTGTGGCATGGTTAAAGGACAAACCAACAAACAGACTTTCACATTTATAATATTAGTAGGGATTAGTTTTATAGAGGAATGTTCTCTAAGAAACTAAGAATGTCGAATTGACAATATTTTTTTTATTATCATTTTTCCTGGGCCGTTGTCGTTGATGATTATTTCGCCCCCGTAAAAAAAAAAACAAATGATTACACATAAATTTTTTACTTAAATGCTAGATAAACACGTACCTATACCTACTATTATTTTTAACTGACTTTAAGAAAAGGAGGAGGTTCTCAATTCGTCGGAATCTTTGTGTATGTTCCTCGATTACTCAAAGACGCATGCACCGATTTGGAAAATTCTTCTTTTGTTTGAAAGGATGGTCAGGATCTGACGATGGGATCCTGGAGTTATCGAGGAAACTCTTCAAATTTTATAGGCACACATATTCTTTAAAATGGCGTTTGAAGTCGGTTTTTTAAAAATAATTTTTATGTTTATACATATTATGTAAGTATATATAAATTCTGAGTAGCAAATATTGAAATCAAACAGCGACTCTTTACGATTACGACTATTGAATACCTAAATTCGACCTAAATCATTTCGGTATGGGTGCACTTGTCAATTTTACTTTATCGATGTTTGATTTGCATTAAAAATCGATAAGTAAAAAAATACGAGACCTGCCACCGAGTCCACTGGTTTATACCGGCTTATGTAATTGTTGTCATCTCAAGAAATTATCACTTTATCTCGAGAGGCAATTAATTAACCAGCAAGGGGTCGGATAGACGGTTTGTAGCAACATTAACTACAACCATACTGATTTTAGCAGAAACGTTAGAGGGCTAGAATATTTATTGACTGTCTTGTGGAGGGAAAAAGAAGGGGTTCAGGTGTTCAAATGGCGACCTCGCATCTTAATGTATGCAACGTCTACGAAATGTTTCAACAACCTATCTTATCTGAAATCTTCAAATATAAAGTCAAAATGTTATTTAAACATGTAGAAATAGCATGTGGATAACTAATCTACATATTTTTGAGATTTAAATCTTCCATGCGATTATGTACGTAAGTATACATTTTGTTGATTACATTTTTTCTTACATATTTGGATTATGTAAATGTTCGACATTCAATTATAGATTTTTAATTGAATAGATTATTGATAATTAATTAATTATACTGGTAGTTCTTCAATTCACGAGGGCGTGTGGCTCATGGTTGTGTGTGTGTTGTATCTATATAAGTGTGAGCGAGAGCTTGCTCGCGCTTGACCGCGGCGTCTAATTCAAATTCAATTTTTTTGAATTTAGTTATTTCAATATTTGCTCTTTTAATGTGGTGCAGGTGCAATACACTGCAATTCATTTCATTTTCATTAATTTCATTTCATTTCGAAATTATTTCATATATGGGCGGTATGGGCCCGTATGACAAGTCAAGACTACCATCGGCTCGAAACTCGGATTCTGCCGAGAAGACCCATCTAATCTATTAATAGGTGGTTTATAAATAGTCCACTTATCAAATTATTGATACGCGTCGGTTCGGGCGGTTACGTGACAGGCGGTTAGTCAGTTGGCAATCGGCCGTAACTATTTGTGTTGAGTGTCTAGCTATACATAGCTCAATGGCCGTCACGTGGTCCGGCGCTGCTGCTCCTTGTTGATGTTCAATGGACGATGCGACGCTGGAATGAGAGCAGTGTTACCCGACCACGCTGGGCAGAAGAGAGGTAATGTGTTTAGTCAGTTATCCCGATGCGAAAGGTGGTTATTTGTAACTGGTGGGAGGCTTTGGCCGTGGCTAGTTACCACCCAACCGTCAAAGACGTGCCGCCAAGTGATTTAGCGTCCCAGCACGATGGCGTGTAGAAACCGATTAGGGGTATGGGTTGAATGTACAGTGCCATACCCCTTCCAAGGTAGCCCGCTACCATCTTAGACTGCATCGCCACTTACCATTTGGTGAGATTGCAGTCAAAAAAGAAACTTAAAGCAGAGTTAAAACGAGACCGAGATCACCACAAATAAAAAGAAAACTTAAATTAATTGATTATTTATTATTTATCCAACCAACTCAACTAATATCTAGTATACTAAGAAAAATTAAATGAAAAAGAAAAGAAGAGAGATCGATGGATTGCAGAAAAGCTGCAATCCACCATCTCTCTTTTAGTTTTTTCATCAGACGAATCCCAGCGAACAAAATTAGGACGTGTAAAAGTCCCTAAAGGATGTCCAACGGTGGACTTATACTGGTCGATGACGACCACACTCCGGAATGTTGCTTAAAGTGCGATGACTTTCAAAACCCCAAATTGAAACCGCAAACGACAAAGCACGCTCAAAATTCTCTAAATTGACGCTCATTCCTAGAATTTATAGATCTAGACTTGAATTTAGACAGTTCTAACAAGCTTCATGTCGCCGCATCATATATTAATGGACGTTGGACGGTATGTCACGGCGCCTATTTGCTGCACCCGGCAGTTAGTTGTTATAATTGAGGGAACAATCAAGGTCTTACATCATCTCACTCCGTACAATAGGTATTAATCGTTATTTGAATACGCGGAAGCTTTGATTGATCGTTCCAGAACCCAATCTGCATATGTGTGAGAAAGATATTTTGTTTATGGTTGCATGCATCCAACTTCCGTATTGTCTATTATTGACATTTCCAGTGGCATGGAAAACAATGGAAATGTGCTAAAGACTGTCAAACTCGCATTGCGGCATACCAAATTCCAGTTTGACAGCTCGTAGCAATTCTATTTAGCCACTAAGATTGAGATTAGCCCTACAAAAGTTCAAGAAACCAACAATTTTAATCATCACAGAACAATTTTAAAAAAGAATATTAGCCAAGCTGAACTTGACTTACATTTTCCTCTCCCCTCCAAATAAGCGAAAAGCTTGTGCTAGGAGTGGGTACCACAGTAGTGCAACGGGTGGGGTTCGAACCTGCGACCTTTCAGTTTTTAGTCCGCACCTTTAACCGTTGGGCTATTGAGGCTTTGGCTATTTAACTTAGGCTACTTTTTAGCGAAGCCGCAATCATCAACTAGTTTACAATAATGGGATAGGAAGTTTCATAAGCACTTGAATGTGACCCGTATGTACATTAAAAGACTATTTAGTATTTAGTTACATTGAGCTACTCGTAGGGAAACAACGGACATTCTGAAAACACTAATTAATAGGTCGTTTTATTTACCGGGTAACGCACTCCGCACTAAACTGCAGCTGAACATTTCCCATCAACAACCTATCTACATTTATCTATAGTATACACTAGCTGATTCCCGCGACTTCGTCCGCGTGGAAAAGGTTTGGAGTGATTTGCTACTATCCGCGAGAAGTTATGTCCTCTATCTCCGAAAATATTTAGTTATTATTTGGGTAACTTGAACCGTTTACGCAGCGCACGCAACGGAAGCCCTCAAATATGAATAATTTTCCCCGTTTTTGCAACATTTTTCACTGATGTTTCGCTCCTATTGGTCGCAGCGTGATGTTATATAGCCTAAAGCCTTCCTCGATAAATGAACTATCCAACACAAAAATAATTTTTCCATTCGAACCATTAGTTCCTGAGATTAGCGCGTTCAAACAAAAAAACTCTTCAGCTTTATATATTAGTATAGATTAATTCATAAACACATCACAGGACTTCTCTCGAGTCAAAAGAGTTTCTGGCCATAGTTCTCCATGCTAACCAAGTGCGGATAGACAGACCACTGCTGGACATAGGTCTCTTGCATGGACCTCCACAGGTCTCGATCTTACACCGCCTGAATCTAGCGGCTCGTTTGATGTCGTCGGTCTACCTAGTGGGGGGTCTGCCAAAACTGCGCTTCTCGGTGCGGGGTTGCCACTCCAGCACCTTGGATAAAATAAAAAACCAAAATTAGAAAGTCTTTTATGACAGACTCTACCACCGGTTAAGAAAGCAGATTCTGCTGAAAAGAGCCGGCAAAATCACTCAGCAATTTCTCAATGCAACAATATGCAAGTTTCAACACGACTAAATGTTTACCATTACTGCTAAAGCAAGTGAATTTCATCTGTTATCTCTTTCACCAAAGTTCCCTTACTTTTACAGGCTATCTAATGATGTTAGGCGACGCTTTCTGTTACTTTCTTTTTCACGAACTGTTAGAGGGGGAAATGACATTGGCTAAGGGATTGTATTTAGGGGCTATCTACGTAAAGAGACTAAGTTACTCCAACAGATGATTTAGGTATGGTTGTTGAAAACGGCAGAAGACGACTAAAGTTACGATACGATACTGTACCCGTAACATAAATGTGTGACTTTTGGAACGGGTATTCAAAAGTAACAGATATAACAGTACCATAGTCTCGAAATTCTTAGCCAAAATAGCTCAAACAGATGTCCACGAATACAAGATTCCGATAATTCGATGTCACTAATACCAAGTCGCCCCTTATCTCTAGTAGTAACTTCCTATCTTCAGTCATTTACTATCGTATTGGAAAACATAATACGTTGACCCATATATTTACTGTGTGAATATTACCTTAATTGATGTGTAGATAGCCCTTTATGGCTTTCGTGTCTGATCGAGTTAAGGTGATATAACGTGTGTGTTAAGTTGTTTTCAGACGTTCCGGCACCGACAGGTTTAGTAAAAATTAAAACGTAATTGTATATACATAATTGTACAAAGATGCGAGCGAGTTTTCTAATCTGCTAATGCTAGAAAATATGATAGCTTTCACAAAATATTGGTCTTCAAATAAATTTAAACATGAAATGAAACAATGAAAATTTGAGAAAAATTTAAATGAAGTTATTCGGAGGTTGAGATTATGTCTACTACCGTTCGAATATGGCAATAAGTATGATAGGTAGAAGTTGGTACATAGATATAGGATACAAACTCCAGCTTTTTCAATCCTTTTTGACAGTGGTCATGGGTGCGGCTATAGCTACAACCGGATTAAAAAAGCACCCGGTCAGAAAGGTGTGAAGCCAGCATAAGTTCCCCGAAACATCTGGAAGCGTTGAGTGCCGAATTCCTCCGTAATAAATTACTCGATCCATTCAAATGGATTTATTTGAATTGATTCGAATGCAAAGTGATGCGTTCATTACTTCGCGTTCATTATCAATTGAAAAGAATTTACCCTTCAGGGTTCCGTTAGATTGTTGAATCGATGATTGGTTTTGTGTGCGATCTCGATATTTTAATTAAAGGAAGTTAAGCTTTTATTCTTTGTACCGCGGTTGATTAAAAAAAATAGGGATTTTAGCTGCCATTTTCTAGAGCCTGATAAATGACGTTTTCTAAATGTTTTTATATTTTATAGATCGGAAAAACCTTACGTTATAGTACTCGTAATGCTATATTTATGGGAAAAACCAATTAAAAATACTGAGAATACCTATTGTTATTATAAATGCGAAAGTATGTTTGTCCGCCAATGACCACGCAGCTTCTTTTTATCCCTGAAAAATTAAGGTTTCCTCCGTAATTTAAAAAAAAATCTTTGCAGGTTCTTGTCACACCCATAAAAAATGATGTTAAAATGAGTTTATGTGATACATTTAAGCTACGTCTTATTAATATTGCATGATGTATTTATGTAGAGTTTAGTTGTTCATCTTTTTTAAGCAACAACACCTGTATATTACCCAAATTCGCAATAAAGCACTAGAAATTGGAATTCACCCAATCCTTTGGTAATGAATCTGCCACTGGGAAGTATGTTATTGGGTGGTTCGCAAGTAGCTACATTTGAAGACTGGAAATACTAGAGCAGTGGCGGCCGGCGCTGCCGCGAAATAACGCATCTAAATCCGTCACCGGTATTGTCGGTGCCACTGACGATTTGACACAGACTAACTAATACAAATAGTGGTTTAACAAGAAAAAGAAAGTGTAAAATCTTAGTTGAATAATAAAATACACACACACACGATAAATAAATCAAAATTCTGTTAATATTTTCTGTTTATAATTTTATTAAGTATCGGAGGTGGGCGTGACAGCTAGAACGCAGCCGTCACGTTTTAACTTTTTCTGTCGTCAACGTTTATAGATTTTAAGAACCTATGTAACAAAGAACGGAAAAAATTGGACATGACGTTCGTAATGTTGATTTAGTGCGCATTAAATATAGCCTATGACAGCTATAGTGACGATTGAGTTAACAAAATCGGTTTGAAGTTTAGGCTTTACGGTGGAACATATGTAAAATACAAAATTCGAAATTATTTATTTTATATATGCCAATCTGTGCCTCTTATGACAAGTCAAAACTCTACCACCCCGGTTCGGAAAGCAGATTCTACTGAGAGGAGATGGCGAGAAACATAGCAATTGCTCTTTTCAAAACGAAATTTTTGCATACACAATACATGTACATTTATGAGAGTAGTATTGTGTTTTTAACCGACTTCTTAAAATATAGCAAAATATTTGCACAGTAATAGTTTAAAATTGAAGAACGAAATGAAGTATTTACAAAAAAATTACGATTTTTGTGGAATTTTTCTATATTTACAAACACAACTAATGCTGTTTTGTAACCGTCTGTCTTCGGATGTTTGTTTGGATAAATATTAGTTTGAGCAACAACTTAAGTGGCTAGGTAAACTCACGACACTCTGAAGTAGTTATTTAAAGAATGAAAGTACGCAAGAATTTGCGGGTGTCCCCGAGATGACATTTCAAAAGTTAAAACATGTTTATGCACTTAAATGTCAACGATTGATAAGCAAGCGTTTAGAGACAGTTTAAGAAAAATGCATTAAGTTAACTTAGTGTAAATTGCCTTGCGATATGTATAATGTGTGACTCAGCATTATTTACGGAAGAAGGTACTCTTCTTGGTTTGTCCTTCAATCACGCCGTAACAGAACTACACATCGACGTGGTTTTTGTATGCGTATAGTTGACGGCAGGTTGAAGACGAAAGTGATATATGCTAATTTTTATAATGGAAACTCAAAGAAATCTCATGGGAATTTTAAAATTTTCGCGAATTAAGACGCAGAAATCAGGAGGTGGTGTTAAATAAAGCTAGAGTTTTATAAATAAAATTATAGAGGCCTTTGGCCTAAAATATTTATCTTCAAAATTGTTTTCCTAGGTTTATTCGAATATGTTATCAGATCTCACGTAAATCTCTCCGAAACAGTTTAAACTGGATTCCTTCAGTAAACACATAGAAAATTACTGGTGCCTATATCTACAAAGTTTGCTCAAAACTGGTTGGATGGATGCCGGTTTCCAGCAATCATCGTACAGTTGTGCGATCGGTATCACGACCCTGACAATGTGACGATGCTTGTTGCGCTACTGGCCGCGTTACATAATCTGTGACCGCGTGATTCGGGACTCGGCTATTTGCATTAGCGACCGGTTGTCGAATTAATTATATAAAATCCTCTTAACTTATGCACGTCTGTTTGTTTTATAAATGTCGCTTTCTCGTTTTAAATTAATGTATAACAGAAATATGTTCGTAATTTTTCATTTTTTAATTAACACCCTGCGGTACCGTGTCTACTTCACCTAATGAAAAAATAACAGTAGTAGGTAATAAGTAGATATTTTTTGCAAAATTAGTATTACGTAATAAAAATACTCATTATAGAGACAACAAAAATCGATACTTGTAAATAAGTTAAGCATTTTAAAATGTTTTAATTTCAATGTATGTATTGTAAGTGCCCGTTAGTAGACTAAATAAATAAAATAAAATAAGTTACTTTTGGGATTGATTTCTATAGTTAGTTTGCACCGAATGGATTTAATTTAGTGGTAAGAAGGTACTATTTTTTTTTTTTTTAGAAAGAATATTAGTCAAGCTAAAGTTGACAAATATCTCCGCACTTTTAACCGATGAGCAGTTGAGGCTTCAAATTAATAATTACGGCTAATATTCCTTAACAAATGTAGGCAATATTATTTATGCAGATAAATAAATTACTTTAGGTAATTATTAAAGTGTTGGTAATTAAAATAACGTGCATCACAGCGGGTTTTGAGAAACGGCGCTATATTTATATCGCGGACCTTTTGTCACAATTTATAGCGCATTTGCACGAATTCACGCTGATACGAGATTTATGAGGTTTACGGACGGTTTAGGGGCATGCCTCTGAACGATCCGCGGAATTCCAAGTAAAGACGTGTGTACATAGCTGTTACTCCGAATAAGAGGTCAACGCAGTATGAATCACTAGTTATTCGCCCCGTTTTTGCGCGCCTACCTAAAACTAGCAGTGCCGATAGTAGCTGGTAGGTTCTACACCTAGATCCTAAAGAGAATAGCTAGGTATAGACTAGTGTTTAAAGATCCAAATTTCTATCCCAGTCACTTATCATGGTTCGGAAACCGGAAAGCCCCGTCATGAGTGATGATTTTTATGTGATTTGATCAAAAGTGTGAGCGCAAATAAAAATGTGCTCTCTATTCCCTCACTCTCACAGTCCGATGAGACGAAAATCCGACACGACCGGGGAGAGATCAGGCGCAGAACCGACAGCTTTACATGCTCTCCGAGGAACGGGGGTGGCATTCCGCCAACTTACTGACTCAGGTAGAGAATTTCTTGACAGAAAAATCCTATACATTTATTGGCCCGACCAGGGTATCGAGCCGGTGTCGAATCCGGGACTACGTCATCCGCAGTCGACCATACTAACCGCTAGACTAACGGGGCAGTCAACACATACATAAAATCATACACACATACACTTATAGTCACATAAATCGGTACGCACGCCATGCTTCTTCTAATACTCGTAAAATTACAAACTAACGACGCATACAACGATCGTACAAAAAGTGGAAAGCGTGAAAACGGTGAGATAAGAGCGCGGCCGCTGACCCCGTGACGCTGATAGCTGAATTAGCCAGCAATTAGGAAGCCAGGGTATTTGTAGACGGGTTTTTCGGCAAGATTTGGCAGCCGTTGAGGACGGATTTAGACGTAGCTTTGATCTCCACTTCCCGCTATGGGGCATTGTGTTTCGACGTTTTGTCTACCAATGCTAGAAAATTAGAAAACTATGACGCGCTTGTACTGTTTTCGTCACGAATGTTGGATTTGCGCAGTAGTCTGATATTTATGAAAAAAATTGAGGCCCAATATTTATAATAATATTATTGATTTTTCTTATATATATACTTTTAGCGAGCAAACGAGCAGGCGGGTCACGTGATGTTAAGTGATTACCGCCGGCCATGAACATTTGTAGCGCATGAGGCACCACCAATGAGTTGCCGGCTCTTAGGAATTTGTTGGTCCGCCCCTTGAATAACCCCATGTTGTAGTTTAATGGGAACACCGTCGCAGGAAGTTGATTCCACACTTTCAAAGTACGTGGAAAAAAAGATCTGGCACAACGGATGATCAAAGTGCTCCAGGCACCCAGGTGGTGAGGGTGAAATTGTGTTCGGTGGCGAGTGGTGCGGTTGTAGAAAAAAGACGGTGGAATAAGATCAAACAGCTCTTCAGAACACTCCCCGTTATATTATACCTGATAGGCGATAGAATACGCAAAGAGAGCTTACATCTCTGCGGTGCTCCAGGCTTTCCAATGAGTTGGTTAATTTGGAATTGTCCACAAGTCGAACTGCCCGGTCAAATGGAACGAGGTTTTTATTTTATCTGTACAGTGTACACTGCAACACAAAGTTAAGAATACAGACGAGCGCGATTGAAGGACAAACAAACGAATAACACACTTTTGCATTTAATATAATAATATTTATGTATAACATAATATTAAGTAGGTATACCTAAAGGATTCTGTGGTACGTAACAGCTTAAAGTTTGAGAGCATCATGAAAAAATAAGAAATCATTATTCTCACATAGTAATTCTGGTCTGTAAAAAACGATCACCAAATTAAACTTAATGATTCAAAACAATAATGTACTTATCTATTTTGATACTATGCTTTCAGAGTTCAGCAACCTCGTTGTTCTTATCGTTAATACCTAAACGATAATGCATTCAAACTAGCTATTTTATTCAACTCTGTGATTTGCGAGAGCTGTAGGTATGTACTACAGTTTTATTGACACATCATCTCTCACCGACTGACCGAGTAGGTACGGATTTTTTATAGCGAGCAAACGAGCAGGCGGGTCACCTGATACTAAGTGATTACCGCCGCCAATGAACATTTGTAGCACCAGAGGCACCACCAATGCGTTGCCGGCAGATTCGAAGATTTCCTTTAAAAACATTTTTTTAAAGAATATCTACCTGTCAATGTGTTAGTAAATAAAAATCAAGATTTTAACTGTTTTTTTTTTTTTTTATATAATACATACCCAAGTCCAATATGGGTGTCCAAGATTCAGTGCTAGTCAAATGTATATTTTTTTAATCTTTTTATTTATGTATCTGAATAAATGTTTATTTATTTTATTTATTTAATTATAGAGGTCAGGTCAGTGCATGAAAGCCTCCGTAAACATATTTTTTTATTCGATGACAAGATAGTCCTTGACTGCGTTCTTACCTGATGGTAAGTGACGATGCAGTCTAAGATGGTAGCGGGCTAACTTGGAAGGAGTATGGTAGTGTACACTCAACCGATACCCGCTATTTCTACACGCCATCGTGCCGGAACGCTAAATCGCTTGGTGGCACGTCTTTAGGGTGTCACGTGGTAGGGTACTAACTAGCCACGGCCAAAGCCACCCACCAGACATAGCACTCGCACTACAATTATGTTTAAGTAAGAAGTTTTTGTAACGTGAAAGAGCCCTGAGAGAAAGAGGGCGGACAGTGTCTCGTGTTATCTCCACATCGTATATATTTTAATTACAGTGTCAAGGTCAAAACGTGCGATTATGTTATTTATTGAGTGAAAGTGAGGAGTGCGCCGCGACGAGTGACGCAGTGTTTGTGATACAAGTGAATAAAACATATCGACACTGAACTACTGACTGATAGGTACTTCCCTTCTAACTGACATTTTGTTACAAGACTTTATTTTCAAAACTTCTAACCACCGTGAAACAAAGAAAAACTCAAAATCTAGCTAAGTTTCATTGTTATTATTAATAGTAATCTAAATATACATATAAAAGGCAAGTGCGTTGATAGAGCAGTCAGTCGGTCACCTGACTGACTGACTGCTCTATCAACGCACAGCTCTAACCACTGGACCGATCGAGCTGAAATTTGGCATACAGGTAGCTATGATGACGTAGTCATCCGCCAAGAAAGGATTTTTCAAAATTCAACCCCGAAGGAGGTAAAATAGGAGTTTAAAAAATCGAACCTAACGTGAGCGAAGCCGCGGGTTAAAGCTAGTATAATAATATAAACGTAAAAATTCTTTTTACAAAACCGACTTTAAACGCCACTACATATATCAACTGTGCTTATACAATTTGAAGAGTTCGCTCGATTTCTCCAGGAATCCATCATCAGATCTTGACCTGATGATAACGGGACCACCTGGAACGTATACCCTTTCAAACTAATAAAGAATTTTCCAAATCGGTCCAGGCGTCTTCGAGTAATCGAGGAACCTACATTAAAAAAAAAAGTTTGCGACGAATTGAGAACCTCCTTCATTTTTAGAAGTCGGTTCAAAGACTTTTTTAAACATCTATATACTCTCTTACAACTTCCAGAGCTGGAGACTTTTGTAAGGACTTCTACATGCTGTGAAATTACGACACTTGTATCCAGCGACTCTGCAACTTGTTTGATGCCATTGGCCACTCCACATGATTTTAAAGTACTTATTGAAGCATTTCTCACTCGATGATATAGGCAATTGTTTGTTTTCTTTTACTACGGAACCCAAAATGGTGGCAAAAAATCCAAGAGCGATAATTAAAATGTGGTTAGAAACGTCCATTACAATAATACCGCTCGTTCCTCAGCGTTCATTCAGTGGATCGGGTTACTGATTGATGAGTGAACGTTGAACCGTCGGCTCGTGGAATGACAATGCCTGCCATTGAGCAATTATGCTCTTAATTAATGTTTGGGATATTGATGCTGATAAGTACTGAGATAACACTTGAGGTTGCCAATGTTTGAGAATGATTTATTATGAGTTGACGACCTGAAGCACATGGCTTCGTAATGCCCGGTTTTTTTCACCGTGATCTAACCTAGCTGATTTTTTTTAACAAGTAAATTAAATAAAACAAAACCCGACCGCTTTTAAAAGTATCGATCAATTTTAAATTCAAACGGTCTTATTCTCTTCTATATTCTATTCTTATATTCTATTTTTTATTAAACTTTTCTCGCTCTTGAATATATCCCGCACGTAACTAAATTTTGATTGAAATAGTATTTTCACACGCTAACAGCGTATGAACACTCTTAAATAAAATACTTTGAATGGGCCACAGTATTTTCTCAACCATAAAATTAAGCGAAAAAATTCGAATTAGACTTTTCCTGTTTCACAAAAATTAAGAAAGAAAGCGTGGAAGGTAATCTGCGTGACATCCTTTTGTGTCACTAATTTAAAAAGTTAATCAAGGAGAAACAATGGAGAAATCTTGAATGGCGAGTTCTTTAACTAATTTAATGGTGAGTGGTGGCCCATAACTGACATCCGTTATTGCTAAAGAAACCCGTGGTTAGGCGAATGACGAGACGAAAATAAACTAATCTCATCATTAACCCACCACCGGCCTTCAACTGGGCACTGTTGACAGAATAGAATAGATAATTCTTTATTCAAATAAACTTTTACGAATTGCCTTAGAATCGTCAAATGAATCTATAACTGGTTCGGACGACTGACAAAAGTTAATTTACACAAACAAATTGAAAAGGATCTCAATTCAATTTTCAGAAAGAATTTTTGTAAAATATGGGCGAACACTATGTATGTGAAATACAGTAATAATACTTAATTTAGTTCTACTAAACCAAGCAAAACTCTTAACAGAAAAAATACAAAACAATGTGTACAATTCAGTTCTATAAAATCTCTAAACTAAATTGTCGGACGTAAAAACTAAATAAGACGGACGTTAATCTCGTACAATCTCATTTCGTAGATATAGCAGTAGATGTCAATTTAGTTTTTGTTGTTCATAATCCTTCATAATACTTACTCCTTGCGGAAATAAGGATAACACTAGATTTAGAAAAGGATGGAACAGTCAATTTAGTATAGTTTAGAGATTGTGTTTAACGAAATTATGTTACAAACAATGTTATTAGCAACAATATCTGTTGAATTGAGAAAATTAATAACAAATTAAATGGAGTTAATGTACACCACGTGATGTAGCTTAAAATAAATGGTTGCTTCAACTTTAAATATACGTCAAGTTACAAATATGATAAATGAGGTCATCTTCTCAGCCAAATTAATTAATAGACATAACGAAAACCCCTGTGAGATGATAGAAAAAAACAAGCTACTCCAACACGTGTTGATTTTGACATCTGCACTATGCTGTTAATTTTCGTAATCCTCCGGAACGAAGCGCGCCATATTCATTGAAAATACTTTAAAAATAACGGCTACGAAATTAGATTGTTAGACAAAACAAGCTTGAAGTCTTAACTTGGTCCATATAGAGTTAATTTTTACATTTTGATTAACATTTACATAGCTAGAGTTGGTTACTTATGAAGTTATGAGTTATAATTGTAAATATTTAAAGAAGTGAAAGCAAAAAGAAAAAAATCCATCGATAAAACTGCCTCTAGATACGAGTACATATTTCGTGAACAAAACTTTCTTGTTGATTCCCTGTGATTAACAAGAAAAAAGCCTAAGTTTCTACACGTAATATTCAGTATGGTTTATATCAAAAATTAAAGGCTTCAACTTTATGAGCTTAGCTTGGGATTTACCTACTTTACACCATTGTTATACACACGCTGCTTGAGTGAATGGTACGAGTATAACTGTTTCACTTACGTTCTCATCTTTCAATCAGCACACAAAAAGTTCTTCGATTATAATTTGTTCCGTACTGTTAAGATTATAAACGGAATGCTTGTATCTCGAAAACAGTTTTGACGGGTTCCGAGCTATTTGGATTTCACACTTGAGCTGCGAAGCGAAAAATTGTTCAGTTTGTAAACATTTTTATCGTCTATTGTATTGTTGCTTTTATCAGAGATTCAACAGCTTTATTATTTCTTGTTTCAAGACTGGAGCGTGTGAATGAATTTGTTGCACGTTTTTTTTTTGTAAAATGTGCCTATGGTTCCAAAATTATTCATCCGGCATGGCGGCGCGTGGAGAACAAGATTTTAAGTGGATTTTAGTGGACTATGTTTTTGGGGATCTCAAATCCGACTGATTTGGATGGAGACATAGTCTATCGGAAGGAACTAGCCAGTAACCTGGAGTCCTTTGAAACTTCGGCGCCGCGCCGACTCGTGTCTTCCTTTTTTGTACAGGCCAGAGAAAGCATAACACAGCACCTTTCACTAATTTGTTTAATTATTTGTTCATATTTTATTTTATGGGGTTAAATCTTTAAATGCAGTTTTATAGAGTTGCTATTGAATCAATTTTGTCAGGCAGATCTGTAGGTGCGTCTTACAAAATGAATTCGATCTATGCTTTAATATCCTTTAAGTCTATCAAGCCCAGGTATCGATTTCTACAAATAGGTTAATTACATCACGACATAGTATAAGTTACACAGACTTGATGTCCGTGCTATTATTAACGCAGGCCTATCGTTTGTTGCAGATTGTGAGACGGCGCCCGGAAATCGGATCATTGCGGTGGGAAACCGAGACGTGTTACAAATGTGGTGCAATACAACAATGTGTACATTTATACAAAAGTATTGACGACGAACGAAACTAATTCGAATTAATTTACTTACATTAAAAAAAACAAAAATCTAAAATATAGTGACTGAGTAATATGCATCATAATTTCATCAGTGAAACAGTCAATTTAAATAAACCATCTTTGGTATTGAAGCTTGATACAAAACTAATCATACATTAAACAGTGAACATTACAATCGGAGTGAGTTAATTAATATGCGTGATGATTGGTTCGTGGATCCCGTGAATGTGACTGGTTTTAGAGTCCCGTTTCGGGCGTCGAGTTTGAGAGTCCCCTATTGGGCGCCAATATTGACAGTTCCGTACCGGGTGCCGAGTGCAGATTTCGCTCGTCTCGGTAAAGTCCCGTTTCGGGCGCTAGTATCGAAAGTCCCTAATCGGGCGCCAATATCTCGAGTCCCTCGTTGGGCGCCAATATCTCGAGTCCCTCGTCGGGCGCCAGTATCTGCAGTCCCTCGTCGGGCGCCAGTATCTGCAGTCCCTCGTCGGGCGCCAGTGTCTGTCGTCGCCGTTCGGTCGGGCAGCGCGTAGTGTCGGCGGGCGCGGTCGGCGAGGCGATGCGCCGCGTGTGAGGTGACGGCGCCCGCGCGGCTGCCATGGGCGCGGCGCGACATGGTCCGCCCGCGCCCCGTGCGGCTGCTGCTGGCGGCGCTGGCGCTGGCCTCGTGCGCCGCGGCGCCCGCGCCCGAGCCGCGCGCGCAACGCTCGGCCAACCTCAGCCACATCACCGGCACCTCGCGCACCATACAGATGTTCCTCAAGAATCGCTATCTGCAGCTGATGCCGGATGGCACCGTCAACGGCACCACAGACGCCAACAGCGTTTACAGTGAGTGCCAGCTTGTTTCTTATTTTTTTGCGATCGAAGGTTTCTTAGCGTTATTTTGACATTCCTTCTTTCTATTCTTCGACGTGGGGAATCGAGTTGGTTATTATACTCAAAGGGGATCGAAGACTGTACTGAGTGACCACTTAGAAATCTAGCAAATGCTACCGAAGTTTTTTTTCTACTTCTTATTGTGTAATTTACACTGACATTTGACCCGAAAAAACAAAGAATAAATTTTTTTTTATTCGATGGCAAGATAGTCCTTGACTGCGATCTCACCTGATGGTAAGTGACGATGCAGTCTAAGATGGTAGCGGGCTAACTTGGAAGGGTTATGGCAGTGTAAAATAAAAATAAATTTGTGAAAAAAAATATGAACATAAAAATAAATCTCCGACATCAATTACCTCAAAGTTCAGTGAAGGATTCTAATTACATACCCTTTCTATAGCGATTCCATGTCGTATTGCGGTTGGAATGTGTCCATTTCCCGGTATGCGATTACGACTCGCTGTATGGGTGTAATGGACACGGTGTGAGCCATGTTATGTCACCCGATATCGCCTTCGCGGAAGCGCTATGCGGTCGGGAAATGACGATACAGACGGACAAATATTATGTTATAGCGAACATTACAGTACTTCAGAGGTTTTTTCAGTTAGTGTATCACCGATACCTACTACCGAATGGCAGTTTAGACTTATCTATAATAAAATAAAGCTGATGCTGATATCTGCATCTTAGTCTACAGGACTTTATAAATCCAATTGGAAATTATTAATTTTCCTAAATAAAAATTTTACTACGTTGCATTTTTTTTTAAATAGATTCAGCAGTTTAAACGTGGTTTGTACTCCGAAAAAATGTAGATTTTCTATTTACACGAATTTAAACAATATTTACAAACATATTTATATAGTCGGGGTTATTAAACAATAATTTTGTTATTGAAAAAGTTACGCGTAATAATGTAATTGTTATTATAATTAATTAAGTTGATGAATCTACATATTCTGGTCGGCTCTTCTCACCAGAATCCGTTTTCTGTACCGATGGTGACTTGAGATAAATAAATAAGAAATAATAAAGAGAGATAAAGAAATAAGAAAGAAGATATAACGTATCTAGCCGGAGAAAAACAATGTTTTACCGTACCGTAAAAAGAAAAAAATTACTTTTAAGCTGCTGAGTGTACGCTTTATTGAAATTTGTTATATAATTAAGAGCATAAAAAGTCAAGTTACATTAGAATTATTATTACCAATAAATAATGAAATAACATTTTATCAAGAAGTAAGTTTATTAGATTTTATTCAAACATGTAACAGAAGCTTAAAAATTTGAAAGGAATTTAAAATAAAAGTAAAATATACCAAATAGGTTCTATTCTAAATTCAACAAAGACGTTTATTTTATGTGGGAACGAGAAAACGGTCGCTAAACATATTTTAATTACCATAAATTATAAATAAATTGAGTGAATTAAGGCGAAAATGTTCGCTAATGGCCAGAATTAGTTTATACACTATAGTCGCAATTAATGGCAACCAGACGGCCGCCAGACGGACGTTACGTAATAAGTGCCGACCCGCCTCGACGACACGATTTATCTTTTTTCCCGCCTAGGGGTGACTTATTTATTTATTTATATTGCAAGTACCGCCAAATGTTGTTACATCCAAACTAATAATCTAAATGTGAAAGTAACTCTGTCTGTCTGTCTGCTTGTTACGCTAAACTGACAAACCAATTTTAATGAATATTGGTATACACACAGGCAACCGTTTTTACAAAATTATACTTGGGGGTTTACTAGGGATTTTACTCCATAACTTCGTCAAATCTAAACCAATTTTCATGATTCTTTCTTTATTGCAAAGTGCATTAACGGTTAAGTTTTGTCCCATTTTGGTGAAGATCTAAAAAATATTGCTGAAGATAGAGGACACAACTCCTCACGGTCAAGAAAATCAAGTTTAGTTGCCCTTGAAAGTGTAATCTACAGCGCAGCGCATCGAAGTTTGAGAATATAATTGTACAGCGCATCGAAGTTTGAGATTAGTTTTTAATCAGAAAAAATGAAGAAAAATAAAAATAGATCCAGTTTTGTGACTCGTTAGATCCGTCTTGGATGTGAATAGAGTGAGACTGCGTGCGATCTATAAGATCTCATGAGAGTTTAGGGCAAAATCCTCCCACACGCGACACAATATCTTGTTTCATCGATCTAAATCAAACGCAAATTATATGCACCGGTGGGTACATACAACCACCCGCGATTTACTATCAAATTTGACAAGATAACGATGCTAAATTGTGTTCTACTCACTCTCTAAACTAAACTAAATTGACACTTGACAATAGCTGTACCTATCTTTTTCAAAACATTCTCTAAGGAAAAGGATAGCAAAAAAGATATCCTTACTTCCTTACTATTATTATTTAAAAGTGTGTTTGTTTGTTGGTTTATCCTTCAATGTTCTCTTTAAAGTTTCTGTGGTGGTGTCGTGTGGTGCGGGTTGTTACGTTCCCTCAAATATGGTTGAGCGAAGCAATGGCTGGATCATGCGTCATGCTCGTGAACGGGTGCCACCAACGGGAATGGGTCTGCTTTTGCCTGCCTGTGTTAACATGTATTGAATTGTATTTATTTGTATTTGTATTGT
Organism: Hipparchia semele; assembly: GCA_933228805.2. NCBI lineage: Eukaryota > Metazoa > Arthropoda > Insecta > Lepidoptera > Nymphalidae > Hipparchia > Hipparchia semele. The sequence goes on from OW121729.1 coordinate 11,704,848, forward strand.
ATTTATTTTTACTTGTATTGTACTCAGGAAAATTCATCGTGAAAGCACTGAATACATAGCATAGTTTCAATAACAATTGTAAAATTTTTATTTTTTTGAAAAGAGCAACCGCCGAGTTTCTTACTGGCTCTTCTCGGCAGGAAAGGCATTCCGAACCAGTGGTAGATTCATTGACCATTCAAAAGTGCTTGTAAAAGTTTATTTGAATAAAAAATATTTCTATTTCTATTTCTATTTCAATCACGCTGCAACAGAGTTACGGATCGCCGTGCTTTGCATGGGTATAGTTAGGGACCTGGAGTGTGACATAGGCTACTTTTTGACCCGGAAAATCAAAGAGTCCCCGCGGGATTTTAAAAATTAAATCCACGCGGATGAAGTCGCAGGCATCAGCTAGTCAAGAAATATAGTCATGGAGGTCACTACATTAGAAATATCATCGACTAAAGAGCGTAAAAAATCCAGATAAGTAATTATAAGTACAGCGCTTCACGCCTAACAGTAGATAATAACAATACGGGAGATCTAAAAGTCTAATCTGTTTCGATCTAGTTAATTATAGGTTATGCAGGCTCAGCTGACTGTCAAATTGTAATAATGACTCAATTACGATTGAGATCGCTCCGGGCGCCGCGCGGTGGTCCGATTGTGATCGTAAAAGGGGAATTATGCCTCAAGTTTGGTATTACGTGTACCGATTGTCATCGAGTCTTTATGGTTGCAAGTTTGAGTATGTTTTTATCAACCTTCAGCGCATAGTTTCTATAGTCTACTAGCTTTTGCCCGCGACTCCACTCACGTCAAGTTAGAATTTAAAAAAATCCCAGCTTAGTGGATGCCTACGTAATATAAGCTATCTGCATGCCAAATTTCAGCCCCATCCGTCCAGTGGTTTGAGCTGTGCGTTGATAGGTCAGTCAGTCACCTTTTCTTTCATTATTTACGTAAAAGATGTCAGACACATCTTTCAAAATGAAAAGAAATGAAAAAGCATTAATTATAGCAATAAAGTAAAGTAATAAATTAGTCTTGTAAATATGCTAAATGAAAACTTCTGTATTTTTAGCTATTTATCCATGAACGAGGTCATTAAGTAGAATAAGATCGGCGTGTAGATTATTTGGTGATTTACTACGTTATAAATATGTTATTAGTTTGAATTAAAATGTTAACTTTTTTAATGTTTCGCTGAAAGACATTTCAATATCGAAACAAAATGGCGTGTCATTAAATTAATAAACAATAATATTAACAGTTATCGTCTATCTACCTCGACAAACTGTTGAAAATATAGTATTCTTATTCCCATTTTCATCGTTACCTAATTTTAGCTGACTACTTTAGGTGACGCTTTCTGTCTATTTCATTTTCACATTAAAAAAGGGATTGCATTTAGGGGCCTTCCTACGTAAAGAGTTAGTTAGTTAGTTTCGTGAAAACGAAATTTATCGAAAGGGTCACATAGCTTAGCTAAAAGTTAAACTGGTACATCGCACCTTTAGAATTATAGTCACCTAACTAAAACTTCATGTAACTTCGGTTTAAATACATTTAAATTTAATATAATATTACCAATCTATATATATAAGATCAATATATAAAAATCTGCAAAAAAACATTTTTTCTAATAAAATACGGTAGAGATACATTTAAATTTACTCAACAATATATCTTTTTGAATTTTTTTTTGCTCATTGCACATAGATTGAAATTTTTGAATTAAGTAGGTCACTTTAATTCTAAAGATGCGATATAATGAATGTATTTGTTACTTATGGTTCAGCGCAGCAATGTTATTTTTCATTAATATAATAAATTGAATCATCATCACCATCATTCATATTAGGTATGTTATAAATGATGTTACGTAATAGTACCAAGACCCCATTACAACCACTGCAAAAAACGGCCACCATGATCAAGCCATAAAAACATGGTGTTTATGTCTATGGCCAAATTAAGCCAATATAAAAACGAATTTAATAGCAATAAAAGTTGGGAATGATATCTTGAATCTTTATAGCACTACTGACAATAATAATATTATAATGTTTGTAATTTATGCTCTTTGACAACGTTGTTATTTTGTTGTTTACGAAGCACTAAAGTCTACAAAGGATTTTAATTTGTGTATTTGGTGGCAGTTTTAAATCCCAACAATATATTTTTAGAATCGTTTAATTTTTTTATTTCCAATAAATTATATATAACGTGAGCAAATTCTAAAAAGTAAATTGAAAATTTAAAACACCCCTCAAACGTGAAATTAAAAAAATGTAATTTGCCATTTTGTGATAGCGGCCATCTTGGATTTGAAATTTATCATAGTGCCTAGCCTAGCCTTTCATTTGATACCCATACTAAAAAATATGTAATCCGTCATTTTAAAATAAATACTTAATAATCGTTAATAAGTTAATCGCGGCAGACATTTAATTAATAAAATTAATAATAACATACCTCAACTTTTATTAATTTCTAAGTTTATATTAAGTCATGGACTTTCTTCATTTGAGCCCTAGCAAAATAACAACGTTGTGTTTACTTATGTAAGATATCTGCAGAATTTTAACTAATTGAATTAGGATCCTTTCATGACCTGTCATGAAATTCCACTTAATAGAAACTTAATTACATTTCAAGTATGTAAGTTTTAAAAGCTACTCATAACAGAAAAAAGCTTCTTAAATTACTAACTTGTTTTAAGTAGTATTTATTACACTTGCATCTCGCGGCGTGATGTATGTAACGATAGCTCGTTAATTTATTTTTAAAGTGCTCTTATTCGTACCCACTAAATCAAATGGGTGATTATAAATTAGTTCCTGGTGGAATACGTATAGTTCTTGTAAATATATCAGATACTTTTTTGCCGATAGCCGCAAAGACATAATAACATATAGAAGTATAGTACCCATTACCGAGTATACCTATCTATATTTTATTAAGCTAATTTTTGTTGTGCAAAAATATAATTAAAGCAAAAAACAAATAATCCCCGGATATATCTAGATGTAATGATAAATGGCGAGATCACTGATTTGTAGAGACATGTACCGCCTCCCGACACTCCCTACAGGCCTAAAGAGTTGAGGGAAGAAAATAAAGGAAATTGCCGAGCAATTTATTATCTCCCGACATGATATGTCTTCGGGACTTCCTCTAGTTGCAAATAGAAATATTTTGCTGCAAATTGCAATATGCATTATGTTTGGCCTAAAATATAACATATTCATTTTGTTCGTATAAAATGTAGCTTATGCTATCCGGACCATAATAACGAATCGATTGACACCTCATTTATCAAAATCGGCTCTTCAATTTAGGCGCTTCTCAGAAACATACAGACATACGTACGCGCTTGCATACATAGACTACAAAAAACATAATATTCTCTTGCTTTGGCTCAGTCGGGTAAAGAACGATGTATCAAGCCAGTCTGCATAGCCTCTCACTGATTTCAATAATATCATAGAATTTGAGAAAACGTCAAGACATACTTACGTCAATAAGCGTAAAAATTCAATTATTATTATTGTTCTACTAGTTATTCTGTAGACAAATATGCAATACTAGCTTTTGCCGCGACTTTGAACCCCTACTTAGGGATTCAATTTTTAAAAGTTATTTCGTAGCAGATGCCTACGTCATTTAATAACTATCTGTAACTTTAGCCCAATCAGTCCAGTCAGAGTCCAGTCATTTGAGATATGCGTTGAATGTTTATATTAGTCAGTCAGTCACCTTATCCTTTACATAATATTTAGATAAATTGGCAAGTCAATATAGTATTTAGCTAAGCATAGACAATGCTAGATGACTTAAGATTCGGTCAAAGACAATTTATTAAACGTAGAGTAACGACCTAAAAACAATATTAATATAGCCACTCTCTACGTTCCAATACTAATGTAATTTACTATGCGCACGTGCTAACTGCTGAAGGCATAATAATTCAAGATTATTTAAGTCGATTTTGATCACTGACCTGTCTGTATCTTTAATCTATGATTAACACTGAACAGGCTGCTGTGATTTCTTTTTTGGACCGCCATCTTGGCGTTGTAAGCATAGATATGAGTTTCTCTGGAACTCATAATATTGCAAATGGCGTACCGACACTCGTATGTCAAATGTGGCGCTTTAAATTGATCCATAATTAAGCTGTCATTTGTATAAGGTCAGCTAATCACTGTTAATCATAAATTAAATGTAGAGATCAATGATTTTGATATATTTATTGCAATAAATGCGCCAGCAATGAATCTGGGTCGGCCAACAATAGTTTTTTATTTCAATTACCGACCTACACATCGAATTTATTTTCATAAATTCAGTGTAAGCTATATGTAGAGTGGTGTGACCTGATTGCGACAGTGCATATTATATAGTGGATTGTGTTAGCTAGCATGCCAGAAAAAATCCCCGCGATGAAATAAAGAATCGCGTTAAAGAATTCTAAAATTGGTTATTTTGAGTCACATCGTTCCTCCTGCCTCTGAAATTTGGAAGTGGCTTTGGCCGTTGGTAGTTAACACCCTACCGTCAAAGACGAGCCGTCAAGCGATTTATGGCGTTCTTGTTGCAACAATAGATTTTTCTCAAACGTGCATGGAAATATTGTCATTATTTTCGAAAAAAGAACACGCGAAGTATCGAATTGTCGGACAAAGAAAATCAAATCCATTGCAAGAGCGTTTTTTGAATTTGGAACATTACAACGCTCCGCGAAACAGTTGTTTCGCGGAGCGTTTTTTTTTTAAATATTGCAGGAGCTTCGTAATGTAATGCCGTTTCATACAACAGTATGAAATGGCGTGCTGGGGTTACTAAATACTCCTTGATCGGATCTCTTTTGTCATTCTTGGCATACCATAGTCTCTTTGCTTAGTACAAATTGCGTTTACGTGGCTGTATAGCCATAAATGCGTTTGCCTGTCGGCACAGATAATAAAAAAAAAAATTGGCGGTAAAGCTGAAAATTCGTCTTGATTTGTTATTTACATACCTAGGGTGGCAGACCCAATTATGGGCACTTTAAGAGTTTATCTTATTTTAAATATGTTTTTTAAGTATACATTTAACCAAATTCTATAAATCCATGTGTTCATTAGGTTACTTGTTTAATAAAATATATAATTAATGAAGATATTGAAATTTTTTTGCTTAAATCAACTAGAATTTTAAATAAGATTGAAAAATGACCCAGTCCCCAATTATTCGCACATTTGTTACCAGTTATGGGCACAAAATTATCCAATTATCAACACTCAGATTTTAATAGAGTTTAAGGGAAATATAACGCTAGGCTACCTACGGAAGTCTTTTAGAATATAGATTTTATTACGAAATAATATACGGAAATTCTTATAGTAACTGTAGGTGACTTAACTTTTTTATATTTATTATATTTAAAACAAACACCCTTACATATTTAATAAGAAAACGTAAACATAGTCTTTATCAAACGACAGACGTCCACAGCTGGACAAAGGTCTCTTATATGGACTTCCACAGGCCTCGGTCTTACGCTACCTGAATCCAGCGGCTCTCTGAGACTCGTTTGATGTCGTCGGTCCACCTAGCTTCCCGGTACGGGATCGCTACTCCAACACCATGGGATCCCATCGACCATCAGCTCTTCGAATTATATGCCCGCCCATTTCCACTTCAGTTTCGCTTAGCTATGTCCGTGACTTTGATTCTCTTACAGATATCCTCATTTCTGATATGATCTCGCAGGGATACTCCGAGCATAGCTCTCTCCATCGTCCGCTGAATGATTATTGTTTCGTGATAAATAACTGCCCATAGAACTTTCAACCTCTATCCATACCTCAGGTGGAGAAGAAATGTGACAGCCTTCGTCAGTTTTCAGCCGCGTCAGCTGGCTCTGTCCGATAGATAGATCTCTCACGGACACTTTGGAATGGAACTTCTGTTCCACTAGATGGTATCTTTAAGATACTTGGTATTCAAGGCCCGCAGGTCGCGAGTTCTTTTCTTAGAGATCTGCCTATTAACCTACCAGTAGGCATCCGCGTCTGCTGACGACTGAAGTCTCATTTCTTGTCTGTCTTCCATCAGTTTGAGAGTAAAGTCAGAGAACTTCTTGGTTCTTTTCGTGTGATGGGTCTTAAAGAATTTAGACTCCAGAGTATGGACAGTTTACACACACTTGTTAAGATCGTCTACAGACTCCTAGTCTGCTAGGGAATCGAATCGCTTCGGAGTGTTAATAAACAGGAAAATCTCCAAATTTTGTAACCAGATACTGACACCCCTTGTTTTGCAATGAAATAACGGGAAAATTTCATTTACTTTTTGAATTAGTAACTAATAATACTTAGAAAATCAATTGAAAACAATTATATTATTAAAACTCAAATAAAACCACAGTTAAATCATTATTAAGTAAGTACTGACCCTTAACGTCGATGAGTCAAAATGGCCGAAAATCTTCGGGAACTCCAGAACGATATCTTTCAACTACGATACTGACGTCATTTTAAAACATTCCAGATTAGAAAGGTTGCGATTGTGAAAAATATGAATTCCCCTAAATATTTTTAATCTGAAAATTTAAAAACCACAATCAGAAACTTATATTTTAATGTTTTTTGCCAAGGTGCGAATAAACTGGTGCAGTGCTAGCAATTGGGTTGGTCACCCTACTTAAAAAATATAAATTTAATAATAATCAAAATGAGTTCCAACGGTTCAGAGAGTGAAATGGAGATTGATTGTACCTACTCCACCAGATTTAACTATGTAAATGATAAAAAAGCGTGGATATAATTCGCTCCAGTGATTCATAAGACAGTAATAACTATCCTGTGTTCAATAACAATTGTAAAATTTTTATTTTTTTTGAAAAGAGCAACCGCCGAGTTTCTTGCTGGCTCTTCTCGGCAGGAAAGGCATTCCGAACCAGTGGTAGATTCATTGACGATTCAAAAGTGCTTGTAAAAGTTTATTTGAATAAAAAATATTTCTATTTCTATTTCTATTAAACCAAAATGGCGGATGGATTTGGATGTATAATATAAAAAGTGTTTTATTTCCCTGCATTCTTTTGAGAAAAGCACTATATATGCCTCGGCGGGAAATGGCAATTGCCTGTCTCGTATTTAGTGAAGTCCTCGCCTACGGCTCGGCCTTCAAACTCATACTCGACCTGCAATTGCCTACTTCCCTGCCTTTGCAATAATGTACTATTAGTCTATGGCGAGAGAGTGTCGACCAATGAGAGGCGATTGGGATCGTCACACTATAGCAATATTTTTAGACAATCGCCCCAGCAGTTTTCAAGACATATGTAGATTGTTAAGCTAAGATTCCTATAAAGAGAAACATTTTGAAAACAATGCAAAATCGAGGCAAATAGGCCAAAAATACTCGTAACGCAGACTCTAGGGGCTAGGTATTGTTCGGCCCACGGCAGATTCTAGATTATACACATATAAATAGAAATCGCGTGTGCGATCTGTGCGTGAAGGATTTATGCCATTGGAGAGCCATAAATACATATTATATGGGATGTAAGGGTTTTTTAGTGCTAGGTATTTTGAATCGAAGTAGTTTCTTATATGTTTGCAATGAGAGCAATCAGAACTGCGATTTTAGATTTTAGATTTATAAGTGTAGGTTAACACTTCAATAAAAAATAAAAAATTGAAAAATTCTTGTTTACTTTTTTTTAATTTATTTATTTACTAATGGACGCTTAAATAACGATGCCATCGAACTGTGAAACAGTTGTTGTCGACGTGTAGGGTTGTTAAAAACATACTCGTACATGATGATAGTTGATACCACGAGCGAAGAGAGCATGATTTTTTTTTACAGTATCTCAGTATCAGTACCAATTAGGGGTATGGGTTGAATTTACACTACTATATACTCCTCCCAAGTTAGCCCACTACCATCTTAGACGCCATCATCACTTGCCATCAGGTGAGATCGCAGTCAAGAGCCATCTTGTCACCGAATAAAAAAAAATCTAAGATACCCGAAACTTTGATTTCTAGCGAAATAAGACGCACGAAGTGATTTCCCGAAGCTTTATAAATAGCTACATTTTGCTTTACGAAATTTCGAGAACAATCCCGAAATTTTCACGCCAATATCCAATTAAAACTCTCACGCGATCCCAATTAGATAACCTCAGTCGATCGACCAATTTACACTGCATAAATTCTGCGCAAAATTTGTTATTCAAAATGCAGAAATTCCATTTTTCCCGGGCACGTAACTGGTAGTGGATGGAGTCGTAATGATGATGTGCTGAGGAGGCGATGCTAACAGGTGCAAATTGCTATATTAAACCGTCGGGCTATCAATCTCTCTGTCGCCGATGCGCCGGCGCAACCACGATTTTGTTAGGGAACCACTACACTTTGTTTCTGAACCAAAAAGTTCTTATAACTGGCTGGCGTGTCCGTGTCGGACGAAAGTCCCCTAAAATTTAAGATATTAAAAAAAAAAAAAAAAAAACATCTCTCATTTGCGACAAGGGTGACATAATTCAAAATTCACCAATTTTAGTGTCGAAAATTTATACTTTTTGCTATAAAAACAACATTACGCTAAGCACAAAAAATAAGAGCGAGAGAGATTGCGAATTAATGCTCTGTCGCATTGTTGGCCGCTGTGTTGTTTCGAGACCGCAGCATCCACAAAACATTACTCTCTAACGAGAGAATTTTCTCGTCGTCGATTTTGAATTATGTCACCCTTGTCACAAATGAGTGACATATAATTTTAAATACTTTTTGATGGACGCTTGACATACATTTTAAGTAATGTACTCTTTAGACGTCAATTATGTGAAGATTGGGTATTTGGCGTAATTTTTTTATACACTTAAAATAAAGGTTTTTAATATCAAAACACAATGTAATTTTTCTTTTTTTAATATCTTAACTAGTCTCAAAAATATAGAGCTTTTAAGTTTCCTGTTAGACAAAGTGAACGCGCGCTATTAAATCATGACGTTAAAAGACCTAGTAACTAGCACTAGCTCCATACACTCTTCATAGAAAATTTCGTTTTTGAAAGAGACGGATACAGTTGCAGTAAAACAGCTTATAAGTTATTTGTTTTTTGACCGATTTATTTTCTGTTTTTTTGAAATTTTAATATTTTCGATATTAATTAATGAATATTCGATTCAACCCAATTACTCAATTATGTCGCAACGTTCGCAAGTTATTAAAAATATTTCGTACAGTGTTATATTAAAAATCCATAGATAAAAATTTCTGTACCTAAAAAAATTCCCAAAAACGAAATTTTTGTGGGCGTAATTTTCATTTTTATAATTTGTTGTTCTCACATGATAATATTTCACAAATTAACATCAGCCTCAGAGTCTCAGAGAAATTTTTGTCCTTGATACACTACTTTTAGTTATGACGGTAAAATGCGTATTTAAAGATACGCCTAGTGTAGAAGCTCCCTTACAGGGATCCGCGCAAAATTTATTGTTTTCCCTTCAAGTTGAATCATGTTTTTTGTTGGCGACTAGTTTCCGTAATTACATCACAGCGATTAGCCTGATCAAAGTGTCAAGATCAAAGAGTCTCTATCAATATATGCAGAACCGATTACAAATCCTTCCTGCATTGCAACCTTGCAAGTTATGGTGTCCTTCTGATTATTATCGACACTTGTGATTACCGTTTCGTATAAATAATGGCAAGTAACAATGTAGTTTCAGCTTTCATTAGGTTGGCTATCCACTTCTACTACTGTCGGTTCATAAGCACATCTCTGCTCGCTTGTGTGGCTAGGTACCCTTAGACTGTAGGTTTTGTTGCTACTATTCCTACTGAGGCTTTACATCCCTACTTATTATATGCTAGCTTTAACCCCCGGCTTCAAACCTACCATCTATTAAAAGTAATCCGAAGCGGTGATTCACAAAATTACCCATTTTGATTTATTCGATTTTTCAGCTGTTTTTTTAGGTTTTTCTATATTTTTTTTAAATTTTAATCCTGTATTAGAGCAAGCATAACAAAATAAATTATTTTTAAGTATATAAGTACGTAATGTATAGGTTTGTATAGATGCGAAAGTGCGTTTGTTATTTGGTTATTCCTACAACCAAGCAGCAACGGATTGTGATTTTTTCCATGGGTATAATTGAGGATCTGAAGTGTGATAAGTAAAAGTTAAAAAAAAGTCTGTCACGGGAAAACAAGGGGTTTCCAGGGGATTAAAAGAACATTATAGGGAGTTGACAGAAATAGAACTCCACCGAAACAAAAGCTAGATGTTTTTATACAAATTACAGTCAATATATTCAACGTGTGCCTAACAAGCAAGCATCTAAAAATTTCTTAGAGCATTTAGTTGGTCAAATGCTCGAAGTATAATTTAGATTCTCGTACCAACAAATAATTTAATGAACTGATTACGACGCATTACATGTGACAATAAGATATAATTACGATGAAGTTATTGGAAGCATCTAAAACAATTTCGCTGCGAAACTGGGTCAAGTCAGAAATGTCGCAGCGCGTCTAGACTTTGGCGCTCGTCATTCCTGAGTTTAGCACTTAAATATATCTGGATTGTTTCGCACTAGAAACAGACAGATTAACGCTTTTATTATTAGACTATACTAGCTGATGCCCGCGATTTCGTATGCCTGGATTGAGGTTTTTAATTCCCGCGGGAACTCTTTTATATATCCCGGGATAAAAAAGACCATTCTATATAATATAATCTATCTCTGTGCCCAGCCAAATCGGTTCAGTCGTTGCGATGTGACAGTAACAAACATCCATCCATAACTTCACATTAGAATATTTGTAGGATTTAAGAATTTAAGTATGTTCAACCGTATCGCCCAAACTACTGCACCGATTTTGATGAATGAGGTGTCAATCCATTCGTTATTACACACCCTCTCTTACATCATCACCTCCCAGACATGCACCCATATTACTTCTTACTCAGAGAGGTTCATAAACGTAAACATTTTTTCATTAATTGTCAATCTTATCTTTATTAATTCCGCTAGTATGTTTTTGTTTATTTGTTTATTATCTTATTTAATTGTCATAAATCATAATAATTTTGTTCTTATCATGCTTGTCTTTATATATAAATGTTCAGGGGAGTTCGGCACTGAAGCTGAAGCACAGGGCTACCTAGTTTAGCTTCAGAAGCTATATTTATGTGTAAATTAAACATTAAATTAAAGGTATGCCCCGCCCATATAAAATTGTTAAGTATTAGTGTGTTTAATTTTACTTTTTGCTAAATAAATGATTATTATTATTATTATAGTCCGAGTGACATAGGCCATATTTAATTCGAATAAAATCAATATGACGCCTGTTACATCCAATTTTATTTTACTTATTAAATTTTTTATTTTTTTATGTCAATATAAAGAATTATAAAAAATTATATCAGAAGAAGTGAATATAGGAGGAGGTTTCACTTAGCCTGGATAAAGTTTTTGAACTTCAATGCTCGTTATTAATTTATAATCTTTGACAATATTAAAATCGTTATGGTACGGCACGCAAGCGGCTGCCTGTTTTGGGCACGGTGACGTCACTTAAGCGGTTTTTAATCGTTAACGCATTCCGAGAGGTCGATACTCGATGTGTTATATCGATCGAGATCCTTGTAGAGACCCAAAATGTACACTGATTATTATTTCCGTGAAATTAAGATTCGCTCTTGACAACGGGCACTAAAATTAAGGTAAGGTAAATGTGTCGAGTTTGGTATCAAATTAAAGGTATTCAGGTCATTCTTACTATATGGGAGCAATCCTTACTAATATTATAAATTAGCACTTGTGTTTGTTTGTTTGTAGGTTTCTCCTTCAATCACATATCAACGGAGCAACGGACCGATTTGGAAAATTATTTTTTGTTTGAAAGGGTATACTTTCCAGGTGGTCCCATTGCCATCAAGTCAGGATCTGAGGATGAGATCCTGGAGAAATCGAGGGTACTCTTCAAATTTTATAGGCACAAAATTGGTATAGGTACTTTGTAGTGGTGTTTGAAGTCGGTTTTGTAAAAATAATTTTTGCGTTTATAATATTCAATTCCCGCGGGAACTCTTTAATTTTCCAGGATTAAATGCAGCCAAATCGTTTAATTCATTGTGGCGTGAAGAAGTAACAAACGTCCGACCCAGCCTCAAAAACTTTCGCATTTATAATATTAGAAAACTTTGCTAAACATAATATTACTAACGTTCATAGTTGCAATTGTAAATTACAGTGCATGACCCGTGTCACGCGTTCGATAGCGTTTGATAAATGATATTCACCTACAATAATAACACAGCATTTACCGAACCAGTAAATAAGCTATTTGGGCCATGTGCACGGAGTCAACAGATCGAATATAATATTGGGAAAATGCCACGTTCACGTCATTTTCTTTTTTTTTTTTTTTCATTTTTTCAAAATGATGACCCATTAACGGCTCACTACTGAGCGCAGGTCTCAGTCAGAGAAGGGTTATAGACCATAGTTCACTGTATCGGCCCGATGTAAGTTGGTATACTTCACACACCTTGTTAAAAAAAAAAGAATATTAGCCAAGCTAAACTTGACTTGTATTCTCCTCTCCCCTCCAAGTAAGCGAATAGCTTGTGCTAGGAGTGGGTACGACAATAGTGCAACGGGTAGGACTCGAACCTGCGACCTTTCAGTCTGCAGTTTTACCTTTAACCGTTGGACTATTGAGGCCTTTGAAAACATTATCGCGAACTTTCATGCTCAGATCTCTGTTTAGAGCGTGCTCTGACATAGCTTGGACTTAAGATAGAGTTAGAGACACAAATGACATAACTCTGTCTCGTTTTAACTCTGTCTTGAGTCTAAGCAGAGTGAGAGAGCGGTCTATCGATTTCAGCCTCAGAGTTCAGACGTTTTTCCTCACTGTTGAAGCATGTTATATTTGATTGCTTAACACATAACTCCGAAAGTCAGATGTGCGCGCTCGAGATCGAACTCGCTACCCCCAGAATAGGAGATCGCAGTCTCGCCCACTCTTATTATACAGTTGGTGCTCGTAACAGAGCACGGACAGACAGACGGGCGAAAATAAATAAACAAGCCAGATTAAGATGCCGGGACGAGTCTCATGCTAGTGGCTGACATTCGGAATTTTCGGGCTGAGTGATACGTTACATTTGTGGAAGTCGTAATCATATTTTTATATATTGATTTTTATTTCTATGATAGCTCGGATGTTCTGGATCAAACATAATGTATATATCCGGAATTCAAGCTATCCCGGCGTAAAAATAATGTCTATCTCTGGAGTTCACGCTATCCCTGCGTAAAAATAATGTTTATCCCCGGAATGCGATTCATCTCTCAACCCATTGATCTCATGCCAGAACCTGGGCATGGATCTGGTCTCAGAACGAGAAAAGTTCAAACCAGTTCAGTGAAAATATCCCTCATATGAACAGTTTCCATTTTTTTATGCAGGAACTCTGATTATTCTCGAAAAAATTTGTCATTTTCAGTGGCTATGGAAAATATAAATAGATAGTTGAAAACTAACAACTGTCAAACCCACTTTTCTTCATACAAAATGCGAGTTTGGCAGTTCTAGTTAAACACTGAACGATAGCCACTGAGATAGAGACTAGCCCCCAAGATCTTAGGTCTCAAGTTGCAACTAATTAAAGACGTTTATTACGGCCTTATAGATTCCATTTTTAACCAATGCTGTATCAGTTACATTGTCTACAGTACGGTGCTCTTTTTGCTGAAGTTAGGGCCTTTACGCACTGTCAAATTCGATCTGAATCCGAGATAATTCAAATTTAGAAAACTCGGATCGAATCCGGACGTCGCGTTTCACACCGCCTGAATGATCGGTTCGAATTTGGATCGGATGCAGTGCACAAAAAAAATTGTTCATCAGCTAGTTATGCAAAAGATATATTTGCACCAACATATCGCTTTATTTTTTATGCCGTCTTTTTGATATATTAAGACGACTGGGAGGTCTTGGATTCAATTTCCGGCGGGGGCAATTTGGGAATTTATAATTTCTGAATTATCTCTGGTCTGGTCTGGTGGGAGGCTTTGGCCGTGGCTAGTTACTACCCTACCGTCAAAGACGTGCCGGCAAGCTATTAAGCGTTCCGGCACGATGGCGTGTAAAAACAGATTAGGGGTATGGGTTGAATGTACCCTGCCATACCCCTTCCAAGTTAGCCCGCTATTTCTAAATCGTCACCTATTAGGTGAGACAAGGACTATCTTGTCAAAAAAAAATCGGTCCGTGAACAGCACTTCGAATTGGAGATATTCGGAAATTCGAATGTGGTGCGCAACCCTTCATAAATGATACAAATAGTACTAGGGATCTAGTGCGCAACCCTTCATAAATGATACAAATAGTACTAGGGATCTAGTGCGCAACCCTTCATAAATGATACAAATAGTACTAGGGATCTAGTGCGCAACCCTTCATAAATGATACAAATAGTACTAGGGATCTAGTGCGCAACCCTTCATAAATGATACAAATAGTACTAGGGATCTAGTGCGCAACCCTTCATAAATGATACAAATAGTACTAGGGATCTAGTGCGCAACCCTTCATAAATGATACAAATAGTACTGCGGCTACTTCGGATTCGGATCGGATCATCGACGCATCGGTTGCAGTACGGAGAGAGCCTTACTCCATTATCAAATATCACGTTGAATTGGTAATGACTCGCAACTCACAACAGATATGATTGCGGCGGTTATCTGATCGGATCGTTTGTTTGCTCGCATCAAGCCCTGGCTGGAATGGTACACCGTCTGGCGTCTGGCATTCTAATTGAATTCGTGATGCGATTGACACAGATTCCAACCTTTGCTATCACTTGTTTAGGCTTCTTTGTATCACTTGCTCGTAATTTGGATCGTGTTATGAGTTGTTACATGGAGTTTAGCCTTGAATCTTCGACCATTTAGCTGGAGCGAGCCTTTACCCAGATTTAGTACTGTTATATTCTGCCATTTTCTGCGGGAGGTGAGGTAATCACGTACAGCCTACATACAACATACATTTACTCACTTCCGCACACTCTTGTAAAAAACTTAATGTCTCTATGAATGCACACTAACTCAAAAGCTGTCACACTTACAAGCTAACATGTACGTTTGTACATGTACTTCAGCAGATGGGAATGCGTGCGCTTGCCAAGTCCTGGCTAAATGATCGAATCTTTGAATTGAGTAGGTATTTCAGATGAGTTGCTTACGAAAAGGAACTCTGAAGAAATCGAGACTAATCCTGAGATCAATAGAACGTTCTCTGACTCAGCTCAAACTCAAGATAGAGATTAAAACGAGACACAAATATGCTCTGGAAATCTGTCTCATTTTAACTCTGTCTTGAGTCTAAGCGGAGTTTATGTGCGGTCTATAGATTTCAGACTCAGGTATAAGAAAGATTTGTTGTTAGGAAATCTCCAAGTATTGATGTTGATTGGAGTTTCTCAATTTATTTTATTCAAATCTAAACTTATATTCAACCAGCTTTTGCCTGTGATTTCGCTCACATAAAAATCGATTTTTCAAACCTCTATTTTATCCCCTTAGGAATTGAATTTTCAAAAATCCTGTACCTTATCTTAGCGGATGTCTAGTGGTTTGAGCTATGCGTTAATAGATCAGTCAGTCAGTCAGTCAGTCACCTTTTCCTTAAGACTTAATTAAATTTAAAACCTTATTGATGTCACCTCAAGGCTTCATAGTACCACAACAATGCTGGCAGCATTGGCAAACTAATCCTTTGGCCAAAGTAGCTGCCAGCTCTTGGATCATGGTAAACTCGATGACCTTTTTGAAATTTCTTAGCTATATATAATTCTTGTAGCTTTTAACCATGAGAACATTTTATATTTAGATGTACTTATGAAATGAAATGAAATTTAATTATTTTTAGTATTTAAATCTCAGTACCAATAAAATATATAAGTATTTGTAACAAAACATTTTATCCACACTAATATTATGCATTCATGTAGTGGCAAGGGACGATGCAGCTTAAGATAGAAATAGGCTAACTTGGTAGTGGTGTGGTAGTTAATTAAACATTTATTTCGATGATAAATATAGAAATTTTCGATTAGCGTTCGTAGTCACGTTAGACACTGACAAAGCCAGTCTTTTGTCATTTTGTCAGGCAAAATTCCAATTAAGACGAAAACTAATAAAATAGTAAATTAATGTGCTCATGCTGCGACATGGGCTATTTGTTGTCGCTGATGCCATTTGTGTTTATGTTTATTTTTAACTAGATTTTGCCCGTGACGGAGTACCTAAAGTTTTTATAAATTCCGCCGGAACCCTTTGTTTTTTCGACATACAATGTAGCCTATGTTACTCTCCGGGTCCCCAACTATATCTTTACTAAAAATTACGTCGATTCGTTTCTTCATTACTGCATGATTGCAAGGATAAAGCAATAAACAAACAGTAAGGATATTTTGCTAAAATAATACCTAAAGCCGATATTAAGTACGAAAATAACGTCATAAAAATCATTAAAGTATCTTTTATTTTCAAATGTTTACGTTAGAACAAATTCGCCATTGTTTCGCTTCTGTCTGACATGCGGAACAACAGCGGAAGTGAGAAAGGCGAGTTAGCTTAAGAAGCTTCATCATTTTCCCGTGGCTAAGTTATAAAATTAGAAGCTAGGTTTCGTGGCCAAAAAAAATTCTGCGGCTCGACTTATTATATCCCATAATCTTTAAGTCTTTATTATCAAACGTGCAAATGGACGCGGACAAGTCGGGCGGGTGACGGCCTGACGGCCTGACGGGTGACGGGCCGTCAAGTGACGTCTTAACCTGCCACCGATAACGATGTACCGCCGAATTTAACAGCCTCGGCTTCCCCCCGTCTCCGGAGAGAAGATTCAATCGAGTGCTTATTACGAACTCGTATAATAATAATAACATATTTATTAAAAGGTAAAAACCCAATAAAATACCATAATTATTAGTACATAAAAACTAAAATAAATAAAAATTTGCCAGTGGCAATAAACGTCAATATAAAAATATTCCAAACAATATAAAAGCCCAAATAGTATAAAAATTGTGTAAAAAAAGTTACTAAATATTATCGGAAATAGAGGACATAACTTCTCGCGGATGGTAGCAAGTCACTCTAAACTTTTTTCACGCGAACGAAGTCGCGGGAATCAGCTAATTTATAATAATTTAATTTTAATTTTTTGGCCTCATAAAATAAGAAATTCCGTAATAATGCTGCTCTCTCACTATTTAAACATTAAAATCAGTAAAACGCCTCCGTGACATCGATACCTATCAGATAAATCCTTAAATCCCATAAAATTACACCGGTGATCCAGTGAAAATTTAATGCCATAGCGATTGTGATCGTCGCTATCGATGAATCACGTGCCTGTTTACACTATTTATGAACCTTACGCTTTATCTCTACTCTACTATTATAAAATTTTACTTTTGACTGTCTGTTTGTTTGTAAGCGTTATCATAAAAACCACTCGACCGATTGAAACGAAATTTTCACAATTTTAGATTAAGCAATTTTTCTTAGAATTTCAGCAATCCAAAAATAATTTTAATCATAGAATAAATCATAATGTGCGGTTTTTTTGTTTTAAATCTAAAATCATGTCGATCCGTTGTTCCGTTGTTGGAAATTCAACACACTTTCGCAATTATAATTAAAAGTAGATAAGAATGAGTGCAAATAAAAACTATTAATTAAATCGAACCAGAACCAAATAAACCGTACCTTTCATTTATTTATTTATTTATTTGGTTTGCTAGTGATTTTTACACAATTTAAAGTTACATAATACTTACATACTATTTACATGAACAAAATATATAAAATCGTTTTAAAGCAAACACTGCTTGCGTATAACAATTAACTAAATTACTTACATGTTTAAAAAAAACTAAAGTTATTAACAACTTGCCATTCATAAAAAATATAGCTATCTTACGCGGGTGAAGCCAAAGACAAAAACTATTTTATGGTGTATATGGTTTTCCGATGGTGTCAACGAGACCGTTCCGCGTAAATAACGATGGATCGCGTTACATTAGCGTGGGAAAACGCTCGAATCGTTAAAATTGAGAAAATTGAAATAAAGGTCGAGGCACATCGATTTATTTGTGACGCTTCCGATTAGAATGCCGCGTATCGGTTTGAGAAGAAGTTTTACAGGTGAGTGAAAATCCTTTTTAATCCTATTATCCTATTTCCTATTATCTATACTATTATAATAAAGATAGAGCGCGAATTTTGTGAGTTTATATGTATGTCCGGAGCAAACTTTGGAACCACCGCACCTATTTTAAAAATTCTTTCACCATTTCAAAGGTACATTATTCCAGATGGTTATAGGCTATATATTATGCACATAAATGCATTATGGTTAGATATAATGTGCAAATTTGTTAAAGATTTCGGAAAAAAAACAAGTAAAAAAATATTAAATACCCCTCTGATTCCTTACTCAAGCTTCCTCTGTCGATTAAAAAAATCAAAATCGTGGTCTGGTTTTGAAATCATAGAGAAATCTTTAGGCATGCATAGAAAAAAGATACTTACCGGCATAATTGAGAACTTCCTGCTTTTTTGAAGTCGGTTAAAAATACATCTTAATACAAGATTCTAATTAACCCATGCGTAGGCGCAACTGATTAATGCCAGGACCTGCAGCGCGCCTTAAATAGAACTGTTTATCCTGGATTTATGGACGCCAAAAGAAACAAATTGGGATTTCAAAATGGACGCGCGGTGACAGTTGACGATCTTATAGAGTCTCCAAGATTAGGGCTGTCATTATTGGCATTTTCTGTATGTGATATCCCATCCTTTCGGATTTGAGTATTTCTGACATCCCTAGCGCAGCGTTGTACTCCTCATTCATTCATTTTAACTCAAGACCGGCCCATCATTCTCACCATTCATTCAACATAATCGACATACTCTAAAAATCATGCTTCAGTATGACAATCGCTCTTGACCTATTTATTTCCTATTGGCTACATTTCATTGTTGTAAAATGAATACGATAAATTCAGCCAATCACGACAATTGAGACTTCTATAAAAAATAAAATAGTAGCTCTATTAAAGTTTTCCATTTTTGTCAACGAAGCCTGGCAGTAAAAACAACTTTGTATCTTGATTCTTGATAAGTCCCTGTTCTCCATTCTCCACCAAACTAATGCTGACATCTTTAGAGTGTGCTCTGACTCAGCCCAGAGGCAGAGGCTAAAAAGAGACAAATCTATCTCGTTTTAACTCTGTTTTGAATTAAATTATCGCCAACAAAATGACAAATTATGTAATTTTTTACTGTCTAAACCTATCATAACTTAAAATTCTTGCTACGAGATATCATGTCACATTGAAAAGGTTACATTGTGTGTCTATGCGTAATAGTTCTAAACGAAAAATTACATAACTTTGCTATTGTTCATCTTGCGTAATAGATAAACGATGGATCCCATACGGGGACCCGGTTTTTCTGGCCGCGGCTAAATATAGAATTAAATTATACTTTATGTAAAATGTCCCATTGATATGGCACCATGTTGGCACGGTACGTAGATTCAAATACGGTTTATTGCACACTCATCATGATTTCAACCCATTTCCCGCCCACTGCTGGGCGTGGGCTCTCTAAATGTAAAGAGTTTAGGTCACAATCTACCACGCGGATCAAGTTCGTCACGCACGTTTCAGAACTGTTGGAATGTCTGTAAATGCTTAAGTGCACTTCACGTCGTATGTAAGAGGCTTAAACTATGTCTTCTCTATCTATGTCTATGGTTTTTTAATAAACCACCGAGACAGCAGTATTTTATATTTATCCCAAGTCCTGAATTGGTTTAGATCTCAGAATTAGGCTAGGCTCATAATGTGAGACTTACCTAAGTAGGTATATAAATTGGTACCTAAGTATAATTATACTTACATAGGTACCAAACCATTAATCTCAGTGCACGGCCTTGAGTCACAGCTAGATGAGACCTAGAACCTAAGCGATAAGTACAGACATTCATCAATCTTTACTGCCTGGATCACAGTTACGACCCAGACTCTTAATTACTTAAGGAAGTTTTAATTTTATTCACGACTAGCGGACGCCCGCGACTTCGTCCGCGTCAATTTCTATTATTATGATCGCGATTAAGAAGTTTTTAAAAGATTTTAAATATGGATAATTTTCCCCGTTTTTGCGACATTTTTCACCGATGCTTCGCTTTTTGTTTGACTGATGTAATGACATGGAAACTGATGCATTTTATCTCGCGTGCCGAAACTAATACAAAAGAAACGCGAGTTTCGGAACGCGACATTAAACTCCTCCAACTATGTATTCTGTGCTCCAACGCACACACGCACATTGTTTTGATAGATATGATCTTTGACGTTAGGAACACACCTACATTGCTTAGACAACAGTGAGTGCTTGTAATTTAATATGAACTTTATACCATAGCAATAAAGCTCAAATTGACTACGTTTTAGTTTCAAATCATTTGTATGGGAAAAAGAAAAGGGCTATTTTTAGGGTTTTTCAAGCAATAATTCTAATTTTTCTCGCCGTAAAAACCATCCTTGAACTTCAACGAACATTTTAAAAAAAGATTTGGCCAAATTGGTCCAGGCGTTGTTGAGTTATGCGCTTACCAACACATTTTGCGATTCATTTTTATATTATAGATAGATTTATAATGGAAAACGTATACGCTGTACCTATTTGTTAGTTGCCTTGACACCAAACTGGAATATTATTGTATTATCTTGCATAAACAACCGCAAACGCACTCTGTTTCAGTTGCTAAGCGCATGCGCACACTATCATTCATTTTCATTCATCTGAACCCATTAACAGCCCAGCACTGAATTAAAGTCTCTTCTCTAGTGAGAAAGATTTAGGTCATAGTCCATAACGCTGAGCCAAATGCGGTTTAGTAGATTTCACTCCTTTGAGAACACTATTAAGAACTCTCAGGCGTGTAAGTTAGCCAATTATTTAATTGCTTAAAATCAATGATTTTTACTAAGTTATATACTCACAAAACAAGCGAAAAATTTGTGCCGAACGACGACGAGTATAATAAAGTACTTCGTTGTCAAATTATATGACAAATTACGACAAATAACATTACGCGCTTCATTTACCGCACGCTTGTAACATATCCACCTCTTTTTATACGTGTACTATATCATAGTTTAAAAGGTACAGAACTTCGAAAACTTGTATAGTACGTTCATTAATTATTGTTATTGTTATGTTGATAAATAATAATTAAATAAAAAAAATTAACAGCAAGTTAGTATTTTTATATTTCTCTTAATTGCAACTTATTTCAAACATGAAGTTATTAAAAGCTAGCTATTCCTGTGATTGGATGTGTTATTTCGTCACGTCGTGGGTGAGGTACGCATTATGTAGGTTCGTAGGTATGTTCCGTTATAATTAAGGAACTGAGATATGATTCGCGTAACGACGTGGTTCAAATAAAAAATAAATTAAATGATAGAAATCGGCCAGCGAAAGACCGGTCTCGTGACAGTAGGGCTGGCACAAGGATTTAATTCATATTACTCAGAATATTTTCCACGAAAACTTTCGTGGACAAAAAGTAAATTGGAATTAAAGGGATTTTTCGTAATAGTACAACTGCTAGTTATACGGGCAGTCTTTCCTCCATAGTCCATACAAATGCTCTCGCCTCTTTTCTTTCTGGTTTTTGACCTTAAAGCAATGATTTTTTAGAGTTAAATAAAATTCAACCTCTTCTATGTCCCTATGTTTTCCTCTTTGATGATTACATTATCGCTGTCAACACACAACTATTAATGAAAAAGAAAAATATAGGGACAGAGTAGGCAGAGACTAGGTATATATCTTTTTTATTCAGTTTATCAAATATCTTTTAAATTGGTCTAATATTGGAGGAGGAAATAGTAGAGAGCCAAACCTCGAATTATAACTTTTTACTCAGTCGGATCTGCAGTTGTTCTTATCGCACGAATGTGCTTTATGAACAACTGCAGAGCGACAGCGATAGTTTTTTCAAACACCTAATTTTCCAAAGTCTCTGCGACCGTATTTCCTCTTAAGTCGCTGATGCTTTGTTTTAGGAACTTACCGATAAAACATTTAAATCATATCCTAGATCTACGAGTATATATTGGCATAGTGTGTTTGATTAGTAACCTAGACCTACCATTAGTTCAAAAACATTCTGCTGAGAAGAACCGGCAAGAAAATCAGCAGTTGCTCTTTTCAAAAAAACTGTTGCATTAATATGTAGCTTTCTTATGGACAGCTAAAACAAAGCAGATTACTTCTAGGCATTATTATTATTATAATAAAATTAATATTATTTTCTCTCTATAAAGTCGGTTAATACATATATTATATGTATATTAATACCTGCTGGCGTGTTGTAAGTATACTCTGAAAGTTACTAATTGTTGTATGCTACATCACGTTTGAACTATTTAACCAAATGAGCTACAAGTGTGCGCGGAATGTAAACATGTGTAAATAAATAATTTATGATTTCATTTCGAATGCTTGCTTTAACAATCTGCTATTTCTATTAAGTATTGCTCAACAATCAAATAGCTCACCATTTGTATAACCTTCTTGGAAGTCGGTTAAAAATATGTAAAAAAAATAGAAGACAAGAAAAAGTACTAGAGGTTTATGTTGTCTATTTCACAGAATAAGTGTTTCTATTTCACTATTTTTTATGGAATACTAATAAAAATAAATTAAAAGTTAAAACGTATTGCATGTTAAATAAATTAATAATCAAGTAAACAATGATTATATTTTGTTATGTTACAGCAAAGAGGAGATTCGTAGGTGAACCAGAGCAACGCGTTAAGTGTTAATAGTTCGAGGAACTGATGGTGGTTGGGGTCCCAAGTTGCTGGAGTGGTGACCTCACACCGAAAAGCGCAGTATTGGCAGACTCTGCTGAGGAGACCCAGCAGGAAACTTAGTAGGTTTTTTTAATTCGATGACAAGATAGCCCTTGACTGCGATCTCACCTGATGGTAAGTGACGATGCAGTCTAAGATGGTAGCGAGCTAACTTGGAAGGGATATAGCTTTTCTACACGCCATCGTGCCGGAACACTAAATCGCTTGGCGGCACGTCTTTGATGGTAGGGTGGTAACTAGCCATGGCCAAAGCCTCCCACCAGTTCAGACCAGAGACAATTTAGAAATTATAAATTTCTATATTGCCCCCGCCGGGAATCGAATCCGAGACCTCCCAGTTATAACACCACAGCGCTCTCCACTGCGCCAGGGAGGTCGTCAAAAAGGTACTCTTTAAAATAGTTTAAAATAATGTTACATTAATTGGAGATCCTTACAGCTCCCGTTTGGCGGCAGCCCTGCCGGAGGCGCAGTTCGTTAGGAGCTCATTAGTTGCGGCCGACGTTAAATATGTGTTGTTTAAAATTTCAAATCGATGGAAACTCTCGCAATTAGAGGGAAAAAATGCACTTATTTGTACCGGCGACGGACTTTGTTCTAGTTTCGTCTTCGTCTCTCTACTGACAGTCATTTCTACGACACTTTTTTCTTTTTTTTTTTTAAATATATATATCGGAGAAGCGGTCTCGCCAGTCTTTTTAAAAGCAGCAGAATCGTTGACCCCACGTGGGTCACCGATTCTGCTATTATCATTATCCATCTTACAAGCAATACTAAAGGCAAAAGTTGATCAAAATAAACTAAAGGTGATATTTAATTCCATATTATTAGGTGATAAAAATCAGGACACTCAAGATTGGTTTTAAAAAGATATCAACACACTAAAAGGAAACACCACACTAATTTTAAGCTTATAATTTTAGTAAATCACTAATTTAATTTTTAACCAAAAGGGTAGAATTATAATTTCAACACAAACTTTACAAATTAATAAACCAAAAGTTGAATTACAAAAACTGAAGCCTAGGTATAACCTAGACTTCTAATTTAATACCAAAATTGACAAGAGTTTCCTCTTACAAACTTTCTCTGGCCAGAGCCCAAAAATTAATGAATAAAATTCGCCATCTTGATCGAGCGCAAGCCGCGCGCGCCCTTCCACGTGGATCGCATGACAACAGCCCGCTTTGCTCCTATTGGTCGGCCGGCATTGCACTCGATTGGATGGTAACAATCATTTTAATTGCTCATTTATTAATAAATGAGTAAATAATAGTCTAAACTAATAACAATTACTTTTAAAATCATCCTGATAATTAAACATTAATTTACCAGCAATTTCTGGACAGCAAAATCTTTACATCAAAATAATTAAGTACTTACTGTAAGAACTCGTCGTTTTAAAGAAAATAAACTATTTCCTCATTTCACAATTCAAATAACAATAAATCAATCATGATAAATTCAAACTAAATTAATTTATAATAGAACTAGGGAAAACCGATTTAAAGGCTGAAGCTCGTCTAGCCTCCGCGGCGACACGGCCATTCTGCAGGCGATGCGTGCCCTGCAGCGCTTCGTTTTCCAGGTTAAGTTCTGTAGACAAAGAAATTAGCTTTGAGGCAAGGCACTTCCACAGTGAACCTAAGCCTATATAGATTCCAATGAACTTTGTATTTGTAAACAAGACTTTTGCTATAAAGGATTTCCTTAAACTAAGGAAACCCTCAGGAAATTAGGCATATTTCATGATTAGAATTTAAATAAGCTATTTTTGCAAATGAACACTGCTTGCTATCAGCAACAACAGAATAAATTATAACAAATAAGTAACTGTGCACCTTACATGAACACAGTTAAATGAATAAACTATTCGCACATACCACATGACAATAGATAAGCAAATTAGTCATTTTTATGTAATGTGTAACTAGTCATTCCACATGACACTAGTTAACTTAAATAAATAAATAACTTTATAAAATTTCTGACTGCTCATTTCCATATGACAACAGTCAATTTAAATAAGGTGACTTCATAAATGTGTAACTGTTCATTCCACATGACAACAGTCAAGTCAGTAATTAATTAATTTTTTTTTTTTTTTTTAACACACAAGACACTGCTCATAATTTTCATATGAATACAGTTATATGTAGTGTTAAGGGTAGGATATGAGGGTGACAGGTCCACGAAGAAGGCCCTAAAGGAAGGAAGAAAGGCAGGGGGGTTGGGAAGGTCGATGCTGTGCTCCTGAGCGGTCCTGAACGCCGTGGTACACAGGGGACATTTTATTCTTTTCGGATAGGATTAACTATTGAACGGCTCCACACGTCAATAGTTATTTTTAATAAGTTGGTCGTTGATCGGCTCCACACGTCAACGTACATCTTTTGTTATAACAGTCAAACAGTCAAAGTCAAAGTTAAAGTCAGAGTCGCAGACAAAAATTTCGTTAATAGATAATAATAATAGTTATTCTATTTTGTCATGTGCTATGTGTTGCAATTATTTCTGCTTTAAAATAAAGTGAATAAACAATACGCTCACCGGGTTTAACATCCAGATGGTTTAGGTCGTTTGCTCAGCAACAGAGACTGGTGATGCAGCCAAGGATTGCGAGACAGCAGTGATGCCAGAAGGCCCAGGCTGCTGATCATCTTGAGGCGACACGGCCGCCTGAAGGGTTGCGCCTGGTTGTGGGGCGCGTCGTAGTTGATCATGGGCAACTTTGCGAGGCCGCCCATGGTGTCCGACGACCTTCTTCACCAAGTATCGGTCGTTCTCAAGCACTCTGTAAACTTCGTAAGGCTCACTAAATCTGAGATCAAGTGAGGTTTGGTTTCTAGGGTTATTTTTAATCAAAACAAAATCCCCTCGTTGGAAATTATGGATTTTTGCCCGCCCCCTATCAAATCTTGCTTTATCTTTAGCAGACGCCTCGGTCATCCTCCGCTGTACGTGTGCCTGTAATGCTTCTATATCTATGGAGGTGTTATCAAGATTAACCAGGTTCAGGAGTTCCGGTGGTACACAGTTTTGACGACGCGTAAGAAGTGTAAGTGGGGCTATGCCAGTCGTTCTATGAACAGTGCAATTAAAAGCCAATTGCAAACCTTCCAAAGCTGTGTGCCACTCTGGAGTCTCATAATTTTTGATCATAACTAAGCCATTTTTCAGTGTTGCCATTACGCGTTCCACTTGACCATTAGCTCTACTCACACCAGGGGCTATGACATGAAGTTCGATACCAAAACTGTCGCAATAATTCTTGTACTCCCCTAGAAACTCACGTCCGCCATCCACTATGATCTGTCTGGGGGCTCCGAACAGGTGAACGACCTGCTTCAATGCAGCCAGGGAACTGTGTTGGCTTTTATCGTTAGTATAACGTAGTAATACATACTTTGTATATGCGTCGATTGTCACAACGACGTATTCCTGATCCTCAGGAGTACCCAGCTTCCCGGTAATGTCCATGTGGATGACTTCAAATGCGACCGTTGGTTTAGCTATGGGATGAAGTGTTACCTGCGTAGCTCCTGAAGTTTGTTTCGAAGATCTGCACACCACGCAATTGTCCACGAATTCTCGAACTACAGAACTCATCTTATCAAAATGGTATGTCTCTTTAATTTTATGAAGAGTTTTCTCCCAGCCTGGATGCTTGAGAGCTGTATGGTAAGTATTGATCAGACTCCACTGAAAAGCCTTTGGCACCACTATTAATTTCTGCACCCCCAGAATCGGGTCTACATGTTGGTGCTTAAGAACATTACCTTCAAGCAGATACCCCTGGACATCATCTCCATTGTGAAGAGAGTCAATAATAGGGCGAAGTTGTGCATCGCGACGCTGTTCGACGTTGATCCACTCGACATTCCTCGTCATGACGTTAACAGTAATGGGTTCTGGATTTCTGCTAAAGAAGTCTGCGTGCTGCATACGCTCACCCTTCCTGTATTCAATGTCGAAGTCGAAATTCTGAAGGTACGCCCACCATCGATGAATGCGAGGTAACAAATCTTGTTTGTGTTTTGAAGCCTTCAGCGCGTTGCAATCGGTTATTACCGTAAACTTACGCCCGTAAAGGAAATGCCGGAAATGCTTGATTGCACGCACAACAGCTAGCGTCTCAAGTTCATAGGAGTGGTACCTGCTTTCAGCGTCCGTAGTGCGCATACTGAAGTAAGCAATCGCATGCTGACGACCATTGATGATCTGGATTAGTACAGCCCCGAAGCCAAGACTGCTGGCGTCGGTGTATAACTCAATCGGCTCACCTTCTTGAAAAATTCTGAGGACTGGTTCGGAGGAAAGGTAATGGATTACCTTTTGACGTGCTTCCTCGTGAATGTGAGTCCATTGCCACTTCGCACCCTTTTTAGTCAAGTTGTACAGAGGAATCATTATTCGTGCGAAATCAGGGATAAATCTTCGGAAAAATCCGGCTAGACCATTAAATTGGCGTACTTGTTTAACCGTAGTGGGAGCAGGAGCTTTTAATAGAGCTTCAACCTTTCTGGGACTAGGACGAACCTGTCCATTTTCTATTACATTGCCAAGATACTCAATAGAGTGTTTAAAGAACATACATTTATCGATGTTAATTGAAAATCCTGAATCGCGCAGGGCGATTAAAATTCTTTCCAAATTTGAAAGGCCATTCGAAAAATTGTTACATTTACTTATTACATCGTCAATATAAACCTGAGCTACGCTACTATGAGGGTCATTAATGGCGCTTCCGATGTTTAAAAGTGGCCCTAATGCACGATTTATGCACCTCTGATAAACGGCTGGTGCATTACAGAGACCGAAAGGCATTGTAAGGTATTCGTATAACCCATCGGGGGTAACAAAGGCGGTTTTCTCAACAGAGGGAGCTGAAATAGGGATTTGGTGGAAACCTGATGCCATATCAAGGGTAGTAAAGTATGTCCCTCCCGCTAGTTGGTTGATCTGATCCCCGATCAAAGGAAGAGGGTAATGGTCGCGGATAGTATTTGAGTTTAATTCGCGATAATCCACGCACATGCGATCATTTCCGTCTTTCTTTTTCACTAGGATAATAGGACTGGAATATGGGGATTTACTTTCCCGAACGATGTTATTTTCGATTAACTCATTAACGATCTCTTTAACCCTCTCACGCTCAACTGGAGTTAACCGATAAGGCCTTCGTTCAACATATTTATCCGGGTTTTTTAATCGAATTTCTAATTCACCGGTGTTAACGCGAGATTTTGAAAAACCACGAGTAAAAAGATGAGCAAAATTATTTAGCAAACTTAACAACTGATTAATCTCAAGTTCGTCAGTAAGACCATGATTTAAGTTTTCAAAAATCGGACTATTATTTTTTAATTGCATGACACGACGTTGAGGTATCAAAGTCGCGCTATTTTGTGTAACGATTACACTTAACCCGGTTTCAAATAGCAAATTTGCACCAACTAGTACATCTGATGTCATTTCGTAATCAGCCAAAACGTGAAATAGGATTTCTACATTAATATTATCAATGACACAAATCGCCGTTAAGGTACTCATTGACAAAACCGGAAATGAGCCTATTCCTTTTAAACAATTAACTGTTTCGTTTCTACGCCCGGGTAGTTTTTTAGCAACAGACTCGCGCATCAAGGAGCATTCAGCACCACTATCAAACACAGTATCTAAAACCACATCTCCAACTCTAATCTGCATGGTATTTAAATTTGATTTAGTTTTAAACACTGTGTTGACGTTAGAGTTAATTTGTTTTTCGCGACGGAAGCAAGTCTCGAAACTATGACCAGGCCTACTACAAAATGAGCAGAGTTTATTACTACTGTTATTCGGGTTATTCGGCACAAGTGGTGACGCTGGTGTTGAAACTGATTTACTGGCATTTAAATTACTAACCGGGTTTCTAAAACGGCATTTTAAAGAATCGTGCCCCGGTTTTTTACAAAACTCACAAAAAGAATTGTTTCGATTGTCAAGTGAAAATTTCAAACGTTTATTTGGGGGTTGGTTTAAACTATTCGACTGACTAGGTCGTTTAGAGCGAATGGAGGAGGCAACAGAAATTAATTCGGGCACCGAAGTGGCACGCACATTCATTAAATCAATTCTTAAATGTTCATCACTTACCGTTCCGATTACTGCTTCGACGGCATCGCTGTTATCAAGCTTATCCTTAGTGATCCGCCGCCACAGAAGCCAGGAACGCGTTAGAAACTGCGCTATATCTTTGGAAGAATTATAAACATGCTCCCTAAACCTGAGTATGTCCCGCGAATAGCGGGCCTCCGGCTCGAACGTAGTGATGATTATTTGACGCAACTCCTCCCAGGTAGATGTAGTAACTAGCCAGTTGTCTGCCCAAATTTTAGCACGCCCTTTTAGCAGGCTAGTTACTTTCATGCGAATGTCGTAATCACTAAGCTGATAGTTATTTTTAGCTGTACAATTATGATCACACCACTCACGTACTCCCACGTTGCCGTCCGGGTCGTAAGAAGGTAGGAAGATGTCCGTTATCTTCACTTTGTCACCTGGTTGGCGCAGCAGTCGCTCGCTCATGCTCTGCATCATTGTCACCATGTGTGCGAAGAACTCGGGTGGGACGCTGCCCGCCTGCAGCGGCTGCGGCGGCATCAGGACTGCAGGGCTACTCGTGCTCTGCATCGTCTGCGTCGGTACGCTTGGGCCAGGCGCACAAGCGGATGGCGCCTCTGGATCCACATCGTTGGGGCCAGGATCTGAAACATACTGAGCGGCAGAAAGGGATCGCTGGAGCGATCCCACTTCTGATATCGGAGAAGCGGTCTCGCCAGTCTTTTTAAAAGCAGCAGAATCGTTGACCCCACGTGGGTCACCGATTCTGCTATTATCATTATCCATCTTACAAGCAATACTAAAGGCAAAAGTTGATCAAAATAAACTAAAGGTGATATTTAATTCCATATTATTAGGTGATAAAAATCAGGACACTCAAGATTGGTTTTAAAAAGATATCAACACACTAAAAGGAAACACCACACTAATTTTAAGCTTATAATTTTAGTAAATCACTAATTTAATTTTTAACCAAAAGGGTAGAATTATAATTTCAACACAAACTTTACAAATTAATAAACCAAAAGTTGAATTACAAAAACTGAAGCCTAGGTATAACCTAGACTTCTAATTTAATACCAAAATTGACAAGAGTTTCCTCTTACAAACTTTCTCTGGCCAGAGCCCAAAAATTAATGAATAAAATTCGCCATCTTGATCGAGCGCAAGCCGCGCGCGCCCTTCCACGTGGATCGCATGACAACAGCCCGCTTTGCTCCTATTGGTCGGCCGGCATTGCACTCGATTGGATGGTAACAATCATTTTAATTGCTCATTTATTAATAAATGAGTAAATAATAGTCTAAACTAATAACAATTACTTTTAAAATCATCCTGATAATTAAACATTAATTTACCAGCAATTTCTGGACAGCAAAATCTTTACATCAAAATAATTAAGTACTTACTGTAAGAACTCGTCGTTTTAAAGAAAATAAACTATTTCCTCATTTCACAATTCAAATAACAATAAATCAATCATGATAAATTCAAACTAAATTAATTTATAATAGAACTAGGGAAAACCGATTTAAAGGCTGAAGCTCGTCTAGCCTCCGCGGCGACATATAGACTTACACTCGGCTACGATCATACCTGATGTAAAGATGCAGCCTAAGATGGAACGCGCTTGACTAGAAAATGCCTATTCACTCTTGATTTGAAGGTACCCGAATTGTAGTTATGACTGATGGTGAAATACTCGCAAATTATATTATATCCTTTTATATGTGCTTAATTTTTACGCCGTCGGACGCCGGCAGCACCGCCAGTCAAAATTTGTGTATAACCAAACTCACTTGGCGACGGCTTGGCGTCGTCGCCAGTGCATACCTACATGTCGACGACAGCGCTGCTGGCATCGCTACCATGGCATCCTAATGAGATATGGCTCTAACTGAAAAAAGCAGGGCGATGATGTAATTTTTGTACCTTAAAAACCGAATAGACTTTCTACGGATGTTAATTTAATAGTTATTAGTAACTAATTATTAATTTTGACACCGCCTAAAACCACCATTATGTTTGTCGATCACAAATTATTCGATCGGACGTTTTTATCACCCAATTATATCTGTGTAACGTTTAAAACAAATTCCCATTTAAATATTCTAATTAATATTGATTTAGGATCGCCGCGTCGCTATTCTTAGAACTTGAATATTAGGTGTCGCTTATTAGTTAGAAAGGAGGTGGGTTGATAAGGCAACAAAATCCGCCCCTCATACACTCGAAAAAAAAAGTTCCAGATTTCGAGAAATTGTAAATGTATTTATATACTTGAAGATATAAACTTTATTTTAATATAAAGTTTAGGTGATAAAAAAAATAGTAAGTTACAGAAAATATTACCCAAAAAGAGAGTGTTTCTTTTACTTTTCTTACATTTTCATACATTTTAGTCGTTTTTTAAGCTTTGATTTAATATTTTAGAATGAGGCGCTCCATGAACCATGGTAAACGTAACTGATAATGATGCTCCTTTTTATAAGCTTTTATATGAGTATTAATTTATTTTGGTTCATGGAGCGCCTCATCCTAAAATATTAAATCAAAGCTTAAAAAACGACTAAAATGTATGAAAATGTAAGAAAAGTAAAAGAAACACTCTCTTTTTGGGTAATATTTTCTGTAACTTACTATTTTTTTTATCACCTAAACTTTATATTAAAATAAAGTTTATATCTTCAAGTATATAAATACATTTACAATTTGTCGGAATCTGGAACTTTTTTTTTCGAGTGTATGAGGGGCGGATTTTGGGCCTTATCAACCCACCTCCTTTCTATTGGTTTATTAAAATTCTATTATTTTTACTCAATAACATTTATTGGAGACAAGAACTTTATATTAAGTTGTTAAAGTTTCCTAAAGAAACTCATTTTTTACTTTGCTTTTAGATAAATATGTACCTACTTATTACTTAGGTATTAATATTCGTCTGACACTTTAAATTTTTTTTTTTAGATTAAGTAATATTATTTTTAAATATGTCTGACGTTTTTAAAAAGAATATGTCCTCAAGTTTGTCCAATACAATTAGTTGAATACCTACGGCATTATAAAAAAAAATTAACTTATTAATTTCATAAAAGAGCGTAAAATTTTAACATTTTTGATTTAAATTTTTAACGCTATCTATTTCATGCCCTAAATCTAGAATCAGAATCCAGTTTTGGCCTCATTGTTAACTTAAAACTTTTGGCCCCAAATTGGGAAAAAATGCAAATTGGGCTTTTTAGGATCTTTTATTTAGAGCTATTTCTAGCCCCCAACGCAAAACGACGGGTGTGTCTTTGTGTGTGTGTGTGTCTGTAAGTCTGTAAGTGTCAGAGATTCGAACCCAGACCCATGAAGAGGCAATAAAATCTGAACGAGGTATCTCAGTATGTTTTAAAGGTGAAATAATAAAAACCACGTGTTTTCGCGAAATCCAACAGAATTTGTGTTAACGATAATTCTTATCAGTGTCTACTCTGTTATCAGTAGGCATGCCCCGACTTGGGTGGTCATTACCACCAAGCAAAAATAGACTTTAACCTGACTGCTGAAGACTGAAAATACAGTAACGAGATTTTCAATGACCGAAAATTAATTGTTTTTCTTTTATTAGAATTTTATCACATCCAAAGTGTGATATAGAAATCTGAAATGAAAGTAAAAACCTAAAGAATTCATGAATTGAAAATTATTTCATGTAGGCCAAGTTGTGTCTCTTACATGACAAGTCAAGACTCTACCGCCGGTTCGGAAAGCAGATTCTGCTTACAAGAGCCATCTAAAAAACTCAACCTATTTAAAAAAATTCAGCACGTAAGATAAAAAATTTACCTACCTCAAAGGATATATTTTTTTATAGAATATCAGCCAAGCTGAACTTGACTGATGTTCTCCTCTCCCCTCCAAAAAAGTGAAAACTTGTGTTAGGAGCGGGTACGATAATAATGCCACGGGTGGGGATCGAACCTGCAACCTTTAAGTTTTCAGTTCGCACCTGTAACCATTGGGCTATTGAGGCTATTAAGGAGGTTTGAGGATATATGTTTTTTATATAAAAAAAACATGAGGCATATTCTTTTATTCATCGCAACCAATGGCCGGCCCACCGCTGGACACAGGTCTGCTTTGAGAGTAAGAAGAAATTATGCCATAGTCTACTAGGTTGCCCAAGTGCGGATTGCCTGACTCTACACACCTTTGAGAACTCATGCTAAGATCTATAGAGCGTGCTCTGACTTAGCTCGGAGTCAAAATAAGAGTTAAAACGAGACAGAAATATGCTCCTACATAAATCTGTCTCGTTTTATCTCTGTCTTGAGTCGCAGCAGAGTGAGAGCGCGGTCTATATTCAAATTCAAATTCAAATTCAAAATTTATTTATTTCATATAGGCTAACTTGTAGCTCTTATGACACGTCATAAATCTACCACCGGTTCGGAATGCAGATTCTGCTGAGAAGAGCCGGCAAGAAACTCAGCAGTTGCTCTTTTCAAAAAAAATTTTTTTTACAAAGCTATTCTATGTATACAGTGCTTCCACAATAAAGCTTCAAAAATGCAAAAATGCATACGTAGGTACACCAATCCAACGCATGTCAAGACGGGCAGCCAAAGCAGACCCATTCCCGTTGGTGGCACCCGTTCACGAGCATGACGCATGATCCAGCCGTTGCTTCGCTCAACCATATTTGAGGGAACGTATATACATTAGACATGCAGGTTACCTCAATACCTGAAGCTCTTTTGACAAGTCAAGACTCTACCATCAGTTCGGTAAGCAGATTCCGCAAGCTTCGGGATTTAAACTGAGATGAAGACGGAGCAAATGTTAGTATAAACATATTTCAATTAGAGTTTAATCAACGTAAACAGTGCGTGTATTCAATTGACACTTAAACTAAAGTCAACACACTGTCTGTTAATCGATAACAATAATTGACGTCCCTATTTTGATTAAGGGCCTGCTGCACTCCAGGCGATTAAAGGGATAACCGAATAAAGGAAATGACGGCTAATCTCAACGGAAATGAAGGAGATACTAAAGTGTACAAGTGTGTGCGTAAACCCTTTTGACGTCCCCGGCGTATAGTGGTTAGCGTTGTGAAATTATATGAGTGCAAGTTCTCGGGATCGAATCCCGGCAATTTCATGAAAATTACTTTAAGTTTAAGCGCGTGACGTGCAAATGGCCTTAAGCGCCGTAAATAATATTATGACTTGCGTCGTTTAGATAAGCGATTTGACACCGACTTCATTGGGTTTACGACTTCTGCTAATTCCACGCGTGTTGAATGCACTGCACTTCGCATTTGAATGTTGCTTTTGGAATTGGTTACGTCAATGATTAGAAAATGGCATGAAGCTAAAAAATATCGCGACATCATCTGCGACCTCCCCGGCGCAGTGGTGAGCACTGTGGTCTTATAACTTGGGTTCGATTCTCTGCGGCGGCAAAATTTTACAATTTCTAAATTGTCTCCTGTCTGGTGGGAGGCTTTGGCCGTGGCTAGTTACCACCCTACCGTCAAAGACGTACCTCCAAGCGGCACGTCTATGGCGGTTAAAATTCCGCGGGAACTCTTTGATTTTTCGAGATAAAAAGCAGCCTATGACACTCTCCAGGTCTTCAACTATACCCATGCATCAATCACGTCAATCCGAAGCTGTGTTGCAGCGTTATTGAAGGTCAAACAAACACACTTTCGCATTTATAATATTAGTAAGGATAATAATATTTGCAATGTCGCGCGAATTTTGTTTGCAGAAATATGTGTTTGCGATTTAGCGTTCCGGCACGATGGCGTGTAGAAACCGATTAGGGGTATGGGTTGAATTTACACTGCTATACCCCTTCCAAGTTAACCCGCTACCATCTTAGACTGCATCGTCACTTACCATCAGGTGAGATCGCAGTCAAGGGCTATCTTGTCATAGAAAAAAAAAAAAAAAAAAAAAATATGTACGCGCTCCAACAAAGGTGTAGAGTAGGTGTCCTAACCTTCGATCACAGAAAAAAAAGTCCTAACTGACATTGGCAAAATATTCTTAAGTAGAAAGTACGTTACGTACTACGTACGTGCTAACGGCAGAAGAGAGAGAGAGAGAGAGATTCGTGCTACGTATCTAACGTAGCACAAATCTCTCTCTCTCTCTTCTGACTCTATACCTATAGAGTCAGAAGTCAAACCTTCTTGAACCCTGCACTGCTTATCTTTATAATGTTGGTTTTTAAAGCTAGTCCACAAAAAATTATAATTTTACAATCGTCAATCACACACTAAATTCCAGATAGTTTAGGTACAACATTTGTATGAACAGAGCAGGTTCTGCGCTCGTGGAAAAAGCTTCCATATAATTTCATTTTCCGTTAGAACAGGTTCTTTTGATAGCATTTCATTGACATGCCTTTGCATAAGGAATTATATTTTGGTCAATTACGTGCAGTTATTCGACTTGTTTTGCCAGTTCCATTCCTACTAAAAAAATTAATGATATACTTCTTATCGAAAACGGTAAGTATTTCACGACCACCAGGATAGTAAGCCGTTCATATTTTTTAAATAATATTCAGATCTACCTAAATCCAAATCAAATAAAAAAAAATCCGTTTTTAGACTCGTACTGAAATAATATATTGTAAGCTAGCTTTCGTCTGCAATAACCTAACTTCATCCGAGTGGAGTTGGGTTTTCTGAAAATCATTCGAAAATCAGTTTTTCTGGGATAAAAAGTAGTCTATGTCACTCTCCAAGAGTATGCATTAAGCATGGGTATAATTGAGGACACTGAGAATCACATACAAAAAATTATTCATGTGCACTTAATGACAAAAACCTTGACTCCAATATCACCTGATGATAAGTGACGATAAAGCCTAAGATGGCGGACTAATTTGGAAGGGGATATAGCAGTTTTAATTATACCTACCTACCCTTAATCAGTTTCTAGCTACACGCCATCGTTCCGGAACGCTAAATCATTTGACAGCACGTTTTTGACGATAGGGTGATTACTGGCCAGAGTCTCCCATGAGACAATACCCATTTGATTGAATGTGTTTTTGAAATCGGCCCATATTTCTAAATTGAGCACGGTGACACATTTGCCGGCGAGTGATCCATCACTCTGTCTGCTCGGCAAGCGACGAGATTATCTCTATTTACTTACACGTGCTTTCCCCATCTCATATCTCACGTCAGGTTTTTGAACATGTCTGAATATTACCCTGTCTGGAATACGTTATCTAGATTCTAGACCATTTAATTAGATCGCCACTAATCACAAGTCTAATATTGTTTTCATCAACCATACTCGTATAATAAAAAAGAATAGAAAAGTTTTTAATCAAATTTTTACAAAGTTTTGAATTTTCAAGTGAATGTGGACTGGTTCGGAATGACGTTCCATCCAATTAGGTACTATTTAGTTTCTAAGAATCTTTATTTTCTTATCTTTGTCTATGTCTTTATCTTTTTATTTTATTCCTAAGGAAACTCAATACTTAGTACTCTATAATATCTACTTACTTAAAAGAACGATATTTCCATTCCTAAGTAAAACATTTTCCTTTTTTAGGTATTTTAAGAAATAATTCAAATAAGCCTACAGAAAAATTTACATTGTATAGTTTAAAAAAAAACTTCACAAAATATCTCAGTACTATTAATATTAAAAAAGAAAAAACCTTACACGACGGAATATATTATGAGTGAAATACAAAAAATCGTACAAATAATGGAAATATGCACAAGTGCTATTTATTTACCGGCAGCCATTGTTCTGTCCACCAGGAGACAAGTGCCCGCGGTTGCCATAAATAAAAACTATTCTATAAAATATGTGTTTACACATATGGCACGCATGTGACGTCATGGCTGTGACGCATCACAGTGGAGTTTTTGGCTGATCTATAATATTTTGATTGTCGTGAACTTATTGTACCTAATAATAATTAAGAATTCCTCAACTAAAGAAGCGAATTTGTTCAACGCAATGACTTGTAATTTGTACATGTGATTTTTTTAAATAGTTACTGCGATCGCACCACACGTGATGGTAAGTGACAATGCAGCCTAAAATACATTGCGCTTGCACTTAGTCGAAAACGGAAGCCGGAAGAGCATTCCAAATAGCGGTGCGTTTCAGGAACGAGGAAAGAAAGCATTTAGAACCAGCGGTAGAACCTTGACTTGTTAAAAGAGCAACAAGTTGGTCCATAACTGAAATTTTTATAGTTTCTATATTAGTACGAATTAGAACACACTCAGTGCCATAATGCAAAATGCACTGAAACTCATAGAGAAATGGTGCACAGAAAACGAACTAACGGTAAATCCCAAAAAGACGGAGTTAGTTCTGTTTACAAACAAAAAGAAACCTGACATATCTAAGATGCCAACACTTTTTAGCACTAGCCTAACGTTAACAAAAGAGGTAACGTACCTAGGTGTAACGCTGGACAGCAAGCTAAACTGGAAAAAACACATAGATACAAAAATACATAAAGCAACAATTGTCCTAAATCAATGCAAACGCATGATTGGGAAAACCTGGGGTCTTAAGCCACAAATAATGAAGTGGCTTTATCTATCTGTTGTTAGAAGCTCTCTGATATATGCGGCTGTAGTCTGGTGGCCCAGAACGCTTCTTACAACAACCCAACAGGAGCTACAAAAATTCCAAAGACAAGCGTGCCTGGCGATCACAAGCTGTATAAGCACCACACCAACAAGTGCATTAGAAGTAATACTTGGGATACCCCCACTACACCTACATATAAGGGAAGAAGCCACCCTTGCGGCCCTTAGAATAAAAACCTATGGACTGTGGAAGGAAACAATCACAACACACACCCGGATACTAACACTTGAACAAGCAAAGTGTCCAAAATTGGGGTGGATTTGTGACAAAACACAAAAGGTACATGTAATAGACAAGAATTACAAGATCAACATGGATGACACAACAACCCCTCCGTCTATCATCAACACAATCGACATTTACACGGACGGATCTAAAACAAGCATGGGTACAGGAGCTGGAGTCTACTGTCCCGAGCTAAACATAAACATTGCCCACGCCCTCGGTAAGAACAACACAGTTTTTCAAGCGGAGTGCGTCGGCATCACGGTGGCGGCCATAGCCATGGCCAACAGACAGGTAACAGATTTCAATATTAACATATACACGGATAGTCAAGCAGTACTGAGGGCCCTGGCGAAAAATACGACCTCCTCAAAACTTATACTGGACTGTCACAATGCCTTACAGTTGCTTACAAAGTCAAACAACATTACACTGCGCTGGGTAAGAGGTCACAGTGACAACATAGGAAACGACGCAGCCGATGAACTAGCTCGGCGAGCCTCAACGCTGAAGGTGGCGGGTCCGGAACCTATCGCTCCCATACCCTTCTGCGAATACAAAACTTGGTTGCACAACAGAACAGTAAGTACACATGCTGAGCTGTGGGCCAGCACCACAGATTGTAGACAAACAAAAGAGGCTTTTCCCTGCCTAAATCAACGACTAACAGAAAAACTAATACAACTGACCCGTGCCAAACTAAAGGTAGTTGTAGGTACAATAACAGGACACTGTCCACTAAACAAACACCTTTACATTCTAGGTATTACCGATAGTCCTCTGTGCAGAGCATGCATGGAGGGCGATGAGACACCGGAACACGTACTGCTTAAATGCAGTGGTGTATCCAACCAACGGCAAGATTACATTGGCTCTCCAGCTACCCTTCCTGAAGTCCTCGCCGACCTGGGTGGCCTGCTCGGATTTTGGAGGGAGCTCGGCTGGCTGGAGTGATCCGGCGGGGAGCTGTACCAGTGGAACCACGCAAAACGGGCGAATCGACGCCTACTTGCGGAAAAGATTCCCAGGAAACGAAGACGAAGACGAAGACGATTAGTACGAATTATAGAATTAATTCTCAATATGTCCCGTTAAGTAGGCAGTAATGATTTAAATCTCTTAAGTACAATTTATTCGAACGAACGAGGCAAGATAGCGGAACTTTAGCATTTCCGCTACATTGTGTCGCAGCGGATGTCCTACAGGCCTTATTCTTCAATTGCTAAATGTTCAACCTATGGATATTATTATCAACTAGCTTTGAATATATAACCAACGTATACCTACAACGTGTAACAAAAGTGTGAAATAACCCTGAAGGAGGTGAATGTGCTCATGAAACTGAACAACTTTCCCCAAGGAACATAGGTCGAAATATGAAAAAAAGTTTATACCTCCCATAGTAAATCAATCAGCTGATCGTCAATTTTGTATGGGAGGTCCACATTTTTTTTCACATTTCGACCTATGTTCTTTGGGGAAAGTTGTTCAATTTCATGAGCACATTCACCTCTTTCAGGGTTATTTCACACTTTTGCTACACGTTGTACCTATACTCAAAGCAACTAGCTGATGGCAGCGACTTCGTCCGCGGAGATTTAGTTTTTAAAATTCCGCGGGAACTCTTTGATTTTCCGGGATAAAATGTCGCTAGTAGTAGTTAGTAGTTACGCGTTACGGTGAAACATACGTAAATACAAACATACATAGACTGCTGAAATCATAACCTTCCCTCGGCATTGCCAAGAGGAAACAGGGGAAGCATTTAGTATAGTTCTTGCAATTCACAAGGGCGCGTGAGCTTTACTTGTGGTTACGTCGTGTACATGCACATTGCGTAAGTGTGCGTGCCTGTCAGGAGCCTAGGTGGGAGCGGTCAGGCGCGAAGCTCTCGCTCACACTTATACGACACACACACGAGCATGAGCCACGCACCCTCGTGAATTGAAACAACTATGAAATTGTTTTGTTTGTAAGTTTG
Source organism: Hipparchia semele (assembly GCA_933228805.2). Classification (NCBI taxonomy): domain Eukaryota; kingdom Metazoa; phylum Arthropoda; class Insecta; order Lepidoptera; family Nymphalidae; genus Hipparchia; species Hipparchia semele. The sequence goes on from OW121729.1 coordinate 11,744,784, forward strand.
TACATCAAGTATAACTACAAAGTTAAAATTATAGCACCATAACTCTTTGAGATAGCCCGCTGATTAAAAAGGTCCCAAACTAGGGTTGCCTCTCTGTAAAAACACTCAGATTTACATTATCTGATATGCCCATGCTTGTTTTACAGTTTTAATTCCCAATTAGGAAAATATCTTAGTTACAATTAGGGCTTATTTCACCACCTTCAAGTAAACTTTA